>SJYV01021898.1:68778-232705 GCA_006410875.1 Neotragus pygmaeus | reverse complement strand
GGTGAGCCGGGCGGGGCCGGGTGGGAGAGAGACGCCCGGCTAGCCCGCGGGAAGGTACAGGAAGTCTGCCGCCTGGGGCTCTGTGAACTTACGCTGTTGTGGTTGAACTTGTTTGCTCCAGAGTCCATTGTCCCTTAAAAACTGATATTTACTCTAAGTGATCCTCTAGGGCTCTGGGCAAACCTACAAAAGTCCGTTTAACTCATGTTATGCTTTAACCTTAAAGAGCTGGGATTTAGGGGACAATGTACCTTGGCTGTACATTAAAATAACTTACTGAGCTAATAGGAGCCCTTTTGCCCCGGCCGCACCCCAGAATCCAGAATAGAACGTAGGTGAGAATCTCTGATTGGGGCCCAGCTATTACTAGGCTGTAAAGCTTCCCAGTTGAGATTGAGGTACCGTGAAGTGAAGTGAAGTGAAGTCGCTCAGTCGTGTCCGACTCTTTGCGACCCGGTGGACTGTAGCCCACCAGGCTCCTCTGTCCATGGGATTCTCCAGGCAAGAGTACTGGAGTGGGTTGCCATGTACAGTAGAGCTTCTTAGACCATTAATGTGTGATAGAAGCTTCTGAAGATTTTCTTAAAATGCAGGTTTGTAGTCAGTGAGTTTGGGCACTGTGGGAAGCGTCTACATTTCTAACAAGCACTATTGATGTCAGTGCTGCAGGTCTGGACCACCCCATCTTTACTACTCGAGTGTGGTCTAGAATCTAGAGCAGAGTTTTCCTTCTGCCTGAGAATCACTTTTGTAGCTATCTGAAAATATCTCCAGGCCTTATCTTCAGTGGTTATGGCTCAGCCCTGGGCAAAAGATGGGACCCTGGAATTTCATTCCTAAGGAGCACTTTGCTGAGTCCAATAGAGGATAAAGCGTCTGCCTACAATGTGGGAGACCCGGGTTCGATCCCTGGGTCGGGAAGATCCCCTGGAGAAGGAAATGGCAACCCACTCCAGTACTCTTGCCCGAAAAATCCCATGGACTGAGAGGCCCGGTAGGCTACAGTCCATGGGGTCGCAAAGAGTTCCACATGACTGAGTGACTTCACTTCAGATGATTAGACCAGCAATTAGGAGTTGGGAATAGACCTTTGAAATGGGAAGCACCAAGCCTGGTGTTGAACTCAAGACATCCAAGTCCAAGTCTGACTCCCAAGTCCAAGTTCAGCTCCAAGCCCAACTCCCACTGAAGTTTTATATGATTATTCCAAATTTTCAGTAATTATTTTGCATTATTTTACTACAGAAAAATATATAAATCACACTACATGCACAACACACATGCTGTATTCCTTACACATATCATTTGTGTGTGTGTGAGTGTATGTGTGTCTATTTGCAATGCCACGGACATAGAATTTACCAGGCAAGAATACTGGAGTGAGTTGCCATTTCATACTCCAGGAGATCTTCCTGACCCAGGGATCAGACCCACATCTCATGTGTTTCCTGCATTGGCAGATGGGATCTTTATCAACTCCGCCACCTGGGAAGCCTACACATATCATTCAGTTCAGTTCAGTTCAGTTCAGCCGCTCAGTCCTGTCCAACTCTTTGCAACCCCATGAATCGAAGCACGCCAGGCCTCCCTGTCCATCACCAACTCCCAGAGNGATGCAGGATGCAGGATGCTTGGGGCTGGTACACGGGGATGATCCAGAGAGACGATGTGGGGTGGGAGGTGGGAAGGGGATTCAGGATTGGGAGTTTGTGTACACCTGCGGTGGATTCATGTAGATGTATGGCAAAACCAATACAGTATTGTAAAGTAGAATAAAGTCAAAATTAAAAAAAAAGTTATTCTCTCAAATAAAAAAAAAAAGAAAAGAGGCTCTTTAGTTCTTCTTCACTTTCTGCCATAAAGGTGGTATCATCTGCATATCTGAGGTTATTGATATTTTTCCTGGCAATCTTGATTCCAGCTTGTGCTTCTTCCAGCCCAGCATTTCACATAAGATACTGTGCATAGAAGTTAAATAAGCAGGGTGACAATATACAGCCTTGACGTACTCCTTTCCCTATTTGAAAACAGTCTTGTTCTGTGTCGAGTTCTAACTATTGCTTCTTGACCTGCATACAGATTTCTTAAGAGGCAGGTCAGGTAGTTTGGTATTCCCACCTCTTTATGAATTTTCCACAGTTTTGTGGTGATCCACACAGTCAAAGGTTTGGAATAGTCAATAAAGCAGAAATAGATGTTTTTCTGGAACTATATTGCTTTTTCTATGATCCAACAGATGTTAGCAATTTGATCCCTGGCTCCTCTGCCTTTTCTAAATCCATCTTGAACATCTGGAAGTTCATGGTACACGTACTGTTGAAGCCTGGCTTGGAGAATTTTGCGCATTACTTTGCTGGCATGTGAGATGAGTGCAATTGTGCAATAGTTTGAACATTCTTTGGCATTGCCTTTCTTTGGGATTGGAATGAAAACTGACCTTTTCCAGTCCTGTGGCCACTGCTGAGTTTTCAAAATTTGCTAGCATATTGAGTGTGGCCCTTTTACAGCATCATCTTTCAGGATTTGAAATAGCTCAAGTGGAATACCATCACTTGCTCTAGCTTTGTTCATAGTGATGCTTCCTAAGGCCCACTTGACTTTGCATTCCAGGATGTCTGGCATGGTTATCTCGGTCATGAAGATGTTTTTTGTATAGTTCTGTGTATTCTTGCCACCTCTTGTTAGTATCTTCGGCTTCTGTTAGGTCTGTACCTTTTCTGTCCTTTATCGAGCCCATCTTTGCATGAAATGTTCCCTTGGTGTCTCTAATTTTCTTGAAGAGATCTCTAGTCTTTCCCATTCTATTGTTTTCCTCTATTTCTTTGCATTGATCACTGAGGAAGCCTTTCTTATCTCTCCTTGCTTTCTTTGGAACTCTGCATTTAAATGGATATAGCTTTCTTTTTCTCCTTTGCCTTTTGCTTCTTGTCTTTTCTCAGCTACTTGTAAGGCCTCCTCAGACAACCATTTTGCCTTTTTCCATTTCTTTTTCTTGGGGATGGTCTTGATCACTGCCTCCCATACAATGTCACGACCCTCTGTCCATAATTCTTCAGGCAGTCTATCAGATCTAATCCCTTGGATCTATTTGTCACTTCCACTGCATAATTGTAAGAGATTTGATTTAGGTCATACCTGAATGGTCTAGTGGTTTTCCCTACTTTTTCAATTTAGGTCTGATTTTGGCAATAAGGAGTTCATGATCTGAGCCACAGTGAGCTACTGGTCTCATTTTTTGCTGACTGTGTAGAGCTTCTCCATCTTTGACTGCAAATAATATAATCAATCTGTATTTGGTATTGACCATTTGGTGATATCCATGTGTAGAGTCTTCTCTTGTGTTGTCAGAAGAGCGTGTTTGCTATGAACAGTGTGTTCTCTTGCCAAGACTCTGTTAGCCTTTGACCTGCTTTGTTTTGTAGTCCAAAGCCAAATTTGCCTGTTATTCCAGATATCTCTTGACTTCCTATTTTTTTTTTTTCAAAATTGTTAGAGAATTTATTCCAACTTCTAAAAAAAAAAGGATACTAAGGTGATAGAGGTGTTAACTATCACTACAATGGCAACCGTGTTACAATGTCAATATGCATCAAATTAACATTTTACAATTTAAATTTACATGTTACATTTCAGATACGTTTTATTTATTTTATTTTTTTGTATTGGTTTTGCCACACATCAACATGAATCCGCCACAAGTGTACACGTGTTCCCAATCCCGAACCCCACTCCCACCTCCCCCCGCAACACCATCCTCCTACTTTTGCATTCCAGTCCCCTATAATGAAAAGGACATCTTTTTTGAGTGTTAGTTCTAGAAGATCTTGTAGGTCTTCATAGAACCGTTCAGATTCTTCAGCATTACTTGTAGGAACATAGACTTGTATTACTGTGATATTGAATGGTTTGCCTTGGAAATGAACAGAGATCATTCTGTTGTTTTTGAGATTGCACCCAAGTACTGCATTTTGGACTCTTATTGACTATGATGGCTACTCCATTTCTTCTAAGGGATTCTTGTCCACAGTAGTAGATCTAATGATCATTTGAGTTAAATTCACCCATTCCAGTCCATTTTACTCCCAATGTAAAGACAATGTAACATCTTTACTTCAATTAGAGCTACTCCTCTCTGTGATTATGAAAAAATTAATAAATGAACACCCTAATTAAAAGAGAATTCTCTGTAAATTAGGGAGTTGATTGTGGAACTCTGTTAGTTCAATTTTTAATAAGAAAATATTTTAAAGAAAAAAAATTATTAAAAAGCAACCGAATAGTCATGTTGGAATTTTTAGGAGAGGTGTCCCAACCTGTGATCCTGTTTTCTGAAGTGTTAGAAACTCCAGTCAAAATATGTGTCTGTAGAGTATATGAAATCATTTGAATGTTGACTTTTTGAGAACCAGGATTTAATTTTATAAAAAGTTAATTAGTTTGACCCACTGACATTGTATTTTGAGCCACTATCACTGGCATTAAACACATGAAATATATAACATTGCTCTAATATTGACCGTGTCTTAATATTGATTGTGTCTGATTTAGAACTTGTTTCTCATTAGCTTCTGTTGTTGTCTGGCAAGAATAGCAGCAATTCCCCCCCCCCCCGCAAGGATTGATTTCCTTATGGGTCAGCAAACCTTGCTCTTTGGCTGAGAATTTCTTCATTCAATGCCTTTAAAAGTCCCAATGGTAAGGATTTCAATTATACAGATGCTAGCAACTCCATTGAACCTATTTTCTGCTCATTCAAGAAACTGTACCTAGAATAGATTCTTATTCAATTCTTTCTGCTAAGAATCACAGGTTGATCATTGCCCTGAGAGGTTCTGGTCCCCCAATGTTTTGTATTTGTTAATTACATTTCCTTATCCATTTCACTCAAAGAGATTCTTTGACATGAAAATCTTCTACCTTCTGCCTGCTTCATAGTTACAGTCCAGCTCAGAGAACTGTGGAGAGTCCAGGTGACTGGCAAAGCTGAGACAAAAATGGGAACATAGAATTAGATTTCACTTAGAAAGAATGAGGTTGCCATAAAAGGTTAATACAAGTTGTGCTTGATTTCTGGACATGGCTTTTTACCAAGTTTGCCTTGTTTGAACACATGCAGCTGCTAGTAAATTCCCTAGAAACCATAACTGAACCCCTGGTGGGATATGGGGGTGGGAGGAGGTGGGACTGGGGATAGTTAGGTGAACATTCTGTTTTGTTTTGTTTTTTTTACCCTGAGCAACTTTTGGAAACTATTGAAAAGCTCGATTCCTCTTTCCCTGACACAGGAAGATTAAGAAGTGCCTGAATTTCAAATGCTTACTTTTCAATTGTTTGTGCTAAATATCTTTAGAACTTAGAGCAGCCTGATTTTCAGGCTAGCTCCAAAATATTTTTTTTTAATAAATTAATACAGTGTTTAGTTGCAATTCCGAGCCTGAAAGGAAATAGTTGCTGGGTAAAGGTTCCAGCCCAGTGATAAGAGTGGTGGCTGGGGCAGGGGAGAATGGAATTTAGGGGCCAAAGAGGAAGAATGCCTATGGTCTTGGTGGCTGAGAAGCAGAGACTGATGAAGAGTATTTATCAGTAGCCTCTGAGATAAACTTGGGATAAGTATTGGCCTGTGACCAAGAAGAGAAATATCAGTTGAAATTGGACCTGCAGCTTAGTGCTTGCATCTACGAAAAGTGTAAAGGGCCTCACATTTGTCTTAATCTATAGGTAAGAATCGGAGAGGGCAATGGCACCCTACTCCAGTGCTCTTGCCTGGAAAATCCCATGGATGGAGGAGCCTGGTAGGCTGCAGTCCATGGGGTCGCTAAGAGTCGGACACGACTGAGTGACTTCACTTTCACTTTTCACTTTCATGCATTGGAGAAGGAAATGGCAACCCACTCCAGTGTTCTTGCCTGGAGAATCCCAGGGACAGGGGAGCTTGGTGGGCTGCCATCTATGGGGTCGCACAGAGTCGGACACGACTGACGCAACTTAGTAGCAGCAGCAGCATAGAAAAGAATGATCAGAGATTACTAAATAGGTTATAAATCCCTTACAAATGGATAAATATTTTAAAGAACTGTTATAGAAATGTACACGATTTTAATGTCTAAGAATTACCTACNGACGCAACTTAGTAGCAGCAGCAGCATAGAAAAGAATGATCAGAGATTACTAAATAGGTTATAAATCCCTTACAAATGGATAAATATTTTAAAGAACTGTTATAGAAATGTACACGATTTTAATGTCTAAGAATTACCTACCCCTCTCTCCCAGATATGTTACCCACTAATAGAAGGAGAAGGCGGCCAGTGGAGAGGCCATGGGCACAGTTAGAACCACACATAGTTGGCTGGCCCTGGCTTCTGGTATCCCCATCTGTCAGCTGCAATCACACGACTACCATCTTTGATTACCTAACAGGGAGTAACAATAGTTTTAAGCACATGCTTGTGTGCTCAGTCATGTCTGATTCTTTGTGATTCCATGCACTGTAGCTCGCCCTGCTGCTCTGTCCATGAAATTTTCCAGACAAGCACACTAAAGCGAGTTGCCATTTCCTACTCTAGGGGATTGAACCTGCATCTCCATCACTGGCAGGCAGATTTGTCACCACTGAGCCACCTGGAAAGCCCATAGTAAGTTCCTGATGAATGCCAGATACGAGAATTAACTTTTTTTTTTCCTCCTAGAGTCAAAATCTGTAGCTGGATGTCATCTAATGCCTGTTTTATCATTTTACTGTAAGCAGTGATTAACTGTGGTTCATCAGAGAGTGCTTTCCCTTTTTGACAGAAGACTTAGGAGTGACTTTAGGGCTCCTCTGAGAATAGGGAAACCTTGTAGAAAAGGCTTTCGGGGAGATCAAGATAAAGCCTGCTAATATTACTCTGTGGCCTCACACGTATGGCAGAGGAAAAGGCAGGGCTTAGGACTTGACACTTCCAGATCTTTCTA
Organism: Neotragus pygmaeus; assembly: GCA_006410875.1. Taxonomy (NCBI): domain Eukaryota; kingdom Metazoa; phylum Chordata; class Mammalia; order Artiodactyla; family Bovidae; genus Neotragus; species Neotragus pygmaeus. Next base: position 225,751 of record SJYV01021898.1, on the reverse strand, counting down.
CTGGGAGAAAGAAATTACGGTGGGAAAAGAGACAGTACTTATAAAAGTGAGAGCAGAGAGTGCCTTAAGGAGATGTCTTTATATTACAGATTAAAGAATGGATGTTCCCATCACCCTTTGTCATCCTAACCTTACATAGTTCTTAAACTTCCATCTTGATGTCACTGCTTAACGTTTGTGGCTTTAAAAGTAATGTGAGGATGTGTTACTCATAATGTTGACAGAGATTCCTTTGTTTGCTTTTTACTTGTCCACTTCATCACATCCATAGAATGTTAATTCTCACACACTCCAGTTGGAAGTAAGCACCAGAGAAAATCGTGTGTTTCATTATCAGCCAACACACAAAAATTCAGGATTGAGGAGGGAAGATGTATAAAGCTGTCAAGAGTCTTACTTCCAGGAGGAGCTAATTGGTTGCTCTCCAAAGTCAGAAAGGTCTGAAGAGCTTTCAGGGGCTAAAGCAGGGCTGCCATTTCTTTCTCCATTCCCACCCCTTCAGTGTTTTTTCAGCAAACAGAATTTTCCTGCTCTCAGTCTTGCATCGTCCCTGGCATGCAGCCGTATCTTGCTACGGAGGGACACAAGATGACAAGGAGGGGAAATTCAGTATACTGTGGCTTTTTCTTTTCAGTCAGAAGTCCACTTAGGACTGGAGGGACATGCGCCGTTTACTTGAATTTCTTCCTCAGTCTGCCTAAGCTTACTTATCTGCAAAATGAGAATGTTAAAGGTGGCTGTTATTATTCTCGGAAAGAGTCAGCTATTTACCTGTTCCTTCTCCCTCATGGAGAAGGAGCATTTAGTTTCTGCTGAACTCTCTTCCCTTCCTTATGCCCAAAGAGGAAAACACTTTCTAGAGCGGGGTGCTAGGAAAGACTAGGGAGAACGAGAGCCCCTCCAAGTTTCCACATACTTGGTGGCCAAACCTACTATTCGCAACAAGCGACTGAAGCTCCTAGAATTTGAGATGTTACTTGTATGGTTGGTGGTCACTCTGTTAGTGGAATCCAACCGTATTCTTTGAGGGATGGAAAAAAGCACAAGCACGTAGCCCGATAGAAAAGTAGACCTTGGAGATTTCACAGAAATTCACACAGAAGAGTTCCCAGAGGCAAAAGCCATAAAATAGACCATCACTCCAAGACATCTTGTGAAAACAGCAGTGGGTTTCAGAAATATTTAATCCCAAATTCCACTGAAGTGCACATGGCATTTCCTGTTTCTGGGAACAGAAGAAAATTAAGCTCTGCTTGAAAGAAAGAAGGCAGAGCCAGATGTTGGTGTTGGTAATGATCTGCAGAGCCTGACGCTCATGTGGCAGCAGGCCGGGAAATACATGACAGCTGTCTGAAGCCATGGGAGCCTAATTTCTCTTGGCTAGAAAAGAAGCAAAGTGTACGGGTTGTGTTGTTTATATATACAATGGACAGCTGAGCCCAAGAGACATGATTTTGGTTTGTAGAGCCAGTAACAGCAATTTAAAATATTATTTATATTCCTTTGACAAACTTTGTCCAAATCACTTATTCAAGGAATGTTCAGTATCCAACCAACTATAATGCCATTCTAAAGTGATTTCTTTTCCGCAGAAAATGCTAGACTATTAGATTTTAAAAACCAGTTATAGGCAATTTGATAGCGGTTTGCTTTGTCTATATTAGCAATTAGAATTTTGTTCTGAAAATACATGATTGGGCATCTTGATAAAAAGAGCCTTGGGTATACAGTGGTGATTAAAACCTACTTTATCTTTTATTTTACCCCACCCAGATTCTTCTGCTTTGGTCAAACTGGTTTGCCCTTCTTCATTGCTTCACATCCTTTGAGCTTTATTGCTTTAGTGTGTTTCCCTGTTTAGTTTTTTGATTCCTTGCATTATTCAATTATATTCAATTTGACTTTTATGTGGATAAAATTTTCCCATTTTAATTATTTGTTTCCCCTCTTTTAAAAACTTGTAATATAATTGACCTAGAACACTATGTTAATTCCAGGTGTACCACATAGTGATTCAATATTTCTATTCATTACAAAATAATCACCAGGATATGCCTAGTTCCCTCATCACCATACAAGGTTGTTACAATACTATTGACTATGCTCCCGGTGCTGTACAGTCCATCCCCATGAATCATTTATTTTGTAACTGGATGTTTATACCTCCTAATCTCCCTCACCTGTTTCATTTATCCCTCCACCCTCACTCCTTTGGCAACTACTCGTTTGTCCTCTGTATCTATGAGTTTGTTTCTGTTGTTATATTTATTCATTTGTTTTGTTTTTTAGTTTCCCATATAAGTGAAATCATATGGTATTTGTCTTTCTCTGTGTGATTTATTTCACTTAGCATAATACTCTCCAGGTCCATTCATGTTGTTACAAATGGCAAGATTCGTTTTTCTTTACGGCGGATATTTTGTTTCTTTTCCTTCTTTTCCACTCATCTATCCATTCTAAAGGAGATCAGTCCTGGGTGTCCATTGGAAGGACTGATGCCGAAGCTGAAACTCCAATACTTTGTCCACCTCATGAGAAGAGTTGACTCATTGGAAAAGACCCTGATGCTGGGAGGGGTTGGGAGCAGGAGGAGAAGGGGACGACAGAGGATGAGATGGCTGGATGGCATCACCAACTCGATGGACATGAGTTTGAGTAAACTCTGGGAGTTGGTGACGGACAGGGAGGCCTGGCGCACTGTGATTCATGGGGTTGCAAAGAGTCGGACACGCCTGAGTGACTGAACTGAATTGAACTGATGAACAGACAATTAGATTGCTTTCTTATCATGACTAATTGTAAATAATGCTGCAATGAACAAAGGGGTGCATATATTTTTTGAATTAATGTTTTTAATCTTTTTGGAGAAACACTCAGAGGTAAATGTGATAGTTCTATTCAAATTTTTTTCAGGAAACTCCATATTGTTTTTCACAGTAGTCATAACAATTTGTATTTCCACAAATGTTGCACAAGATTTCCTTTTTCCCTACATCCTTGTAAACACTTTTTATTTGTTGCCATGTTAATAATTGTCTACGCAGGTCCTCTGCTCATTTTTTAATCTTTTTTGTGTTTCTTGATGTTTATTTTTATGAGTTCTTTGTATATTTTGGATATTAATCCCCTATCAGTTATATCACTGGCAAATATCTCGCCCATTCATTAGGCTGTCTTTTCATTTTATTGAGATTTTCATTTGCTGTGCAAAAAAATTTTAGTTTGATGTTGTCCCATTTGTTTATTTCTGCTTTTGTTTTCCTTGCCTGAGGAGGCATGTCCCCCCAAAATATTGCTAAGACCCATGTTGATAATGTACTGGGTATATTTTTTTCCTAGGTACTTTTGGGGTTCAAGTCTTACATTTAAATCTTGACTCCATTTTGAGTTTATTTTTGTACATGGTGTGGAAGAGCGGCCTGGTTTAATTCTTTTGCGTTTAGCTGCCCAATTTTCCCAGTATCATTATTGAAAAGGCAGTCATTTCCCCATTGTAAATCCTTACCTCCTTTGTCATAGATTAATCATCCATAGAGTGTAGCTTCATTTCTGGGCTCTCTATTCTGTTCCATTGAGCTATATATCTGTTTTTGTGCCAGTATCATATTGTTTTGACTACTGTAACTTTGTAGTATAATTTGAAATCAGAGAGCTTGATGCCTCCAACTTTGCTCTTCTTTCTCAAGATCACTTTGGCTGTTTGAAATCTTGAGTTTCCACAAATTTTAGGGGCTTCTTTGGTGGCTCAGAAGGTGGAGAATTTGCCTGCAATGTGGGATACCTGGGTTTGATCACTAGGTTGGGAAGATCTCCTGGAGGAGGGCATGGCAACCTACTCCAGTATTCTTGCCTGGAGAATCCCCACAGACAGAGGAGCCTGACAATCCATAGGGTCACAGAGAGTTGGACATGACTGAGCGACTAAGCACACACACACAGATTTTAGAATTATTTGTCCTAGTTCTGAGAAATGCCACTAGTTTTAAAATAAGGATTTCTTTGAATCTGTGGATTGCCTTAAGGAGCATGATAGTTTTAACTATTAATTCTTCCAATCCACGAGCATCTTTCCATTTGTTTTCTTGTCTTCAACTTCTCTCATCAGTGTCTTATAATCTCTGAGTACAGTTAGCTGTTAGTGTATAGAAATGCAACAGATTTCTGTATATTTTGTATCTTGCAATAGTTTTCTGGTAGTATCTTTAGGACTTTCTTTACTGTAGTCTGAAAACAATGATGGTTTTACTTGTTCCTTTCCAATTTGGACTCTTTTATTTTTTCTTATCTGATTGTCATTGAATAAAAGTGGCACAGTGGGCACATTTGTTTTGTTTCCTGATCTTAGGAGAAATGCTTTCAGCTCTCCACTGTTGAGTTTAATGTTGACTAGGTTTATCATATATGGCCTTTATCATGTTGAGGTATAATCTCTCAACACCCACTTTTGTTAGAAGTTTTTATCATAAATGAATGTTGAATTTTGGCAGACTCTTTTTCTGCATCTATTGAGATGATTATATGATTTCTTTTTCCTTCAATTTATTAATGGGTATACCACACTGTGTAATTTGCAGGAATTGAACCCTCCTTGTATCCCTGGAATAAATCCCACTTAATCATGGTGTATGATTCTCTTAATGTATTCTTAAATTTTGTTTGTTAATATCTTGTTAAGGATTTTTGCCTCTATGTTCATCAGTGATACTGTCTTNTGTCATAGATTAATCATCCATAGAGTGTAGCTTCATTTCTGGGCTCTCTATTCTGTTCCATTGAGCTATATATCTGTTTTTGTGCCAGTATCATATTGTTTTGACTACTGTAACTTTGTAGTATAATTTGAAATCAGAGAGCTTGATGCCTCCAACTTTGCTCTTCTTTCTCAAGATCACTTTGGCTGTTTGAAATCTTGAGTTTCCACAAATTTTAGGGGCTTCTTTGGTGGCTCAGAAGGTGGAGAATTTGCCTGCAATGTGGGATACCTGGGTTTGATCACTAGGTTGGGAAGATCTCCTGGAGGAGGGCATGGCAACCTACTCCAGTATTCTTGCCTGGAGAATCCCCACAGACAGAGGAGCCTGACAATCCATAGGGTCACAGAGAGTTGGACATGACTGAGCGACTAAGCACACACACACAGATTTTAGAATTATTTGTCCTAGTTCTGAGAAATGCCACTAGTTTTAAAATAAGGATTTCTTTGAATCTGTGGATTGCCTTAAGGAGCATGATAGTTTTAACTATTAATTCTTCCAATCCACGAGCATCTTTCCATTTGTTTTCTTGTCTTCAACTTCTCTCATCAGTGTCTTATAATCTCTGAGTACAGTTAGCTGTTAGTGTATAGAAATGCAACAGATTTCTGTATATTTTGTATCTTGCAATAGTTTTCTGGTAGTATCTTTAGGACTTTCTTTACTGTAGTCTGAAAACAATGATGGTTTTACTTGTTCCTTTCCAATTTGGACTCTTTTATTTTTTCTTATCTGATTGTCATTGAATAAAAGTGGCACAGTGGGCACATTTGTTTTGTTTCCTGATCTTAGGAGAAATGCTTTCAGCTCTCCACTGTTGAGTTTAATGTTGACTAGGTTTATCATATATGGCCTTTATCATGTTGAGGTATAATCTCTCAACACCCACTTTTGTTAGAAGTTTTTATCATAAATGAATGTTGAATTTTGGCAGACTCTTTTTCTGCATCTATTGAGATGATTATATGATTTCTTTTTCCTTCAATTTATTAATGGGTATACCACACTGTGTAATTTGCAGGAATTGAACCCTCCTTGTATCCCTGGAATAAATCCCACTTAATCATGGTGTATGATTCTCTTAATGTATTCTTAAATTTTGTTTGTTAATATCTTGTTAAGGATTTTTGCCTCTATGTTCATCAGTGATACTGTCTTGTAATTTTCCTTTTTTCTTTGTGGTATTGTGGACTGACTTTGGCACCAGGATGATACTGACTCCATAGAATAAGTTCAAAAATGTTCTTTCCTCTGCAGTTTTTTGGGATTCAAGAAGGGTGGTATTAATTCCTTAAATGTTTGGTGGAATTCACCTTTGAAGCTATCTGGTTCTGGACTTTGGTTTTTAGGATTTTTTAAAAAATTGTTGACTCAATTTAATCAATCTGTTTATATTTTCTAGTTTTCTGATTCAATCTTGGGTGATTGTACATTTTTAAGAATTTATCCATTTCTTCTAAGTTGCTCCTTTTATAATAATCTCTTATGATCCTTTGTATTTCTGTGGTTTGGGGTTTAACTTTTCTCCTTCATTTCTGATTTTACTTATATGAGCTTTCTATTTTTTTTTTTCTGGGTGAATCTAGCTAAAGTTTTACCAATTTTGTTTATTTTTTTAAAAAGAACTAGCTCTTAATTTTACTGATCTTTTGCACTACTTTTAAAAATCTTTATTTCATTTTTTCTGCTCTGATCTTTATGATTTCTTTGTTTTATACTAAGTTTGAGTTTTGTAGGTTCTTCTTTTTCTAGTTCCTATAGGTGAAGGTGAGGTTGTTTTTGAGATTTTTCTTCTTTCCTGAGGTAGCTTTTTTAGCTATAAATTGATAGCTCAATTGGTAAAGCATCCACCTGCAATGCAGGAGACCCCAGTTTGATTCCTGGGTTGGGAAGATCTGCTGGAGAAGGGATAGGCTACTCACTCCAGTATTCTTGGGCTTCCTTTGTGGCTCAGCTGATAAAGAATCTGCCCACAATGCGGGAGACCTGGGTTTGATCCCTGTGTTGGGAGGATCTCCTGGAGAAGGGAAAGGCTACCCACTCTAGTCTTCTGGCCTGGAGAGTTCTATGGACTGCATAATCCATAGGGTCACAAAGAGTCAGATCTCACCAAGTGACTTTCACTTTCTCTTTTCCCTTATAGAATTGCTTTTGCTGTTTACTATGGGTTTTGAGTCATTGTGTTTCCAATTTCATTTGTCTCCATCTATTTTTTTTAAAATTTCTTCCTTGATTCTTTCAGTGACCAATTGGTTATATACCAGCATAATGTTTAACCTTCACATGTGTTTTGAGTTTTTAAAAAAAATACATACTTTATTTCTTTACTGTTGAGGTTTACTCAAGTTCTCCTTTCCAACCTCTTGCCTTTCAAATACTAGCCAAACTTGAATGCCCAATACATGTCTCCGCATGGCCATGTAGTTGGCCTTGATCATCCTGGCTCCCTTGCTGGAGATATCTCTACTCCTGTGGGCATCTGTAATACCTACTGTCTATATCATCCACATGGCACTAATTCCAAATTCTCCCTGGTTCCTAGCATAGAACTTCAAAAACCCTTGGACTTTCTTGAGTGATAAGAGTGACTTATGATATACATAATGAACCTCTTTGGGCCATGCTTGAGTTTCTGATAGTAAGATTTGGAGAAAAAACAACCCATGTGCTTAGAATTTGGAACTTTTAGCTCCACTCCCTGACCCTGGTGAGGGGAGGGAGAAGAAGTGGAGACTGAGCTCAATAAAATGGCCAATGATTTAATCAGGCATGTTTGTGCAATGAACCTCAATTTAAAAAAAAAAGAAAAGCTCAAGGCAGCAAGGTTTGAGGAACTTCCTGGTTGATGCATATATCAATGACTCAGAGGGTCATGCACCTGACCTTCCATGGACAGATGTTCCTATACATTACTGTACTGAATACCTTACGCTGGTTGTTCTGTCCTACTTTACACTTATTTTAGGTTTTAACCAAAATACAATGAGAATAGTCTCAGAACCTTAAAAAGGTGATACTAAACTGATAATCCTAAATATATTTTCCTAGGTTCTCTGAGTCATTCTAGCCAATTATTGAATCTGAAGTAGCATCATAGGAACTTCTGAATTTGTAGCCAAGTCAGACAGAGTATAGGTAGCTTGGAGACCCCACTTGCAGCTGGCATCTGATGTAAGGGAAATCTGTTAGGGACTTTGCACTTTAGCTTATAGTATCTGATGCTAACTGCAGTTATTATTAGAATTGAACTGAATTGTAGGACTCCCAGTCGGTGTCAGGGAATTGGCATCAGAACATAGAATTACCCTGTGTAATTAAAATACACATGATATTTTTATGTTGCCTTATTTATAGTGTTGATTATCATCGAGCAGAAATGACATCAGCATCTCAAGATGAGGAAAAGAGCAATTATAGCAGTATGATCATGTCCACACCAGTCAATCTGATCAAGTTGATTGATGGTCAGTGAAGTAATCAACACATTTTAGTATGAGCATTCTGTCTCCCCAGCTGGATTGTGTGCTTGTGGAAGTCAAGTCCACATTTCCTATGTCTTCATATTTCAAACCATGCTTCGTGAATTATCTTAAAAAATTCTAAGTACTAATGACACGCTTTATGGTTGATATGATGATGTACAAATAAGTACTTATTAATTATAATATTCATTTTTTCATTTCATGCCTACTTAACAATCTTGTTTCTACAGATATTACTTTTATTTTTTTTCTTTCCTTATTTCACAAATAGAAAAAGATAATCCAGAGATAAGCCTCTTTCCTAAAATCTCAGAGTAAGTCAGGACCAGACCTGGAATTAAAAGTCCACCCCATTTGGGCTTCATTTGTGACTTAGCTTATCACACCCTCCTTAAGTATCAAGAGCTACTGGTTTTTCTTGGTTCCAATAATTCTATGAATGATAATAGACAGTGATACTAGCCATTGAAGTTCAGAAACAGATTCTATTATTCATAGTGAGCTTGTTCATTTTTGAATTGTTCATTTAGCCTTATGTTTATGCTAGTAATTAAACTCATTTTGCCACATTAAGTTGGTGAGTCACTTACACTGATAGGAAATGTTAAGAATCTAGCTTAAGACACATACTTTTAAAAAGGAAAAATAGACGTCAAGCATTGACAAAACAGAAACACTTAAAAAAATCTTGAATATATAGAAATAACTGTATTGCCTCTCTAGCAGGTTAAAATTTAGTTAGCTCTATTGAATTGGAGCTAGACTCACTCTTTGAGTCTTTTTCATATTTTATATCAGAACTGAAACAATAACTTTGAAACCAGAGGAGTTTCTAATGACTTTTGAGGGATACCAACTAACAATTTATTTCAGGAAGGAGAACAGAAGAGACATATGGCTTTAATTTATCTGATTTAATGTTACTCTTCAGAAGTAATCACTTGCTTTTCTAGTACACCAAACTTTTACTTTATTACTAACAGAATCTCTGAAAATGACAGCAACTGGAGTTAAGGAAGAGTCATTACGGTAACATTCCACTTGACAACATGCAATCATGTCCATTAAGAGCTTTAAATTGCCCTCAAATGTGTGGTAGGAAGCATCAAGATTTACTTAACCCAATGCTGAGTACTAACAAGCTTGATAATAAACTTGCATGAACAGGCTGATTCTCAGCACATTTCTCTAAGAGTTTTATCTAAAATGGCAAACATGGACAGAAAGGATTGTTTCCTGGAGTCTTAAGTTTAGACATACTTGTGAGGCTTTCTTTGAGTCAAAGCAGAGATTTTTGTGAAAATTTTGCAGTTAAGCAACCGGTGGCTCAGTGGGTGGAGAATCCATCTGCAATGCAAGAGACCCAGAGACATGGGTTTGATCCTCAGGTTGGGAAGATCCCCTGGAGGAGGAAATGGCAACCCACTCCAATATTCTTGCCTGGGAAGGGTCTCTTGCCTTCTCTGTCCAAAGAATGGCAAACAGTTAGGCATGACTGAGTGAGTAAGCATGGACATTGCAATTAAGAGAAAATCCATGGTCCTTTCTTTCCAGAAGACTCCTGGATAAGTAGGGATGTCTGTTCCATGTAAGCTTTGGTATGGAGGACTTGGGGACTTGAGTGTTTAAGAGAAGGCCTCAGAGATTGGCCTGATTTTGATTACATCAACAGTATTTAATTCCAGGGGAGTCTAGTACAGTTATATTTTGAGATCCACTCAGAGCCATTCCAAAATTCCAGAATTCACAGTCTAGGCCAATCTAGACTCTTCTAATTCAGGAATGACATGGCTTGCTATAGGTCCACCCTCCTGGGGCCACAGGAGAGCTGATGGAATCTTGGTTAGAAAAAAAGGTGACCTGTTATAGAAAAAAGGCAAGGATGTGCCTGTAGCAGTGTGGACCCCAAAGAAGGTTTTCTCTTTTTCTGTGGGAAAGAAAGAACCAGTAATTCAGCCCCCAGCACAGTAGTTAGCAGGGTGGGCTCTGGGGGTAGATAACCCTGGTTTATGGGCCTCCACTGACATGTGTGTGCATGCTCAGTCGCTCAGTCATGTCTGATTCTTTGCAACCCCACACACGGTGGCCCACCAGTCTCCTCTGTCCATGGGATTCTCCAGGCAAGAATACTAGAGTGGGTTGCCATTTCCTTCTCCAGATGATCTTCCTAACCCAGGGATTGAACCTGCATCTCCTGCATTAGCAGGTGGATTCTTTACCGCTGAACCAACTGGGAAGTCCCCACTGACAGATACTAGACTCTTAATCAAGTTGCTTTTATTCTCACCGTCTCAAGATTTCTGATTTGCAAAATGTTAGCAATGGCTTCTCTTAATTGATATTTAATTACATGATCAATGAAATAATGGTTTTTAAACTTCTGGCAGTCTCTGAAACCTAGAAAGTGCTCAGATAACAACCAGAAAGTACTGGTGTGCTGGGTGAGGTCTGTGCATTTTATATATGTAACTCATTTAATTTTCATTATGAATTACGGCATTCCCATCTTATAGATGAAGAAACTGAGGCACATACAGACTAAGTAGTTTGTTCAAGATCACACAGCTGGCAAACAGCAGATCACCACCACTCATTTTAAGCTATGGCTCCGGAGTCCATGAATTCAACCATGATTTTCTGCTGCTTATCTAATAAATAAATGCAATGTCTTATTGTTGTTATGTTCCTTCCTGTAAGTCTTTCCAACTCCATGACACTGACATGACCTCCATTGTCTCAGCTCTTTTGTTTGAGGAGAAGCAGCAGTTGTCCCTCCCTATTGGCAAACCAGGGTAATCCATGACAAGTCACTTATCATTTGCATGATTCTCAAGGTGAAGGAAAAATAGTAGCCAGAGAGCTCAGTGGCTTTCTAACTGGTGAGGCTGGAAGAAGAAACAGGAAGTGTTTAGCCTACCTCTTTTTCTCTTTTAGGTGGAAGCTGCTGAGAAGTGAGCCCTCCTTGGTGCTCCTCTCTGGGTTGTATGATGAGACAGATCTGCTCTGGGAGTCTACCCCTNTGCCAAGGTCCGGGCTGTGTGCCACGGTCACCTTGCTCTGAGGTCCGGGCTGTCTGCCGAGGTAGTCTTCTGGAGAGGTCCGGGCTGTGTGCCGCGGTCGCCCTGTTCCGAGGTCCGGGCTGTGTGCCGAGGTTGCCATCTCCCCAGGTCCGGGCTGTTTGCCGCAGTCGCCCTGTGCCCAGGTCCAGCCTGTGTTCCGCCCTCGGCTTGCGAGCTGTTCCCGGCTCTGTGCCGCTGTTCCTCTTTGCCAATGTCCGGGCTGTGTGCCGTGGTAGCCTTCTCAAGAAGTCCGGGCTGTGTGCTATGGTCCCCTGAACTGAAGTCCAGGCTGTATGCTGTGGTTGCCCTGAGCTGATTTCCGGCCTGTGTTCCGCAGTCACCCTGTGCCATAGTCTGGCCTGTGTGCCGCGATCGCCCTGTGCCGAGATCCGGCCTCTGTGCCACGTTAACCCTGTGCCGAGATCCGGCCTAAATGCCACTGTCACCCTGCCCTTAGGTTCGGCCTGAGTGCCACGGTCACCCTGCTGCGTGGTCCGGGCTGTGTTCCACGGTCACGCTTCTCTGAATTCCGGCAGGTGTTCCGCCCTCGGCTTGTGACCTGTTCCTGGCTCTGTGCCATGGTTCCTCTTTGCTAAAGTCCGGGCTGTGTGCTGCGGTAGCCTCCAGAGGACCGGGCTGTGTGCCATGGTCCACCTGCGCTGAGGTTGAGGCTGTGTGCCACAGTCGCCCTGAGCCGATGTCCGGAATGTCTTCCGCAGAAGCCCTACGTCGAGGTCTGGCCTGTGATCCACAGTCACCCTTCTCTGAGTTCTGGACTGTGTTCCGCGGTCGGCTAGCAATGCGTTCCAAGCTGTGTGACGGGGTCGCCCTTCACTGAGTTTTGGGCTGTGTGCCTCAGTCGCCCTTCACCNCTTCCGCAGAAGCCCTACGTCGAGGTCTGGCCTGTGATCCACAGTCACCCTTCTCTGAGTTCTGGACTGTGTTCCGCGGTCGGCTAGCAATGCGTTCCAAGCTGTGTGACGGGGTCGCCCTTCACTGAGTTTTGGGCTGTGTGCCTCAGTCGCCCTTCACCTGGTTCCGGCCTGTGTGCCTCTGTCACCCTTCACGTGGTTCCGGGCTCTGTGCCGTGGTCACCCTGCACAGATTTCCGGGCTCTGTGCCGTGGTACCTCTTTGCCAAGGTCTGGGCTGTGTGCCACAGTAGCCTTCTCCAGAGGTCCAGGCTGTGTGTCACGGTTCCCCTGCACTCAGGTCCGGGCTGTGTTTCGCGGTCACCCTGAGCCAATGTCCGGCCTGTGTTCTGCAGACACCCTGCGCCGAGGTCCAGCCTGTGTGCCACAGTCGCCCTGTGCCAATGTCTGACCTGTGTGCCGCGGTCGCCCTGCACCGAGGTCCAGCCTGTGTGCCATGGTCGCCCTGCGCTGAGGTCCGGCCTGTGTGCCACGGTCACCCTTCTCCGAGTTCTGGAATCTGTTCCGCAGTCGGCTAGCAACGAGTTCCAGGCTGTGTGACGTGGTTGCCCTTCACTGAGTTTCGGGCTNTGCCAATGTCTGACCTGTGTGCCGCGGTCGCCCTGCACCGAGGTCCAGCCTGTGTGCCATGGTCGCCCTGCGCTGAGGTCCGGCCTGTGTGCCACGGTCACCCTTCTCCGAGTTCTGGAATCTGTTCCGCAGTCGGCTAGCAACGAGTTCCAGGCTGTGTGACGTGGTTGCCCTTCACTGAGTTTCGGGCTGTGTGCCTTGGTCACCCTTCGCTGAGGTCTGTGCTGTGAGCATTGGTCGCCCTGCGACAAGGTCCGGCCTGTTTGCCGTTGTCACCCTGCGCCGTGATCCGGGCTGTGTTCCGCCGTAGGCTAGCGATGAGTTCTGGGCTCTGTGCCACGGGCGGCCTGCAACAGATTTCTGGGCTGTTTGCTACGGTCACAATTCACAGAGTTTCGGGCTGTGTGCCGTGGTAGCCCTGTGCCGATGTTCGGGCTGTGTGCCGCAGTCATCCTGCGCTGAGGTCTGGGCTAGTTTCCGCGGTTGGCTGGTGACGATTTCTGAGCTGTGTGCCACAACCGCCCTTCACTGAATTTCATGCTGTGTGCCACCGTGGCCCTGCGCTGAGGTCCAGGTTGTGTGCCACAGTCTTCCTGCGCCGTGGTATGGCCTGTGTGCCGCTGTCGCCCTGTGCTGAGGTCCGGGCTGTGTTCGCATTTGGCTAGCGATGTGTTCCGAGTTCTGTGCCATGGTCGCACTGCACAGATTTCTGGGCTGTGTGCTGCGGTCACCCTTCACTGAGGTTTGGGCTGTGTGCCACTGTCGCCCTGCATCGAGGTCCGGGCTGTGTGCCATGGTCGCCCTGAGCCTAGGTCTGGCCTGTGTGCCGCGGTCACNGCCTGTGTGCCGCGGTCGCCCTGTGCTGAGGTCCGGGCTGTGTTCGCAGTTGGCTAGCGATGTGTTCCGAGTTCTGTGCCATGGTCGCACTGCACAGATTTCTGGGCTGTGTGCTGCGGTCACCCTTCACTGAGGTTTGGGCTGTGTGCCACTGTCGCCCTGCATCGAGGTCCGGGCTGTGTGCCATGGTCGCCCTGAGCCTAGGTCTGGCCTGTGTGCCGCGGTCACACTGCGGCAAGATTCTGCGTGTGTGCCACGGTGAACATCTGCCAACGTCCGTGCTGTGTTCCAGGGTCACCTTGCATCAAGGTCCGGGATGTGTGCTGCTGCCCTTCACTGAGGTTCGGGATATGTGCCGCGGTCGCCCTGCACTGAAGTCCAGGCTTTGTTCCATGGTCGGCTAGTGATGACTCCTATGCTGTGTGCCACGGTCGCCCTTCACTGAGGTTCGGGCTGTGTGCCGCCATCACCCTGCACAGATTTCTGGGCTGTGTGCTTCAGTCGCCCTTCACTGAGGTTCAGGCTGTGTGCCGTGGTAGCCCTGCGCTAATGTCCGATTTGTGTACTGCGGTCGACCTGCGCTGAGGTGAGGGCTGTTTTCCGTGGTTGGCTGGCGACATGTTCTGGGCTCTGTGCCGCTATTGCCCTGCACAGATTTCCGGGCTGTGTGCCACAACTGCCCTTCACTGACGTTCAGGCTTTGTGCCGTGGTTGCCCTGAGCTGAGGTCTATGGCTGTGTGCCGCGGTCGCCCCGAGCAGAGGTCTGCACTGTGTGTGGTGGTCGCCCATTGTGGAGGTCCGAGTTGTGTTCTGTGGTTGGTTAGTGACGAGTTCCAAGCTCTGTGCCATGGTCGCCTTACACTGATCATTGGCTGTTTGCCGCGGTCGCCCTTCACTGTCGTTTGGTCTGTGTGCCACAGTCGCCTTTAACTGAGGTCCATGCTGTGTGCCGAGGTAGCCTTGAACCGAGTTCCAGGCTGTGTGCCGCGGTAGCCTTGTGCCGAAGTCTGGGCTGTGTTCCGTGGTCGGCTAGTGACGAGTTACTGGCTGTATGCTGCAGTCGCTTTTCACCTGCGTCGAGGTCCGGGATGTGTGCTGCGGTTGCCCTTCACTGAAGTTCGGGCTGTGTGCCGCATTCACCCTTCACTAAAGTTCAGGCTGTGTGCAGCAGTCGCCCTGCTTGATGTCCTAGATGTGTGCCGTGGTCGCCCTGTGCCTCGGTCCAGATTTGTTCCGCGGTTGCCCTGTGCCAAAATCCGGGCTGTGTTCCGCGGTCGGCTAGCGACGAGTTACTGGCTGTTGCCACGGTCGCCCTTCACTGTGTTTTGGGCAGTGTTTCACAGTCGCCCTTCGCAAAGGTCCGGGCTGTGTACCGCGGTCGCCCTGTCCCGAGGTCCGGGCTGTTTGCCACGGTCCCCTGCGCTGAAGTCCACGCTGTGTGCCATGGTCGCCCTGCACCGAGGTCCGGCCTGTGTGCCTCGGTAGCCTTGAACCGAGTTCCGGGCTATGTGCCGTGGTAACCTTGTGCCGAGGTACAGGCTGTGTGCTGCGGTCACCTTTCCCTGAGGATCGGGCTGTTGCCGTGGTCGCAATGTGCCGAGGTTCGGGCTGTGTGCCATATTAGCCTGGCACCGAGGTCTGGGCTTTGTGCCGCGGTTGCCATCTCCCCATGTCTGGGATGTGTGCCGCGGTCGTCCTGTCCCGAGGTCCGGCCTGTGTTCATCCCTCGGCTTGCGACCTGTTCCCGGCTTTGTTTCACGGTTCCTCTTTGCCAAGGTCCGGGCTGTGTGCTGCAGTCCCCCTGTGCTGAAGTCTGGTCTGTGTGCCACCNGAGAAGGCAAACCTGCTGTGTCAGAATGCCTTCTGGCCAACATTGCTGTGTTAAGTCACCTCCTCTGTTAATATCCTTATTGGTGCATGCTAAGTTGCTTCGGGCATGTCCGACTCTTTGTGACTCCATGGACTGTAGCCCACCAGTCCATATCTGACTATGATGTCCTTCCTCTGTCCATAGGATTCCCGGGCAAGAATACTGGAGTGCTGTGCCCTCCTCCAGGGAATCTTCCTTGTGGCCTCTATCTCCCTAACTTCTCTATGTCTTAATTTATTTGTGCTTCAAGTGAGAAAAAAAAAGACATTCATTATTGAGTACCTCTGATTTCTGACTTTCAAGAAGATGTTGACTGTTGACTCTTCCCCAAGAGCCCTCTGATTTTCCTGCTGAAATTGATGAGTTTATACTGATTCATTCGTATCATTCTCTCATTATCCTCTGATGGTCCATTATTTATCAGGGTGACTGTGGATTAAAGGAGCTGACACTTACATAGACTTTGAATATGTTAAAGCTCGGTCAATGAGTGGGAAGAATTTAATTTAATTATCATTTCATCCTCTGCATGTGAAATGTGCTATAAAGAGATGTCAGTGAGTATGCTCATAATTACAAATGTATTATTTTAACTTATTATTTTAATGCTAAAGGAACTTGTTAAGTACATTGTTATCAGACATCTGATAAGAATAAAATGAGTATCAAAGTAGAACAAGTCTATGCAACATGAGATGCATGCCAGTTAACCAATTTATAAATAAAGAAAAGATGAAGTGGAAGGAGACCAAGTTCAAAGACATACTGCCCATTGATGGCCAAGCTGGATGTAGATGGGGGTTTTGAATGTACTGGGTAAGCCCATGATGTCCTATCTAAACAACATACACCACAGCTCATATCTTGACCACTTTTAAATTCAGGACTCCCACAGTAATATCATCTGTTTGGTTCAATTGGGCAAATATTTAGTTGACTCAAGCTTTCTATATGTTCTATATGTTCTATGTTCTGTCTGGGCAAAAGAGCAATGAACTGAACAAATATGGGTCATAACATCATGGAAAACAATGGAAAGAACCCAGCTATACTTGTTAGTAAAATTTGTAATTGTTAGCAAAGAAATATTTTCTAAAATTAAAAGTGCCATTATTTAAATATATGTACTATGATTTTAATTGCTTTGTTTCTTACAATAGGAAAAAAATAAGAAAAAAATCATGAGCTTTCATCAACAGGAAATGGCTTCATAAATTATTATACTTTTACTCTATGGAATATTATGCAATTATTTGATAGAATGAGATAGATGTATTTGAAGAGATTGGAAAAATGTGATGATATTAAGAAAAATTAGTTATGTGTACAATTCCATTTTTGTAAAAATAAAACAGTGGGAGCAGTGGTATTCATATGTATATTGTACATGTTATTAATAGTTTAGCAAAGAAATAATTAAGGCAGAAGTGTCTGCTCAGTTGTGTCCAGCTCTTTGCGACCCCACGGACTATAGCCTGCCAGACTTCTCTGTCCATGGAATTCTCCAGGCAAGAATACTGGAGTGGTTGCCATTTCCTTCTCCAGAGCATCTTCCCAACCCAGGGATTGAACCCATGTCTCTTGCACTGACAGGCAGATTCTTTACTGTGTCAACTAGGAAGCCCATGTAAGGGATGTGCATACCAAATTTTTAACAGTGGTTACATCAGCTGGGCAAACTTTTGAATTGTAATTCAGAGGAATAGCAGTTTTAATAAGAGCATTGATCCAAATGAAAAACATTGAAAAAACATTGTGAAAAAGCAATGTTAGGTAAAAAAAAAAAAAAGACTACATCTAGTCTACATAGACTACATCTACTACTACTATACTACTACTACTACATCTACTACATCTACTACTACTATAGTCAATAGACTATATCTAAGAAAAATAAACAGGATTATTGTAGAGATGAATGTGTCAAGATGTTAATATTTTCCTCAGGATAGAATAATGATCATTAGAAGTAAATTTTTCTCTCCTTCTTCTCTCTTCTTCTCCTTCACTTTTATGTATTTTCTACAGAAACATTCATTAATGTAACAATCAGAAAGAAATACAATTATATAGAAGATGTTTGTGCCCTTTGACTTAATTCCAATCAAGTTTCTTGCTGAAAATAGAACATATGAGAAGAATCCAAATAAAAATAATTTCTTTAAAAAAGTAATTATGAGGTGAAACTATGCCCTTATTTCAGAATTACTTATTTAAAACCATTTTTCTGTAACTTATTTTTGGATTCTCCAGTGCATTCAACAGAATTCTTGGAATTTTCTATCCACTTCAATAAAGTAGAAGTCTATCTTCGAGCTCATTTCTTTGTTCCAGTTCCAGTCATTCTGGGTAAGGCCCACTCCACATTGATCTATGATATCACGATATAAATTCATAGAAAAAAAGAACACATCCCTCAGAAATTACACCAGTATTTTCCCTCTAGATACAACTGTTTAAGAAGAGGCATGGTCTAAAGTCAACCCCAAAATAATCAATAATGAGAATGCTTCCTGTGTAAAAAATTTATATTCACTGAGAAGCTTAAAGCTTGAATAATTGCTTACCATGTGAGTGTGAATTGTGAGGCTAAAGCAGACAATCCATTTGGTAAACACTATTGATTGCCCACCATGGTTCCTCTTCTCATTTCTGGGAAGTGCACAGGCAGATGTAAATAGAAATTACATCAGGTGTGGTCAATGGATGCCCAGACCACTTCTGAGGCACTTGTGCTGAGCGAGTGGGGACGGAGAGAAATGAAATACACAGGAAAATGCAAGGCTTTAGTTCCTAAATGGAAAATCTATGCTGTTAAAACCTGGCCATGGAGCAGGAAGACCTGAGATGGAGTTCTGGTTTTATTAAACTTGAACATGTCAATTAACCTCTGAGCAGTGAATCTCTGATTTGATCCATGCTGAACTAAAAAAAAGCTTAAAACAAACAATAAAACCCACAAGCTAAGCCTTTACAAAGTTATTGTAAGGATTAAGGGGGGGGAGATATTTGCAAAATTGTATTTTATGAATGTGAATTTAATAAATAAGATGAACACATCAATAATCAAGGGCATCTTACATCATTTGGGACACATATTGTGTCTTCTACTTGGTCATTCCCCATTAAATATTTATTAAGTTTATTTGGTGAGTCAGGACATATCCTGGTGATAAAGTGATGTTTTGACAGCTATTTTCATTAGAAAAACCAAGGTTCCCTGGGAAAGGTAAAATTAAATGGCAGTTACACTTTGGGACAGCCACAAAATACTAAACATCGTTTAATCTCAGAGCCAGTAGGATAATATGTGGTCACTGATTCAACCTTCTACTTGTGGCTGGTATTTATGTTCTCATCTATTCCATCCTAGAACACCAACTCATTGATTCAGTGTGCCTCATTGATTCAGTTATTTGGGCAGGAAATATAATTTGAGAACTGACTATGCTTTGGACACTCTAAGAGCTGTTGATTATGGTAAGGAAAGACAAACAACTCCCTGTCCTTATAGAGTTTACAGTGTGGTGATACTTTCAAACTGTGGTGCTGGAGAAGACTCTTGAGAGTCCCTTGGACTGCAAAGAGATCAACAGTCAATCCTAAAGGAAATCAACCCTGAATATCATTGGAAAGACTGATTCTGAGGCTGAAGCGCCAATAGTTTGGCCACCTGGTGTGAAGAACTGACTCATTGGAAAAGACCCTGATCCTGGGAAAGTTTGAGGTTAGGAAGAGAAGAGGGTGACAGTGGATGAGATGATTGGATATCATCACTGTCTCAAAGAACATGAGTTTGAGCAAACTCTAGGAGATAGTGAAGGACAGGGAAGCCTGGCATGCTGCAGTCCGTGGGGTTGCAAAGAGTCAGACGTGACTTAATGATTGAACAACAACAAATTGTCACATAATCACACAAACCATTGTACTTATGACAGTTACTGGGAAGAACAGGTATGTAATTCTACAGGAGCCTGTAATTTCTGTGTTTGGTTTAGTCAGAGAGATCATGAGAGACTTCTCTGAGCAGAAGGTGTGTGGACTTAAATTCAAAGGATGAATGCTGTACAGTAGGAACTAGCACAGCTTTGTAAAGCAAATATACTCCAATAAAAATTTTAAAATAAATAAAAAAATAAAACATCAAACCACAAAAAAATACAATTGTGATATGACCACCTTCTGAATTGGCTGTGAACTTGGACAGGTAAAAAGTATTTAAAAGTAATGAATATGTTAAGTAGGAGAAGGCAATGTCACCCCACTCCAGTACTCTTGCTTGGAAAATCCCATGGACGGAGGAGCCTGGTAGGCTGCAGTCCATGGGGTTGCTGAGATTCAGACATGACTGAGCGACTTAACTTTAACTTTTTACTTCCTTACTTTGGAGAAGGAAATGGCAACCCACTCCGGTGTTCTTGCCTGGAGAATCCCAGGAAAAGTGGAGCCTGGTGGGCTGCCGTCTATGGGGTCACACAGAGTCAGACATGACTGAAGTGACTTAGCAGCAGCAGCAGCAGAATATGTTAAGTAGTTCTTTTTTGGCAATTCAAAAAGAATATGCTATTACTGCTAGAGGGGAAGGTAATGTAGTAACTGTGCTGTTTTTGCAACTTCTGTGAATCTTAAACTATTCCAAAGTAAAAAGGTTTTAGCTGTGTTCAGAAAGGTAAACAAATAAATATTTTCAAATATCGAAAGGAAGAAAACCCTAACAGAAAACAAAGAATGAATAGTAGTGGCCAGAAGATGAATATAAGAGAGAAAAACATTCTAGGCAGAGGGAACAGCTTGTGTGAAGGCCATGCATGCAAAGGAGCATCGCAGTCTGTGAATGGCTGAATCTCAGAGTTGGGGGCTGATAGAAGATGAGGCTGGAGAGGTGAGCTGGAAACCACACAAGTCTTGAAGGCTGTGTGAGGGATTAAGGTTCGGATTAGGATTCACAGGGTTTCTGAAGAGCAAATAATGTTTGTAAATAAGCATGTCATGACCAGATCTGTACTTTGAGAAAAAAGATATCAGTCTCATTGCATTTGGAAAAATTGACCAGAGATGGGCCAGGGTTGGTGTATTAGTTTTCTACGGCTACTGAAACAAATGATCACAAATTAGGCATTTAAAAGAGTATCACATTTTTTGTAGATTGGAGGTTAGGCCCAGCAAGGCTTAGATGAGTTCTCTATTCAGGATCTCACCAGATAAAGATCAAAGTATCGGCGCGGCTGAGGTTCTCATCACAGGTTCTTGGAATTTGTCTCTTTCTCACCTCCAAGCCCCTCTGGTCTTTGAGCCAATAATTCTCCCAGGTTAAGTCCAATCTTTCCAACTTCCCCTTCTGCTACCTCTCTCTTATTTCCTTCTCTGTCTTGGGCTGGTGGGAAGCTCCACTTGAAAGGGTGCCTGTGATGATGTTGAGTTCACTTGGATAATCCAGGATACTCTATTTTAAAGCCAAGCTCATTAATAACCTTCATTACATCTGCAGAGGCCATTTGCCATGTAATATAAGTTGAATCCCCAAGGACAGAGGACCCTGGTGGACTAGAGTCCATGGGGTCGCAGAGTCGGATACAACTGAGCGATGAAGCACAGCACAGAAGTTATTTATAGTCATGACACTGGGGACAAAGGTCATGGCCCAAATTCTGCCTACTACACTCGATATTCCCAGGTAGCTCAGTGGTAAAGCATCCTCCTGCCAATGCAGGAGACACAAGTTTGATCCCTGGGTTGGGAAGCTCCCCTGGAGGAGGAAGTTGCAACTCTCTCCAGTATTCTTGCCTGGGAAATCCCACGGACAGAGGAGCCTGGTGGAACTAAAGTTCATGGGGTTGCAAAGAGTTGGACAAGACTGAGAGACTGAATGCTGAATCTCTACACTTGATATAGGGACACCAGTTAGAAAGTTATTCTAAAAGTTCAAGCAAGAGAGGTTGATTATCAGGACAAAAGTAATGTTGAAAGATATGGGGAGAAGTGTCTGTGTTAAGTGAATCTTGAGGAAGAAGAGGGAGCAAGGTATAAAGAAACATTCTGAGGTCTTCTTGCTTACAGAGTTGGATGGGTGGGGAGCTCACCACTTAATGCAATTCGCTCCATGTTTGGACAGTTCTCATCATATATTCTCCTTCTCTGGACCTTGAACCTTACTGCCCATTTCCAGCCCTTCCCTATCCTGCATTTCAAACTTAACCTGCTTATTCTTTTCTGCATAGAGACAGCACCCCTCCAAATGCTCTTGGCCTCCTCCCATTATTGAGAACAAATGCCAAAGATCTGTTTCTCTAGTAATGTGTTTCTGATCATAGATAATGTATACATATGGCTTACAGAAATCCATTCAATACCAACATCTAAATCTAAGATAGTATATCCCAACCTTAGAACTAATCATGATTTATAAGTTATAGTATATTCATCTTGATTATTTCAATGTATGTATTTTTTACTGAAAAGAGATAAAAATATATTCTAGTACAACTGAAGTATTTTCCTTAGTGATATATGTTGGCAGTCCTTACAATGTTACCATACATAGATTTTCTGGTTTGTTTAAAGAGTAGCACAATATTCTTTTTAAATAGATGTGCCATAATTTATTTAACATGTCACTTATAGAGTGGCCAGTTTGTGCTATTATAAGCAATGCTGTAACACATATCTAGGTGCAGATGTCTTTGGCCAGTTGTATGATATATCTTTAGGCTAACTTTCTAGAATTGGAATTCTTAGAATAAAAATTATGTATGTTCAAAATTTTAATTATATACATTTAAAGGTATAACTGTTGCTGTAAACTGTCTTTCAGAAAGACTGTTGCTATATCTGCTGCTGCTACTGCTACGTCACTTCAGTCATGTCCGATTCTGTGTGACCCCATAGACGGCAGCCCACCAGGCTCCCCCATCCCTGGGATTCTCCAGGCAAGAACACTGGAGTGGGTTGCCATTTCCTTCTCCAATGCATGAAAGTGAAGTCACTCAGTCGTGTCCGACTCTTAGCGACCCCATGTACTGCAGTCTACCAGGCTCCTCCATCCATGGGATTTTCCAGGCAAGAGTACTGGAGTGGGGTGCCATTGCCTTCTCCAGCTGCTATATCTATATATAGCTTAATCTAGGATGGTCAGGTGGAGAAGGACTATGACTTCAGTTAAAAGAAAAGGAAATCCTCTCAATGAAAAAAACTGAGATTGGATCAAGATTATCTCCTAAAGTAGTTTTGAAAGTGTAAGATTTAACAAATATGAAACATTTGTCCCAGTGCTTCTGGTACTGTGATCTACTGGGGACAGTATAATGGTATTGGAAGAATTCAAAGAATAGGAGCTGAGTCCTTTCCTCAAGGATCCCTTGGCCTGCTCAGTAAACATGAGGCTAGTGCAAAGCATTAAGGGAACATGGTGGAGACTGCTGAGTTCAAGGAAGCTTTTTCATTTGAGCTGACCCATTTTGATGAGCAGAATTTTGGAGGAAAAAAGTTCTTGTGGGATAGTACCCAGTCATAAAAAAAAAAAAAAAATGGAATTCTGCCATTTGCAGCAATGAGGATGAATCTAGAGAATATTATACTCTGTGAAATAAATCAGACAGAGAAAGACAAATACTGTATGACATGACTTATATGTGGAATCTAAAAAATAAAACCAATGCATGTATATAGCAAAACAGAAATAGATTTACAGGTACAGAGAACAAACTAGGGGTTACCAATGGGAAAGGGAAAGTGGGGGAGGAAGATAGGGGTATAGAATTTAGAGATACAAAGTGCTATGTATAAAATAAATAAGCTGCAAGACTGTATCATTCAACATAGGGAATATAGTCAATATTTCATATTAACTATAAATGCAGTATAATCCATGTGGATTAGATTTTGAAGGTTAAATGTTGACATACTATTGAAATGTGAATTTCTTCATATGCCAAAGGCAATCAACCACTCAGTTGTCCCTGTGGTTTATAACGGTTGCTAGTAGTGACTGCTCTCTTCCAAAGAATTCCAAGGCTTTGGACCCAGTGGAAAATTATTTCAAAGTGACAGCTACTGATCAAGTGAACTTATTTACTTTATGATATTAAAATATGAGCTCGTGCTATCTCTTTCATCTGCAAGGCTTTCTTTTACTTGAAAAAGAATATTATAAACAAAAGTACTTCATAGAATGTGGAGATAAAAACAAGTTATGAAACTAGTTTATATGTGACAGTTTAGGAAGAATCATATGAGATGAACAAATAATTCTTTTTTAGTTAAAAATTCCATATTTACACACAAGTGTATAGGTGGGGAAACAATGGAAACTGTGAGAGACTTTATTTTCTTGGGCTCCAAATTCACTGCAGATGGTGACTGCTGCCATGAAATGAAACATGCTTGCTCCTTGGAAGAAAAGCTACGATCAACCTAGATAGCATATTAAAAAGCAGAAACATTACGTTGCCAACAAAGATCCATCTAGTCAAAGTTATGGTTTTTCCAGTAGTCATGTATGGATGTGAGAATTGGACCATAAAGAAAACTGAGCACCAAAGAATCGATGCTTTTGAACTGTGGTGTTGGAGAAGACTCTTGAGTCCCTTGGAGCAAAGAGATCTAACCAGTCATCCTAAAGGAAATCAGTCCTGAATATTCACTGGAAGGACTGATGCCGAAACTCTAATACTTTGGCCACCTGATGCGAAGAGGTGACTCATTGGAAAAGCCCCTAATGCTGGGAAAGATTGAAGGCAGAAGGAGAAGGGGATGACAGAGGATGGGATGGTTGGATGACATCAACAACTCGATGGACATGAGTTTGAGCAAGTTCCAGGAGTTGGTGATGGACAGGGAAGCCTAGCATGCTGCAGTCCATGGGGTTGCAAAGAGTTGGACACGACTGAGCAACTAAACTGACTGACTGACTGTAATTACTGTCAAGTTGTTTTGGATTTTGAAACATCTTTAATTAGGTGGTCATATCTTCAGCTCAAATATTCCATAGTTTTGAGGGACCTACACAGTTTTTCTTAATTGTAAAGTAATCTTTTTTCTCATCAAATCAGAGTAGTTGAGAACTATTAATTATTCCATTTAGTTTTCCAATAAGTTCATATTTTTTTAAACTCTGAATATTAATATGTATCTATTTAGTAGAGAAACAAATGGAAACATACAAAATCAGAATAGAAAGTTCACAATGAAGTCTACCTAATTACATTTGAAAAGTAATCTGATAAAAACTTAAAGAAAAAATATTTAGAAATCACTAAATTGGCTTTATGTATTATAATTAGTCTTCTCTTGTTAAACATTAAAAATAGTTTGGAATAAGAAAATAAAGTTAGTTTCTTAAACAGGCTATTTCTTTTTTCAACTAAACACTTTTGTAAAGCCATGATTTCTTCCGTGAAAGTAGAAAGTCTAACTGTATTCTTTATAAACCCTCTTCAGGGTTATGCCCCATAGTATATGAATAAATGGTAGCAGTAGTCTTTAGGAAATCTTGATTATCTAAATCATTAGTTTGTGTTGCTATCGATATTAATAAAAAGAGTATAAATGTTAAAACTTACAATAACAAACATTTTCTTACTTACATTTGACCCAAGTTACTAAGTCAATCCTACACTAAAAGCACAGTTACAGGATCAGGGACATAAATGGTGGGGAGGGAACAGGCAATGACTCACCAGTGACAAAAACACAAAAATATATCCATCCCCACCATCGCTAAAAAATGCATTGATGACTGAGTGATTTCAAAATAGCAGTCTCCCTCCCACAAGGTCATTGGAGATGATTGAGCACACACGTTCGTCTTTGTTATCCAGTATTCCCTTCTCTTTCACTCCCCTTCTACTTCTCCCTTCTGCCCTGGCAGTGCCGACCTATCCGTGGTCCTTTAGCTATCACCCCCAAAATGGGTGGATCAGTATTGCTCATCCTTCATATGTCAGCAGCTGTGTCAGACTCGTCTTCTGGGAAGCCAATGGCAAGGGTGCAAGAAGTTTATTTGGGGGTGTTGTCTATGGAGAAAACAAGGAGAAGGAGTGGGAACAGACGGGGGTGGGGGGAGCCTCTAACTGCCATGCAGCCCTGACAGCTGTGAATGGAAAAGGAGGAGGAAGCACTGGGACCCAGAACCAGAGATCAGCCAGGGTGGAGACAGTCTCAGTCAGAACGATGGGAAAAAGCTGAGACAAGGTTTTCCATCGAAGAGCTTCCTTGTGATCAGGATGGGCAGCTTTAGGGTGTTCACCACTGGGGTGAACTCAAAGGAGTGACTTCTGGAGATCATCAGTCATCTTTGCCCCCCAAGAGACTTTCTTTCTCTTGCTTTTTAAAAGTTGATGTATAGTTGATTTACTGGTGGGGCTTCCCAGATAGTTCAGATGATAAAGAATCTGCCTGCAATGTGGGAGACTGGGCTTTATCCTTGGGTCAGGAAGATCTCTTGGAGAAGGAATTGGCAATCCACTCCAGTATTCTTGCCTGAAAAATCTCACGGACAGAGGAGCCTGATGAGCTACAGTCCATGGGGTCTCAAAGAGTTGGACATGACAGAGAGATCAACACTTTCAGTTACTTTTCATAGTTGATTCACAGTATTTTGTTTCTTTCAGGTGAACAGCAGTGATTCAGTTAGATATAGTCTTTGTTCTCAATTCTTTTTCACTATAGTTTATTACAGGATATTAAATATCGTTCCCTGTGCTATACAGTGAATCCTTTTTATTTTTTAACATGTGGTAGTGTGTGCTTCTTAATCTCATACTCTCAATTATCCCTCTCCCACTTTCCCTTTGGTAAACATAAAATTATCTTCTGTGCCTAAGAGATTTTCTTAAGTGGAGACCTGAGAGGGGCATTCCTATGGCTCCTTGTGATCAGGATGGGCAGCTTTAGGGTGTTCAGAATTATCATCCTTATTCTGGACCAGCGCATGGTGCGTCCCAATCTGAAAGTCTGTGAGAATTCCCTGTTGGCTACAGAAAAATGTCCAACGTGCATCCTTGATGTGGGATTCACTTACCTTGTCTGCTTTTAACATATTCAGCCTGGTTCCTGTTCTCCAGTCAGACAACTCCATACCACTCCTCAGTGCTCCAAAGCAGTGTGATGTCTCTGAGATTTGCTCCAGCTGGTCTACGTGCATACTCTTCTCAACTGCTCACAATAGTACTCACCTTTCCACATCCACATCAACTGCTTCTCCTCTGAAGCATCTTTCGTGAATCATCCATTCAGGATGTAGATGATCAAGCAAGCAAGTTCTTTGTCATCAAGCCTTCCCTTCTCTCTTACTTCCTTTATACCTTCCCCTTCTGCCCCACCTGTACTGAGCAGTCTGTGATCTTTTAGCACCTTTCCCTCGTGCCACGCATCCTATGCAGTTGTTTATTTGCCATACATTTTTTTTATACTTTGTTTTACATATTTTCTTCAAAGATTTAGTGGACAAGGACTAGGATCCTTCTGGAGTCTTGTGTATGTTATTTGTAATCTGATAAATATTTATTGAAAAGAAACTAACTGCAATACAAGAAAGGACATTTGTTTTTGAGAAGAGAGGATGGGGGAATGAAAGATGGAGTTATCTCACCAACCTCAAAGACAATTCTGCACACGTGTTTACCACATCCTCTTTGCCTCTTGTGGAGAGATTCAAGATTCTGTTTCCTGGAACTAACATCATGTTGTGTTTACAAAAAAGGTAAGGGATGGGGAAGGATTTGGAGCTTCCTTTTTTTTGCAGCCCTTGCTTGCTCGCTTGCTCAGTCATGTCCGACTCTTTGTGGCCCCGTAGACTATAGCCCACCAGACTATTCTGTCTGTGGGATTTTCCAGACAAGAATGCGGGAATGGATTGCCATTACCATCTCCAGGGAATCTTCCTGACCCAGGAGTTGAGCCTGTGTCTCCTGCATTGGCAGGTGGATTCTTTACCACTGAGTCACTTGATAATGTCATGCGGCCCTTAGAGAGACTCATGTTTTCATTTTCTTATATAATTCTTCCCTTTCTTTCTTATGCGTTCCCGTGTGGTCCAGAATTTTCCCACTTAGTTCTTAGCGAAGACTAGATGGCAAGTTTTCTCATGCCTCTTCTTGGTTATCTTTGGGTTCCCATCACCTGCTGAGGGTGTGGCAGAGAGTGAGTGCAGTTACTGACTGCAGTGAGCCTAATCAGAGTTGTGTGCAGTAAACAAGGAAGTGGGAACTCTGACCAAGGCAGAGATCTTATCAGTAGACAGTGGATGCCAAGAAATCACAGAATTACAGATACTGAAAATGTAGCAAGAGGAGAAGGTATGGATGGCAGCAGGCAGAAAAAAAATGGAGGCAGACACTTTGCTTTGCAATGGTCAGTTGGATTGGATTATTTTTGGCCCCACAGAAGAGGTAAAAATACTCAATGTATCCAAGTTAAGCCTTATGTGCTCATTTTTGCAAAGAGCCATCCTCATTTCTGTGATTGAGACAAAAAAAAGTAGGATGGAAGTAATTTCTGGCTGCAAAGTAATCATAATCTTGTTTGGAACACATGTACAAACACATTAAATAGCTTAATTAAGATGGGGTAGAGTATGAATTTGAGTTCCTTTTTCCTTCTGCATTTAATTTTCTCATAAGTCCTGATGACTTAGGCTGCAAAATAGATTTCAAGTCTGTCAACTTTTCTCCATCTTCACATACAACCTTAGTCTTTACCTCACTTGTACTCCTTGGACCTGCAACAATCTCCTTACTAGCGACCCTCACTCTAATTTTGTGCCCTTGTGGTCCACTGTCTGCACAGTAGCCATGGAGAGCTTTCAAAAAACACAAATCCTGTCTTGTCATTTCCTGCCTAAAGTGCTCTTCATAGCTTCTGGATGCACTCGATTTAAACACTAAGTTCCTACGTGATCCAGCACTAGCTTACCTCTCAGCTCCATCTCTGCCAAGCTTCCCATCATTTGCTACTCTCTGACCATACCTCCTGTCTTTTTTCCTTCTGGAAACTTCCATGTTTGGTCCCTCCTTGGGGCCTTTGCAGATATCCATTCTGCCTGGAAAACTTTGCACCGGAACTTTGAAGGGCTAGCTCTTTTCATTCCATTCAGTGTGTGTGTGTGAGTCACTCAGTTGCGTCCAACTTTTTGTGACCCCCATGGACTGTAACCTGTCAGGCCCCTCTGTCCATGGGATTCTCCAGGAAATAATTCTGGAGTGGGTTGCCATTTCCTTTTCCAGAACGCAGGTCTCCTACATTGCAGGCAGACTCTTCATGGTTTGAGCCATCTCCTTTAGCCACTGTCTCGTATCACCCCTTTGTGGATATTCATAACACTTAAGAGCATCTAAAATAATCTTTTATTGTACATATGTTTATTGTCTGTTCTCACAGAGAAAGTCAGCTCCCCAAGATTAGCGATCTTGTTTGTCTTTTTCTTTTTTTTTGAGGGGGGGTTAAAAAATATTTTATTTTTTAATTTTAATTTTTACTTTATTTTGCTTTACAATACTGTATTGGTTTTTTGCCATACATTGACATGAATCCACCACAGGTGTACATGAGTTCCCAATCCTGAACCCCCCTCCCACCTCACACATTCATTATTCCATTTCCTAGTTTATGCCTTGTGCATGGTGGATTCTCTTTAAATAGTGGTTGAATGAATGAATGAAAAATGTGAACTACTGGAAGACAAAAAAGGAGAGTGTAGCTCAGAGTACACTGGGAACATTCTTGGAGGAAGCAAGATGATTTTAGATGTGAAGACTGGTATGGGGCAGGAATGTGTACATTTTTTGTTAAAGGGAACATCCTGGCCTGGATGAAGCAGAAAGTACACAGAGCTAAGGATGGAGCATATATCACATCAGAGTGGGCTCTGGACGGAATCAGGGAAAAGAAGGAAGGTCATTACCACCAAACAATACATATACATTTTGCCTCAGGTGGCAAAGCATTACAATTCCACAATGCATCTAAGATCTAGGATGTCTATCATCTTTTTCCTAATTTCAACAAATCTGGAAAAAATTACAGTCCCCGAATCATGAACAAAATGAAAAACATTTAACAAGACCCATATATTTCACAGTTATACTCATAATGATGATTTTGTTTTATTTTTTGGCTCCCCTATTTCTCATGAAGTGATTCACTGCATTGACAAAGCAGCTCCTTGAATTATTCACTCTAAGAGGTAGTTTTTATTTACTTGACATTTTATTTTCTTTCAGGAATGGACCTTATAGAATATGCATTTTTTTCCTTGAATGAAATAATATATATGAAGTACTTTGCAAACCATCAGGAACTATGGAAATGGAAGCTGGAATGATTATTACCTCCAGAGGTCTTCAGGAACATGAACTGAAGAAAGCAGCAGGTCTCAGCGCCCTGGTTTTCTTGCTTTTTATTGCAGTAAGATGGACTATTTCATCATACCTGGAGATAATTTTTTTGCTGAAACTGAGAGATAATCATGTTTGTCTGTATATCACCTGGTTACTAACTCCAAGAAAATTAACAAAATTCATGTGCTTCTGAGAGAAATATTGTGTGAACAATCATATAACATTGCTTGTTCAGGAAAAAAAAAAAAGAATGAAAATTTCTGCCATTTAAAAAAAGCACTTATTTGACTTGAATAGGGAAATGCAAATCAAAACCTCAGTGGGATAGCACCACACATCAGTCAGAATGGCTATCATCAAAAAGTTTAAAAATAACAAATGCTGGAGAGGATGTGGAGAAAGGGAGCCCTGGCACACTGTTGGTGGAAATATAAATTGGTGCAGCCACCACGGACAATGGTATGGAGATTTCTCAGAAAACTAAAAATAGAGCTACTGTTGATTCACAGTTCCACACCTGGATATATATCCAGGAAAAAACAAAGACACTAATTAAAAAAGAAACACATAACTCAATCTTTATAGCAATACTATTTACAATAGCCAAGACATGTAAGCAGCTTATCAACAGAGATTGGCTTAAGAAGATGTCATACACATACACACACACACACACACACACACACACACACNTCTGTGTGACTCCATAGATGGCAGCCTACCAGGCTCCTCCGTCCATGGGATTTTCCAGGCAAGAGTACTGGAGTGGGGTGCCATTGCCTTCTCCGTGATTCTTGAATACGATATTCCAATATTTTATTCACTTCTTTCTTTAAAAAATTAATTTATTTATTCCAATTGGAGGCTAATTACTTTACAATATTGTGGTGGTTTTTGCCATACATTGACATGAACCAGCTATGGGTATACATGTGTCCCCCATCCCAAATCCCTCTCCCACTACCCTCTCCCTCCCATCCCTCTGGGTTATCCCAGTGCACTGGTTTTGAGTGCCTTGTTTCATTCATGGAACTTGGACTGGTTACTTTTTAAGCAGAGAAAGTATTTCCTTTACATCCTGCATTCACTTAGCTACAACAAATGACACAGTCATGTTAACTTAGGAGCATTAATTGGTGTTTGGTAATGAAAGAAGATCAAAAGTGAGGTTGACTTTGTACTGATTTACTCACATTGAAATTCAGCATTTGTTCCATTTGCAGAAACAGATATTAGGAAAAAGTATTTTGCTATCATTATTTTTAATCAGAGAAGGGTAAAATAAACCCTGAATTCTAGCTATAAAAATTCACTACTGTCAATACAGAAGTTTTCTGCATTATTGTTGTTAACATGTACTGTGTAGCAGGCACTCTGCTCTGTAATGAATGTTCTCCATGTCATTTAATCCTTTCCTGAAACACTCCAGTATTCTTGCCTGGAGAATCCCACAGACAGAGGAATCTGGTGGATTATGGTCCACAGGGTCACAAACAGTCAGAAACGACAGACGCAACTGAACACATGCACACACAGAGCCCCCGAGGTTGGTCCTCTGTTACGCTCAATTTACAGATGAGAAACTGAGATTTAGAGAAGTGAAGAAACTTGCCCAAAAGTACAGTGTTGCACACTGGTTCTCCACAAAAGGGGATTTTGCCTCCTTAGGAACATTTAGCGATGTCTAGAGGCATTTTAAGTTGTAACAACTGGGCAGGGGGCAACTGGTATCTAAGGAGGAAAGGCCAGGGATGCTGCTAAACATCTTACAATGCACAGGGACGCCCCCATGACAAAGAATTCTCACTGGTCCAAAATGTCACCAGTGATGCGAGTAACAAACCCCACCCCGGTGTGGCAGCTGCGTGTGATGCCTGTGTCACAGCTCCCTCAGTGACTGATTTCAGAGCAGCTGTGGTGGACTGTGGTCTGCGTTGGCCAGCCTCTTACCAGAACCTGAAGCTGTGACTCTGCTTTTCTGCCTCGGGGCTGTCTGTGAACCACCAGCGCAGGTGCAGCGGGAACGGCAGGGAGTGAACACCTGGAGGCAATAGTCTATCAGCGTGCAACGTGATGGGGTACTTGAGGGCCTTCCACACAGTTTTTGTGCATGAACCAGATGGACTGAGTCTCAGTTGCCTACCTGCTTGTCGCTTCATTCATGTCTGACTCTTTGCGACCCTATGAACTGTAGCCCACCAGGCTTTTCTGTCCATGGGATTCTCCAGGCGAGAATACTGGATTGGGTTGCCATGCCCTCCTCCAGGGGATCTTTTCCCCACCTAGGGATCAAATCAGTTGTCTCCATTGGTAACCAACTGGTACAGCAGACCCTGACCGACCCAGTCCCACTTTCCACTGGCTGAGGGTTCCCCCAGGTCTGTCAGCACCTTTGCCATTTCACCTCTGTTGCTGGGCTTCAGAGAAAGATTTGGGTTAGAAACTTAGAGACAGCACCACTGAAGCTTGAGGTGGGGATGTTGGTATCTATACTGAACTGTCTGCTAAAGCTGGTTGAAATCAGTAACAATAAGCTATGGGTTTTTAATCACTTCCCTGTCTTACTCCTGGGACTCTCTCTTCTTCGTAGACTTGCCTCTGAAAAAACTACCTGGACTCAAGTTCTTATTCAAGCTGTATTTTCACGGTGACTCAAAGTAAAACACAAAGCTAGCGAGTCTACTCTGTTACAGAGCAAATTCAATTGAATGGAAACTAACGCTGTCTGTGTCACCTGATAAACAAGGGAAATCTGTCCATCAGCACCCTTTGGCCTACAGTGCCCTTTCCACTTTAAGTTCCATGGTCAACTATTTAATATCGCCTTGCGTGATTGCATGCTGTCACTTCAGTTGTGTCTTGACTCTTTGCCACCCTTTGGACTGTAGGCCACTAGGCTCCTCTGCCCATGGAATTCTCCAGGTGAGAAGACTGGATTGGGTTGCCATGCCCATGGACAGAGAAGCCTGGTAGACTACAGTCTGTGGGATCGCAAAGAGTCGGACACGACTGAGCGGTTGCTTGCTTGCCTTGCCCTTCTCCAGGGGATCTTCCCGACCCAGGGATCGAACCTGAATCTCTTATGCCTCCTGGGCAGGTGTGTTCTTTACCAATAGCAACACCTGGGAAGCCCTTCCCTAATATTTTTTTATCAGGACTCTAAACTCTCTCACTACTTATCTTTTCCCAAACCCAATAACACATCCCCAATGATGGAATCATCCTGCTGTTGCTGTTGTTTGTGCAGAAGTCATACTGGTTTGTGAGAAAAACCCAACTCACTTGACCTATTGCAAATTTACACTGAGAACTTGAATTCAGCCTTAGATACTCTTAGGAAATCAGTCATGAATATTTCAATGACTTCCTCATATACTTCTCATACCTCTCTAGCCCCAAACCTGGCTTTATCAGCCCTCCTTTTCATATTTCTTTGGACCATTTGACATTTTCTTCCTGATGATTACACTGCATTTACCACTCCTTTGATCTGATGGCTCTTTTTTTTTTCTTTTAGATCCACTAGTATCTGTTTTTCCTTTCTCTTATATGAGAACAAGACTTGTCATATTTCCTTTTTTATATTTACTTTCTTGGTGAGCTCATTCCCTTCTATAAGGGTGACAGCTAAATTTCTGTTTCCAGCTCTGATATTTTCCCTAGGCCCCAGTATCATTGCTGACTGTCCGTTTGATTAACCCATCAGCTAATCTTCTCCCAGATAGTCCACATGTGTGCCTGCATGCTGTCGCTTCAGTCGTGTCCAACTCTTTGCCATCCCATGGACTGTGGTTTGCCAGGCTCCTCTGTTGTTGGGATTCTTCAGCCAAGAATACCGGAGTGGGCTGCCACGCCCCAAGTCCAGGAATGCACCAGAATGATCTAAGGAGAATTTTTTCCTCTTGCCCAAATGCATCAGCAATTGTCACATAAACCAGTTCAGTTTCCTGAGATTCAAGGACAGATTCGTTGGGGATTCTGGGGAAATTCTTTCTTACTCTTCCAGGAGAACTTTCGGAAGTGATTATCTTTTTTTCTTTCTCCTGCTTTTTCTCAGGATATATTCGTGTATGGATGTGACATCTGGAAAGGAGGTCATTATGTTAGCATCACTTTGGGGGTGAATCCAACATGTGGATGAGTGCTGAGTCAATGATTCTCTAGGAAATGGAGTTAAGGAAACTAGATTAAGTTCCTCCGAAAGGGTGCACTTTTGATATCCAGCAATGGGAGTCCATGTTTTTCCTTGCTGTTTAAGCCGGTTTCAGTTACTTGCAACCAAGGGCTTTCACTGAGGAAATGTTCTGCCATGTTCTCTTTGGGAGAATCTTAGTCTCCTCATTTTCCTGCCTTATAATTGTCATCTCTTAAGTGCACATCCAATCACTGGTAGTCTTCTAGTTAATCTACATTCTTTTATTCTCTCTTCTTTCTGATTCATCTTTTATACTGTTGCCAGACCAATTTTCCTAAAAGACTATTTTTTATCATGTTTCTCTGTAAAGTCCTATAATGTTTTCTTTCTTTTCGCTTTCAGCTTTTAGTCCTAACTCCCAAGAATTGTTTTTAAGGCTTTTCACAGTCAGATATCCTCTTCATATACTTAATATGACTTCTCTGTGTTCCCCAACATACAGATGAAAATCTTTCTTCCTAATGCTTTCCAACTGTGGTGCTGGAGAAGACTCTTGAGGGTCCTGTGGACAGCAAGGATATCAAGCCAGTCAATCCAAGGAAATCAACCCTATTCATTGGAAGGACTGATGCCGAAGCTGAAGTTTCAATACTTTGGCCACCTGACATGAAGAGCCGACTCATTGGAAAAGATCCTGACGTTGGGAAAGATTGAAGGCAGGAGGAGAAGGGGGTGACAGAGGATGAGATGGTTGGATGGCATCACCGACTCAATGGACATGAGTTTGAGCAAACTCCAGGAGATAGTGAAGGACAAGGAAGCCTGATGTGCTGCAGTTCGTGGAGTCACAAAGAGCTGGGCACGATTGCCTGACTGAGTAACAACTTCCTAATAGTCCCTCAACTGAGAAATGCTTCTCCTTTGCAGAATCCATGTATACCTTCAGTTTTACATTGATTTCTAAATTCTCTTAAACTTTTCCTGAGTAGATACAATCTTTATTCATTTAAAGAGTATTAGGTATAGACTATATGTTTCCAGGTATGCAAGAAGCAGTGGATTTATAAAGACAAATGTTTTGGAAAGTCTGAATAGGAATAATGAAATAAAAATTGAGAAACACTGTTTCAGATACTGAGTAAACCATCTTGCAATTCATGAAACAGTCTTGCACAACTGTAGGACTGTTCTGCTACAAATTCCCACATTGCTCTTAAGAAACTCTGGTGGGATTGCGTTTATGTGTTTATTTTCTAGTTTAATCTGTTATTGTAGCTTGAGATAACAGGAAATAGAGTATTTTACTGCCAGTTATTTCAAGTCCATTTCTCTTCCCTCACTCACCTAAATTCTCAGTGCCTTGAGAACAGATGTCTTCATATATTTCTTTCATACCTTCCTTGAGAGAATAGCATGAAATGTCTTTATTTTATTTCCTCCCTCCCTCTCTCATTGTCTGCATATTCATTTTATCCATTTCTTATTAGAGTGCAAGGAATGATGTTTGCAAAGCCGATACTAACCGTGGTTAAGACCGGACTTTTGCTTGAAAGACTTAGTATTCAGGAGATGGTTAAAAAGCATTTGTTCTTACTAACAGGAAATATATAAAATGTCTTGACTGAGGCAGATGCCTGCCTTAGTAAAAGGTCTTCTTGCTGCCATCACTTTTCACATTCTCTTAAATCCATATCTTAGTAACAGAGTTTAAAAAACTATTGTTAAACCAATGTTTATTTTCTTAATCTAGCCATAATTCTAACTCTCTAATATTTATTTCTTCATATTTGCTTACAAATTTTGTCCATGTATAGTTGATTTTTTAAATTAAAACAACAATACTGAATACTGTTGTCAATGTCCTGTCCTGTATTTTATTCATTTAGAATCACGGTATTTCAGTGTTTCTAGCCAATTACCAGAATTGTAATTTTAACAGCTGCATAGCAGCCCATCATGTTTATTGATTGTTCTTCCTTTTTTGTTGGACAATTTTGTTTTTCTTCATTCATGAGTTATATATGATGCTTCTGCCTAGTCTTTCTGCCATTGATTTTTCTCATTCTCCATTCAATACTGCCCTTTCACCCTGGATTACTATCTATTTGCTTGGTTTCTGACTATTGTGATTTCTACATGCATCAATTCACCTACCTGCTTTTATACATGCATCAATTCACCAAGATCTGATCAGTGATAGTTGCTTGATCCTTTACATTCCTGGCTCCAAAGAATCAATGCTTCTGATTTCTGCTGCTCAAGAAGGATTTGGTATAGCTTGAGGCATGTGTGGAAAATCAGTTGGATGTTTCATGATAAGAGAGAAGACATAGCTCAGAATAATTAAAACATTTTAAAGGTAAAAGCCACATGTTTCCTCTTGAGATAAAGTTCTACATTATAGTAAATATGTTCCCAGAATGCTCATGGATTACCTAATGATGATAAAAAATAGCAGCTAAGTATTGTTTTTAATTTTGAAGAAAAGCAAACAAATCAATAGCAATCATAACATTATATACCTAAACTAGGATGACTAATGCTTTCGTAGAAGTTGTGATCTGAGTTCAAGTAATATCATTTATCAAATACAAAGGACTGCTGCTGCTCTTGACTTCAAGACACATTATATCTATCAAAGTTGAATCAATATAGACACAATTTGGATTCTTTAACAAAAACTCAGAGACCAGTCAAAATAAGATTGCTTAATAAGTGGTGAATGGACTTCCCAGGTGGTGCTAGTAATAAAGAAACCACCTGCCAATGCAGGAGACATAGGGACTCAGGTTCCACACCTGGGTTGGGAGGATTCCCTGGAGGAGGGCATGGCAATCCACTCCTGTATTCTTGCCTGGAGAATCCCAAGGACAGCCTGCGGGGCTATAGTCCATAGGGTTGCAAACAGTCGGACATGACTGAAGCAACTTAGCATGCATGCATGCAAGGTTGTGAATAAACAGTCTACATATTTGATATAAGGGAAGAAAAACTCTATGCAACAACAGAAAAATAAAATGTTTAGGAATAAGAGTGCTGCTGCTGCTGCTGCTAAGACATTTCAGTCGTGTCCAACTCTGTGCGACCCCATAGACAGCAGCCCACCAGGCTCCCCCGTCCCTGGGATTCTCCAGGCAAAAACACTGGAGTGGGTTGCTGTTGCCTTCTCGGAGGAGTAAGAGTGAGGTAGATATAAAGATCTACTTAAGATTTTAAAATGCTACTGAAACTACGTATGGAAAGATGTATCATTTCTTGGATGAAAAAAATCCACATCATAAATGTGTGATTCAATAAAAATAGCAGCAGCATTTTTATTTTGGAGTCAGACAGACTGGTATTAAAGTTCCAAAGGAAAAATAAGACAAGAATAGACAAGAAAAATCTGGAGGAGTTGTGAGAAGGATCAGTGCTTCCACGTATTCAAGCATATTTTGCATCTTCAAAAATAAAAACAATGTGGTACAAGTTCCTGAGCTGAAAAACAAGAAATAGGTCTAAAATAAAAGGATTTAGCATATTAAAAAGGCAGCAGCTCACATCAGTAGGGTGAAGGTAGACTTTTCAATGAACCATGTTGGATAAGTTGGTGGGATCTGTAACAGTCTACAAAACAATAACACATTTCTGTATGGA
The DNA here is from genome assembly GCA_006410875.1 of Neotragus pygmaeus. Lineage (NCBI taxonomy): Eukaryota > Metazoa > Chordata > Mammalia > Artiodactyla > Bovidae > Neotragus > Neotragus pygmaeus. The sequence goes on along the minus strand of SJYV01021898.1, from coordinate 188,143 downwards.
CTCACTCCCCTCCTGTTCCTCTTCTATTTCTCTCTGCACTCTTTAGATCACACTCTCCAATAAATACTTACACAAAAGCCTTTGTTGCAAGTTCTGCTTTCTAGGGAACCCAGGCTTAAGTAATTATTCTATATTTAAACTTTCCCCTCTTTTACTCTTTTTTTCATTATGCCTTTTATAATTTGTCAGAAATTAAAAATTTTCCAGTTTATCACTCTATTTCTATATTTGTTCTAGTCTCAGTTTTAGAGTCATTTAGTTGCAATTCTCACTGCCAGTGGTTGGCTGAAGTCTTTCCTCTAGTTGATTCCTTAATAAAGATTTATGGGAACAATATTCCCTAAATGTTCAAGATAATTTGTCTGTTGTCCTTACAACTGAAAAGCAATTAAATTGAATATAAAATGCTAAGGTCACAATTTTTCCTTGAAGATTTTGTAGGTTTTCCTCCCTTGTGTTCTGATGTTGAAATGTGTAAAAAGTCTGAAACCAACCTAAGATGGGTTTTTCTGCATGTCTCAAATATTTTCTTTCTTTTAAAATCTATTAGGTTTATGACTGTGTTTCTCAGCTTGGATCATTCTGGGTAAATTTGATCTGGGGAATGGTTGATTTTCAATATGTGTAAAATCATTATTTCAGAAAAATTTCCTTGAGTAACTATTTCTGTTTCATTTTGCTTATTTATGAAATTTTAATTTCTGCTTCAATCATGGGACTTCCATCAATACTCGTTTCCCTTGAATCCCCTTAAATTTTACCTGTATTTCTGTTATTATATTTTTCTCCTATTGTATTCCTAAATTCCTCTAGCTCACAATTCATCCTTTTCTGTTATCTTCTTGTTGTTGTTTAGTTGCTAAGTCATGTCTGACTTTTTGAGACCCCATGGACTGCAGCCTGTCACCAGACTCCTCCATGCTGGGATTTCACAGGCAAGAATGCTGAAGTGGGTTGCCATTTCCTTCTCCAGGGTATCTTCCCAACCCAGGGATTGAACCTGAGTCTCTTGCTTAGCAGGCGACCTTCTCTTTTCTGAGTTCCTGCATTTCTGTCTTAGTGGTGATTGCTTCATAGTGGTGATTGTTTGGTTAGGCTCCCTTCCCCTAACCCCCGGCTTTAATGCACTCTTAAATATTTGGCCACAATTTTTTCTGCTCCATGGCAATTTTCTTTCTGGCGAGTCTCTCGTTTCCCCCTTGTCCTTCTTTTCCTCTCTCCACTAACATTAATTGATTAGTTTATATAAAATTTCCTTATAGGAAGGGAGATTTTTGGAGTCAGTTTGCTTGTATTCAAAATCCAGCGCCATGACTTACCAGATTGTTTGACTTTAGGAAAAGTTATTTAACCTCTTGATCTCAGTTTTTTCATCTACAAAATGGGAAAAATAAAAGTACCTACTTTTTAGTGCTGTTGAGAGGATAGAAAAAATAACACAATTAAGGGTGAGAGTGGTGTTATACACATAGTTTAATTATCACTAAGAATTGATGCTAAAGCTGAAACTCTAATACTTTGGCCACTTCATGCAAAGAGTTGGCTCATTGGAAAAGACTCTGATGCTGGGAGAGATTGGGGGCAGGAGGAGAAGGAGACGACAGAGGATGAGATGGCTGGATGGCATCACTGACTCGATGGACGTGAGTCTGGGTGAACTCCAGGAGTTGGTGATAGACAGGGAGGCCTGGATTGCTGCGATTCATGGGGCCGCAAAGAGTCAGACACGACTGAGCAACTGAACTGAACTGAACTGAAGTGCTAGCTACCAGCAGTTACATTTTTAAGACACATTTTCCAGAAAAAACAAATGAGACACAGAGTAAGTAATTTTCAAGGACTGTAAATTGCGTAAAGATAGTGTCTTAGTCTGTTCTGGCTGCTATAACAAAGCAGCACAAACTGATGGTGAAGGAGGAAACAGACAGAACAGGCTCCATCTTGAAAGCAGGACTCCATCTTTGGCTGGACTGTGGACTTTGAGCTATATGCCCAGTATCTATGGAAATGACTTCCCAACAGGAAAACCAGAACCACCNCAGACACACAAAGCTTGTATAGGCAAGTTTACCTCCAGAGTTGTCTTTGTTGAAACTGTGAAATTGAAATGAATGTTCAATGAGTTGTAATCTCTACATTTGTGTGATTTTCTGCTCTACTTTCAGGATCTGATAAAACTGGCAGAGTCAGATGTTAAACAACCAGATTTTTAATCTTCTCAACAGTATTTTCAGTTTGAAAGAGAACAGCAAGGGGAGGGGGGAAATGATTGCATCAAAGACATAAGTACCTGATGTAAACTCAGCTATGAGGCACAAGATGTGTATAAGAGACAGGCTAATCTCACAGTATTGTGATAAATACTATACAAAAGCATGGACATGGTGGTTTGAGAGGATAGAGGCAAAGCAGCACATTTAATTCCTCATGGGAAAATGAGGGAAGAATTCCTAGAGAAAGTGATATTTTCAGGTAGAGGAAACAGCAAGTGCAAAAGCACAGAGGCGAGAAAGAACTTGTTAACTTGTAGAAACAAGCAATTTGGCGTGACAGGAGTAAAGAGTAAACTTAAAGGTGGTGGTAGAAGACAGACCTCAAAAGGAATATAGGGACCAGAATGTGATGGGCTATGAACATCTTGCTAGAGATTCGTTCAAAGATAATGCCGACTCAAAGTTTAGATGGGTTCCCATTTTCTCTTAATGCATTTACTAAATAATGTAGAGTGAGATATTTTCTAGAAAAAAAATTACAGTTAATTGCAAAGGACTATGTCCTCTTTTTCAGTCCTTCCTTGGTGTGTCTAAAGGCTTTCATGTATTTGGGGAGGAGCAAAGGTGGAACCTGTCTGAGATACAGGTTGCATGCCACCCTTTGGACAGGACCCTCCTGATTTCAGTCACTATGCTCTTCAAGGACTGATCTCCAGATCATTTGCTCCTCATCTGCCCTCACATCAACAACCACAACAATAAACACTAAATTACAAAACAATAATGCAAAGGAAACAAAAATGTCACCATGTAGAACAAACAAATCATCACTTTGTAGTTCATTCTAAGCGGGGTGTCCTTCACATTCCCTTATTTTAGTGGATTCTGGAACTTCCCTGGCATTGAACTGTATCTTGCCAGCACAGCATGATAATGCACCAAGGAGGACACACAGGGCACTGTGTTTTCAATTTTTATGGTAAAATTCCCTGGCACATAGAAGGCGTTCAGTACTCTCTTCTTTTGTTGTTCATGTGACCCCGAGTCAACAATGACTTATTGAAGTGAATTAAACTGTTTAGAAATCAGTTGAGAAATAAGAAATCTGCTTCCCAAATGGCATCTCTCTTGTTCTATTGTGGATTTTTTTTTCTTAATTAACCTAGGCCCATGCCCTAGAAAGTGATGTCAAGAATGATCTTCTAGAACTTGCCTGCATGTGTAAGACTGTGGTTTGCTGCCGAGTCACCCCTCTCCAGAAAGCCCAAGTAGTAGAGCTTGTGAAGAAGTACAGGAATGCTGTCACTTTGGCCATCGGTGATGGAGCCAATGATGTCAGCATGATCAAAAGTAAGGAGACATTTGCTTAATGGGGCACACTTCAGACCTGGAGGCCCAGGTTCAGCATTTGGCAATATATAATGGAAATTGCATTGAAATTTAATTTTCCCAGTGGTTCTAAAATGAATACTTTCAGGTACAATGCGTCCACCATTCATTCAAAACAAAACAAAACAACCCTCTGTCTTTAATTAAATCATTTGTGTATCTATCACTATTTGGAGAAGTAAGTAGCTATGGTGTAGAGGAATGAACACTAGACACATATTCCCAACTGTTATGTTTTGCCACAAATTGTAAAACTTTGTTCAAGTTACTGAACTTTCTGAGCAATTTTCTAAAACTAGGATAAATACCTAATTATCAAGAGTGCTTCATGAGATAATGTGTGGGAAAAATGATAAATGGTATGTTGTAAGATTGCCATGAATAAATAATAGCATTACAAGAAGATTGATAGGGGAATTCCCTGGTGGTCCAGTGGTTAGAGTTTGGTGCTTCCACTGCTGAAGCCCAGGTTCAGTCCTTGGCTGGGGAATTAAGATACCCCAAAGCATGCCATATGGCTATAAAGAAAGAAAGAAAGGAGTGATAGTTTCCCCAAAGAGGTGTCTTTGTCTGGGAGGTGAAAATGTCCTTCTTCTTTGTAGGTGCTCACATTGGCGTCGGCATCAGTGGCCAGGAAGGACTGCAGGCAGTCCTAGCCAGCGACTACTCATTTGCACAGTTCAGATACCTCCAAAGGCTTCTCCTTGTTCATGGAAGGTGGTCCTACGTCCGAATGTGCAAATTCTTATGCTATTTCTTCTATAAGAATTTTGCCTTCACACTCGTGCATTTCTGGTTTGGTTTCTTCTGTGGTTTCTCAGCCCAGGTGAGCAAAAAAAAAAATTTTTTTTTACTTTTATAAGATTCCCTGGATTGTCGATGACTGTTCTTCATGGTTCTTTATAATACATAGAGATCATTTTCATATGTCTAATACAAATGACAGTGTGACAATTATGTAATTCATAGTTGACCTGAACATTCAACCTAAAAAAAATAATTTAGCTAGATTTCTATCTGTTGCTTATTTACATAATAACTAATGAGTACACCTTTCTGTGTATTTTTATGTTTTTATTAAAATGTTGTATGATGACAGATAAGCTTGCTGTAGTTTTAATTGAGGATTTGAGAAACAATAATAAGAAACTGTTGAAACATATCTATTAGGAAGATGGTTACTCACCCAACACACTAAATGTAAATATTTCAAATCAGGGGAAGGAATTGAAACTCCAACCTCAAGGCAGTTTTGATAGCAATTCATTAGCTAAAAATGATCTATAGGTTATATTGGTGGCAAGGAAAAAGTATTAGCAAATTTGTAAATTAGGATTCTATTTTTATATCTATTTGTAGCCATCTTAAAGGTTACTTAAGGCCATATCTTGGATAACAGGAACGTTTAACAGGAAAGAGAATCAACTGTGAAAAGTTAAGACTTACAGCATTTAAATATATTTGTGCCTAAAAAATGGCCTCACTATTTTAGACAACAACAAAAGAAAAAGATTGTTCTTGAGAATGAAATGGTAATTGTAACTATTATCAGAGATTTCTTCAATCCTCTTGGTTTTAGTTACTGGTTTCAATGGTATACATGGAGCTTTTTTTTTTCAATTATTTTATTTCAGAAAAATTGAGTATGAATTAAATTTTGGCATTTATGTTAAATGTACTGAGAGAAATTAGTGAATCCTTGTGGTAAAGAAAATAGGTATTGTACATTTTTCTCTTTCTCTGAGAAGTTGAAATTTCTTGAAGTAAGGCACACCTGTACCCAAATTTTCTCTTTTAATAATAACGTTCTCCTAACGATAAGCAGGCTGATATTTTTCTTGATATTTTTGGTAATCTCTAGACAGTTCAAATAAAACAAATTCTTGATTTTTCAGTTCAGTTCAGTTGCTCAGTAGTGTCTGACTCTTTGTGACCCCATGGACTGCAGCACTCCAGGCTTCCCTGTCCTTCACCAATTCTCGGAGCTTGTTAAAACTCATGTCCATCGAGTCAGTGATGCCATCCAACCATCTCATTCTCTGTCGTCCCCTTCTCCTCCTGCCTTCAATTTTTCCTAGCATCAGGGTCTTTTCCATTGAGTCAGTTCTCTGCATCAGGTGGCCAAAGTACTGGAGTTTCATCTTCAGCATGAGTCCTTCCAATGAATAGTTAGGATTTCCTTTAGGATGGACTGGTTTAATCTCCTTGCAGCCCAAGGGACTCTCAAGGGTCTTCTCAAACACCAAAGTTCAAAAGCATCAATTCTTAGGCATTCAGCTTTCTTTATAATCCAGCTCTCACAGCCATACATGACTACTGGAAAAACCATAGCTTTGACTAAATGGACTTTTGCTGGCAAAGTAATGTCTCTGCTTTTTAATATGCTGTCTAGGTTGGCCATAGCTTTTCTTCCAAGGAGTAAGCGTCTTTTAATTTTATGGCTGCAGTCACCATCTGCAGTGATTTTGGAGCCCCCCAAAATAAAGTCTCTCTGTTTCCATTGTTTCCCCATCTATTTGCCATAAAGTGATGGAACCAGATGCCATGATCTTAGTTTTCTGAATGCTGAGTTTGAAGCCAACTTTTTCACTCTCCTCTTTCACTTTTAACAAGAGGCTCTGTAGTTTCTCTTTGCTTTCTGCCATAAGGATGGTGTCATCTGCTTATCTGAGGTTATTGATATTTCTCCTGGCAATCTTGATTCCAGCTTGTGGTTCATCCAGCCCGGTATTTTGCATGCTGTACTCTCCATATAAGTTAAGTAAGCAGGGTGACAATATATAGCCTTGATGTACTGCTTTCCCAATTTGGAACCAATCTGTTGTTCTATGTCTGGTTCTAACTATTACTTCTTGAGCTGCATACAGATTTCTCAGGAGGCAGGTCAGATGGTCTGGTATTCCCATCTTTTGAAGAACTTTCCATAGTTTGTTGTGGTCCACACAGTCAAAGGCTTTGGGATAGTCAATAAAGAAGAAATAGATGTTTTTCTGGAACTCTCAGGCTTTTTCAATGATCCATCAGATGTTGGCAATTTGATCTCTGGTTCCTCTGCCTTTTCTAAAACCAGCTTGAACATCCTGAAGTTCATGGTTCACATATTGCTGAAGCCTGGCTTGGAAAATTTTAAGCATTACTTTACTAGTGTGTGAGATGAGTGCAATTGTGCGGTAGTTTGAGCATTCTTTTGCATTGTCTTTCTTTGGGACTGGAATGAAAACTGATCTTTTCCAGTCCTGTGGCCACTGCTGAGTTTTCCAAATTTGCAAGCATATTGAGTGAAGCATTTTGACAGCATCATCTTTCAGAATTTGAAATAGCTCAACTGGAATTCCATTACCTCCACAAGCTCAAAGGCAGGTAAGGTGGTCTGGTATTCCCATCTCTTTAAGAATTTTCCAGTTTATTGGGATCTTGATTTTAACTTCTCAGAAATAGAAGTTTTCTTAGCACTCCCCCCCAAAAGGCACCAGGGTGGGGATATTTACCTGCTTATAGTTCCACCTTAAGTCCAACAAAGACAAGTGTGAGTATGGCCTGTGCCCTCCTGGGCTGTTGGTTTTTCCTCCCCTTTAGAATGAAACAATGCTATTTGCCAAGTGGTGTTTTGAGATATCCAGTTTTCATACTGCAAATGTTTGGGGCTTTTGAAAGATCATAAGGCACTGAAGAGATGTCAACTCTTACTTAGACAACTCTTAGGACACAAAGAAGCAGTTAATGATTTGAATGTGCAGACACACAAAGCTTGTATAGGCAAGTTTACCTCCAGAGTTGTCTTTGTTGAAACTGTGAAATTGAAATGAATGTTCAATGAGTTGTAATCTCTACATTTGTGTGATTTTCTGCTCTACTTTCAGGATCTGATAAAACTGGCAGAGTCAGATGTTAAACAACCAGATTTTTAATCTTCTCAACAGTATTTTCAGTTTGAAAGAGAACAGCAAGGGGAGGGGGGAAATGATTGCATCAAAGACATAAGTACCTGATGTAAACTCAGCTATGAGGCACATCACCCATTTATGATTAGGTTTCATAAATGGTTGATTTAATTGAGCATGTTTCTTTTCTGTGTTCCTGTCTTCTCCTTTTTATTATTTGTTATTACTAGGTGGGCCAAAAACTTCATTAGGGATTTTCCGTAAGATCTTATAGAAAAACCCAAATGAACTTTTTGGCCAACCCTATATTATTTTTTACACTGAAAACTAGTTAATTGCATGATCTTCTTTTAAATCCATTGTCAGTCTGGACTGGCCCACTGTATTCTTTCTGACGGTGGTGAGTTGAGCTGGACCAGTGGTTCTCAAGTTTTAATGTGCATGGGAGTTGCCTGGAGGGCTTCTAAAGCACAGCTTCCCATCAAGTTTCTGATTTAGTAGGTAGGAGGTAGAGCCCAGGAATTTGCAGTTCTAGCAAGTTGCCTGTAGATGCTGATGCTGCAGGCTGGGGGACTATACTTTGAGAACCAGGGGGCTGGCCAATATAGAAGAAAATCTGAAGGTATGCTTTTTGAACCCAGAGCTCAGAGTGAAATCCAGTCTGCTGATGCTGTTTTGTCCATTCTAGACTCTACTTAGCTTTTCTGAGTCAGAGGGACCACTTAAGCCAACATCTTATCACCCCTCCCAATAGAATTTTTCCAGAGGGCTTAGAATCTCCTCATACACCTTGCCAAAACCTTGGCCCCTGAGGCTTATACATGCACTAAGACAAGGTCAGGAGAAAGAGGGGTATTTGTTTCAGGAGAAAGGATTGCTTTCAGTCTATTAGGATTTTATCTAGCTTAACTCTGAGCTCCTCCAGGAAAGAAAGCATATCTGAGTTGTGCACACGTGACTGTTTTTATTTGTGTATTTTGCTTATTTATTTTTATTTGGATGCGTTGAGTCTTGGTTGTGGCACATGGGCTTAGTCTCCCCATGGCATGTGGGGGTCTTAGTTCCCTGACCAGATATTGAGCCTTGGTCCTTTGCATTGGAAGGTGGATTCTTAACCACTGGCCCACCAGGGAAGTCCCTCAGCCTATACTCTTGAATGACACCTGGCACATAGAAGGTGTATAGTCATTTCAGTGTTGTAGGATGTCTCTAGAGTCCTTTCTTGTGTTCCTTGAGGCAGATCCAGCAAGGAGGGTCCTTCCAACTTGCCTCCAGTCACTCCTGCAGGCGCCACTTACTGTACCTGCACCAAGGGCCATTTCTATAGGCTTTGCATCTGGTCTGTGTAAATCAGTACAGCCTGACCAACACTGTGGAGTCAGTGTCTTAAGATCTTAGTGTGTTATGGCATTGATTCCAGAAAGTAGAATGATGTTTTTTTCAGTTGCATTAATATTAATATGATATGATAGTTAATTGGGCCACAGGTAATATTTCTTAATTACTTATATATATATATTTAGCTTCATTCTAAAAAAAACATAGAGTGGATTTTCCCTGGTTTATTTTGCTTTGGCTGAGTCTTGGCTGATTTAAATAAGGCAGAGAATATCCTCTTTAAGCAGAGGAGGAGTCACCACATGAGACCAGTTGGGCTACTGAGTAGGAATCTTGGATTGCTATTAGGGCCATTTGCCCTCATTTTTATGATGATTTGATCAAATTGAGACTTAGGTTTACACCTACTGGACAGGATACTTCAGTCTTACCACTAAAGGCTTTCATCAAATCAGTGAATATTTACTATGTGTCAGACTGTGATGCCTGCAGGAACTGGTATCTTAGGTGCAGAAAGGGATGTCGGAGAGGTGTCTTCTTGGTGGACATGCAAACTGATCTCACAAATTTTATTAGCTATCCACACTGTGGAGAATTTAAGGTTCCAGTTCCAGGATTTTCACAAAAGTAATAGGCTTGTCAGCAGAGTGGCAAGTAGTAACTTGTTATTATCTGTTGGAGAGGAAAAGGCAGCAGGTCAATGACAGTACCCTTGTAGTGGCATTAATGCTTTGATGTCATCTTCTAGGTGGAATCATGATATTGTTGATACCAACAAGTAAGGATAAAAGCAAATTGTAATTATAGCTAACACTTAAATATCACTTACTATGCGCCAGGCATTGTTTAAATGTTTTACCTGTATTTGTTCAATTCTTATAATAATCATATGAAGTAGGTCTTTTAATTATAGTCTATGTCAGCTTTTTAAAAATAATTTAAAAATATTTTTAATTGTGCTAAGACACATAAACAGAAAATTTACTGGCCTAACCATTTAAAATGTACCATTCAGTATATTAAAAGTGCATTCACATTGTTATGCAACAGATCTTCAGAACATTTTCATCTTATAAAACTGAAACAAACTCTATATCTATTAAAAAGCAACTCCCTATTTCCTTCTCTCTCCAGCCCATGAAAATCACCATTTTTGCTTCTATGTCTTTTGAGTTTGACCGGATAATTTCAAATGACTTATGTTCTGGTTTACTGATTCTTTCTTCCACTTGGTTGATGCTCTCTATTGACACCTTCAGTCATTGTATCCTTCAGCTGTAGGATTTTTGTTTTGATGATTTCCATTTCTTCATTGAACTTCTCATTTTGTTTATGTATTGTTCTCTTAATTTTTGTTTCCTGTGGGTTCTTAAGTTCACTGAAATTCTTTAAAAGGATTATTCTGAATTCCTTGTCAGATAGTTCATAGATCTCCTTCAGCTTGGAGTACGGGATGGGTCAGCTGGCAGCATCTGTGGCCAGGTGGGGGGTGCTGTCAGGGTCTCTAGTTAGGTGAAGGCCCTGCCTGTGCTCGGGGTCGGGGGCTGTTGCTGGCTGGGCTTTGTGATTGCTCATGGTAGATGACATCTCAGACTGTTTCCTGTCCAGGTGATGCTACTGGCTGGATTCTGTGTTTATGTAGAGCCACCTGCAGGACTGTAAGTTTGGAGGGACCTCAGGCTGTGCTCTGTGATTAGATGGGACCAAAGTGTGTGCCCCAAAGCTGGGCTGGGTCCCTGCCTGGGTTCCTTTATCAGGTGGAACCCAGAGGTGATTTGCTCCATGGTTGAGTAGATGCACTAGCTGAGCTCCCTGAGTGGGCTGGGTTATAGGCAGTGTTTAGCAATTGGGCAGTTCTGTATGTTGGGCTCTGCTTCAGGGTGGATTTATAGACTGGGGTCCTTGACTGGGTAGTATCACAGGCTGGGCTTTGAGGCTGCCCAGGGTCACTGTTCTGACTCCCTGGTTGTATGGGGTCAGAAGCTATACCTAAAACTTGGGCACGCCTTCTGATCTGGGGGTCTGTATAAACAGGCTGTAGGATGGAGGGCTCCCTGGGTCCACTGCCCAGGCTTCCTGGTTCAGTGGGACTGGGGGCTATATTCAGCGGTTAGGTGGCGTTATAAGTTTTCTCTTCTGCCAGGGTGAGGCTATAGAATAGGCTACACAGCAAATATAGCTTGTTGACCAAGTACCCATATCAGGCAGAATTGCGCCTGGACCAAACAAGATTTCTTGGCCAGAAGGGGTTACTGGCTCAGTTCTGCAAATGAGTAGAGCCCTTGGCTGGCATCTCTGCTTCAATGCTGCTGAATGCTGATTGCTGTAAGCCTTGTCTCCCTTACGTCTCTATCTGATCCACTTTGGGCTCTCTTTCTCTCACTGGAGAAACCATAGGCCCAGAGGAGCCCTTTTGGTGCAGTACTGTGCCAGCCTGGGGGAGAGGTGACAGAGTCAGAGTGTAGTTGTTCTTCTTTCCCTTCTAATGTGATCCTTCTCGGTCTTTGTGATGCAGTGGGGCACTCACTCCCATTCCTGGGGTTTCACAGTACTCTCTTAGCTGTGGACAGTTGCGGTGGTCTTTTTGTGAGGGGAACTATAGCTGGGGATGACCTAAGCTGCCATTGTGATCACATCACTCCTGAGTCTCTCTTTTCTAGAAAGCATTTGTGTGGCATGCACTGATTCCCTGAGGACACTACCTACCTGAGATCTTTCTGTTTTAGGATTTTTTTGAATTTGGACAGCAAACTCTGCTGAATACTGTCGGAGATTCAGGTTTCAGGAGATTTTTTTTTTTTTTTTTTTGTCTCTCCATTTAGCTGGTGCCAAGGCTGAAACAGGCAAATTTCCTTGCAGTCCCTTTCTGCATGAAGATTTATTTCCTCTGTACTCTCACACTAAGGATTCAATCCTTTGCTGCCTTAGCTTTATGGGAATGTTAGATCCCCACTTTGGTCTAATCTTTGCATTGATAATGTTGTCTTTTATCATAAAGAGCCTTAGAGTCAATGAGATTTGGTGTTATTACCCAAACTCACTTGGCATAGAGCCCTGTTTTTTCCAAGCAATATGCATAAAGTTCTATGGAACAGGTACCATACAGAACCCATCTTTGGGAAATTCTGGAATAGATGTCTCTCTGGTGACAGTTTCAAAACTATTTATCATAATTTCAATGTTTTGAAGTGGTAAGATGTACAAAGCACAAAATGATGCTAAGAATATTTTTCCTAGAAGAATAGACTATTTATGGTCCTCTCTTTCACAAACTTCTACTTTATTAATTAGCTCTAGTCTAGGGATGAAATAACCCTGTCTTACATGGTAAAGTAGGGACAGGGGGTTACATCTAAACTTTTACAAACTCATTTTCACTATCCTCAAAGTTTTGTCCTTATTATAAAAACAAATATATGTGAATGTATATCAACTTTTATATATCTGAGAACATACATTTTGTACTTTCTCATTAAAAAAATCATCACATTTTTGAGAAATCCCTCTTGTTTTACATTCTTCAAAAATGTTATTTTTCTTAATGGCACTCAGGAATGTATATTTATTACAAATTGTTTACTCTGATTTCATAAACATTTAAATTTTTGTCCTTTTAAATTGAATAATTCATCCTTTTCCCATAGCCATGAGTCACACGGCATTATCAAGTTGCTAGTAAAAATGCTTGTTTACTGACTTGGAAAGAGAAGATAAATGATGAATAGATCAAGTCACTACCTACAGCATACTCATTTTCTCATTGAGAAATAGACACATGCGTATATATCTCATAGAAGTACTGAATTTGAAGTTAATAGGAGAGCAAGGGAAAGGGAGAAATCTGTGAGGATTTGGTGTGACTTCAAGGGCTCAATTAAATCTCAAGTGAGAATATGAATATTTTCAAAATTAAGTGGAAGTCTTTAAGCTTGAAAGTCTAGCTACCTTAGGGAGGCAGGGGCTGATTTGTATAAAGTTATAAGTGTGTGTGTGCTCAGTCATGTCCGACTCTTGGCAACCCCGTGGACTGTAACCCACCAGGCTCCTCTGTTCATGGGATTTCCAGGCAAGAATACTGGAATGGGTTGCCATCTCCTTCTCCAGGGGATCTTCCCGACCCAGGGATCAAACCTGCACCTCCTGCATTGGCAGCTGGATTCTTTATCTTTGTGCCATCTGGGAAGCAAAGATATAACATAATTGATGAAAAGGAGGAAAACCCTCCTGTCACTCCTGAATACTTTCCAACNGGAGATCAGTCCTGAGTGTTCATTGGAAGGACTGATGCTGAAGCTGAAATGCCAATACTTTGGCCACCTGTTGCGAACAGCTGACTCATTTGCAAAGAGCCTGATACTGGGAAAGGTTGAAGGTGGGAGGCGAAGGGGATGACAAAGGATGAGGTAGTTGGATGGCATCACCAGCTCAATGGACATGAGTTTGGGTGGACTCCGGGAATTGGTGATGGACAGGGAGGGATGGCATGCTGCAGTCCATGGGGTTGCAAAGAGTTAGTCATGACTGAGGGACTAAACTGAACTGTGTCCATGAAAATAGGTCCTAAGACTGACTGGATTTCAAGGGCTGGGGAGACAGACTCCAGCTCTTGCTAAGAACTGCCAGGAATTCATGGCCACATTTAAATTACCACAGACACTATGTCCCATTGCCTATTCAAATCTTTGCCATGTCCCTTGGGTCTTTTAGCACTACATATATCTCAGAGTTTGGAAGGTAAATGATCTCTAACTTTACAGAGAAAACAGAGGATCTTAGGCATAAATGACATTTCTTTCCTGCTGCCACTTGGCACTTAATTTACGGTAGATTGTGTCTGTCCCCTCCCCTTTCCCAGCTCTTGGCACCATTCCCAGGAATCAGCCTTTCTGATACCTGTTCTCTTACTCTTCATGCCAGGGTCAGTGAATTTATAGCTCTTCTTCCTGAAAAAGGCTGCTCTCTTCTCCTTGTGCCTATTCCCATCTTCTACTTTTTCCTTGGGGACCTTACATCTCATTGAAACCTATGAATAATTTGAATATATTTTTAAAAAATTTCATGCCATTTTATAAGCAAACTAATATCTTTTTTCAGCTTTGGGGGAAAAAAAACACCTCAACGTCTACCCTATTGTTTCCTATTAGTCATAAGAAAATATTTACAAAAAATATCTGTTAGTGTCTCTTTCTTTACTTCCTGTTGCTGTCTCAACCTATCTCCACCTGGTTTTTATACCAACTCAAAAAACATTATTTCTACCAAAGTCACTTCCTACTTGTTTGATCTAATGGATTTGCTTGATTTATCACTGGCTGCTTCTTTATAATTTCCTTCACTAATTTCTTTTCTCTACTCATATCTTAAAGTTAGTTTAAATGATCACCTTTGCCCATGACTAAAACCATATGACCTCACACTGGATTATCACATGCAGTTCTTGGCATTGACTGTCATCACGATGATCATATTATCTTTCCTGTGTACTCTAGATTCATATCCAACTCCCAGACGGACATTTGCTCTGGATAGTCTATGGGCAATATATCAGTTCTATTGCTGTATAATTAAGCATTGTAAAATGTAGTATCTTAACAAACAATAATTTACTTGCTCATGATCCTGCAGTTTAAGCAGGTTTCAACTGAGTGGTTCTTCCAGTCCTGCCTGGAATCACTTAGGTGGCTGTAGTTGGCTGGTCTTGAATGGCCTCATTCACATATCTGCAACCTCAGCAGAGAACGCTGGAATGGCTAGATCTAACTTTCTCTATGTGATCTCTTGTCCTCAGGAGGTTAGTTTGGGCTTCTTCACAAGGTGATGACGATGTTCCAAGAGGCCGAAAACAGAAACTACAAGACCACTTGCCTCTGAGATTTGCCAGTATTGTCACTTCTGCTACATTCTATTATCAATCAAACTGAATCATTAGAACAGGTTTATTTTAAGGAACGGGGGAACAGCCTCCATGTCTTGCTAAGAAAATTTATGGTCATATTTTTTCCACCTTCCACATAATTGATATCTCATCTTGTTTAACTCTCAGGACAATTCTGAGACAAGTACTATGATCATTATTCTTTTTCTACAGATGAGAAAATGAGGCCCAGAAATATTCTCTAACTTATCCAAGGCTCCACTATTCGTAGATAGCATGACAGGATGGGCACCCAGGCCCATATCATGTGTATTTCATGTACCACACTGAGCAGAAGCTCACTTTCTAGATTGCTCGTGGTGGAACAGAAGAGCGTCCCTCAGACTGGCCTCTAGGCTAACAGGCACAAGAAGACAAGGTAAATGAAGGTATATTTCATTATATGATATAGCTGGCTAAGCATTGAAGAATTGATGCTTTCCAACTGTGGTGCTGGAGGAGACTCTTGAGAGTCCCTTGGAGAGCAAGGAGATCAAACCTGTCAGTCCTAAAGGAAATCAATCCTGAATATTCATTGGAAGGACTGATGCTGAAGCTGAAGCTCCAATACTTTGGCCACCTGGTGCAAAGAGCTGACTCATTGGAAAAAACCCTGATGATGGGAAAGATTAATGGCAGGAAGNAATCAATCCTGAATATTCATTGGAAGGACTGATGCTGAAGCTGAAGCTCCAATACTTTGGCCACCTGGTGCAAAGAGCTGACTCATTGGAAAAAACCCTGATGATGGGAAAGATTAATGGCAGGAAGAGAAGGGGGTGACACAGGATGAGATGATTAAATGGTATCACTGACTCAACGGACATGAGTTTGAGCAAACTCTGGGAGCCTTTCCTTTGAGTGAAGGACAGGGAAGCCTGCCATGCTGCAGTTCACGGGGTTGCAGGGTCGGACACGACTTAGCAACTGAACAACCATGATGTAGCTACATGTTTGGTAATCATTGTGTTAGGCCAGGGTAAGTCCAGCTCTGCTACAATAGTAAATCCCAAAGTATTAGTGGTTTGGTACAGCAAAGTCTCGTTTCTTGCTTATATAAAACCCATTGTGGAAGCCCAAACTGAATGGAGACACTGTGAATGTGCAGATACTTCAGTGGACAATTCTAGCTGAGTGCAGCCTCTGAATCAAACTGTCACATGCACCTTATACTTGATCTTCCCTCAACTAATATTTATTATCTTCCATAAATTTGCTGACATTCTTGAATTTTCTGTTTTAATTCATATGGTCCCCCAAATCAGAAATTATCAACAACAGCCCTTCGCTTATCAGGTTCAACTGGTCTCCAGATTCTGCCAAGGTGATCACTTCATTTTCTCTCAAATTCCTTTCTTCCTCTGTCTCCTCGTAGCTTCATAATATCTCGCATGCAACTTCAAACTGAAACTCAGGTTTTGCTTCTGTAATCTGTTCTGAACTTTCCCACTAGGGTGATCTTTCTAAAGAGCAAATGATCAAAATACATGGTAGTGGACACATACCGTTTTGAAAAAAAGTAACTTTTGGTTTCTGACATCTGGATCTTACTCTTACAATCAGCCTGTTTTGCCTTTTGTTATTGAAGCTCAAAAGAATTGACAGGGTTTTGCCAGCCTCTTGCAGCTGAGTGCACACCCATAACCCAGGTTATGGGTCCAATCAGACCTGCCTGCTATAGAATCTGAATCTGAAGCAACAAGTGACAGCAACATCTAGTCTCCCAGGTAAAGTGCCAGGAGTGGCTTCCAGAGTCCAAAGTTGCCATGTCCCATGGTCATATGTGGGGCAGCAATATTCTTGCCCAGTCAATTTTACGGCTTTCCTTCCTGCCTATTCTCTCTTCCTGGTTCACCAGTGTCCCACATGATTGTATATGTGACCCCCAATGGCTTTTTTAATATATTGTTTTCCTTTTCTCCTGAAATTGGCCAGGGTTCGTTTCTGTTACTGACAACTCTGAACTCTGAATACTTCATACATTTTAGCCTCATATCTTCCAATGAATCCTCATAAACAAATGTTGAATAATACTTATTGAATGTATGATTTGACCTGGTTTCTGACTTCAAGAGGCAGTCAAATTAAAGAGGGAGAAGAGACTCACAAACATGAAAAAGTTTCGGGATATTGTTACCAGTCTTTGGGTTGGACAAATTACAAATGACTTTATGAGGTGCTCTTTGGACTTTGCTCTATATGTGTGCAATTAGAGAAGTACCATTATGTGGGCTTGGCCCTTAAGGTTTTAAGAGCTTTCAGAGACATATAAAGTTACTTTAAGTGAAAGATAGCTGTGCTTGCTCTTATTAGTGAAGTGTTGTATAGAAAATATACCTCAATCAATTAAGCATTACAATATTGAACAATGACAAGAAAAACAAGCAACTGTAGGCAGTGCCACTGTCTTTCTATTTTAAATTACATCACATTTACTCTGGCCCAATTATCTTGGCATGATCTGATTAGAGCTGGTTTATTAATGACCCACCTTCATTCACAATTCTAGATGGAATTTCCAGAGGTTTCTGGTAATCACGTTCTATTTCAGCTAATTCCTATAGAGAAATATTCTCATTGGTGGAAAATACAAAGATATGTGCTATTTATTTCTGTATGAATGTAGCAAGTATTAAGTGTAATAGTAGTTCAGAAATCTTTTATGGATAGCTTCTTTTCCTTTTAATTCCAGACTGATATTGTCTTTTTATTCATTGTGCAATGTATGGTGAAAATTAAATAGCAACATTTTGTGAATCAGAGATATCAGGAATGTAGTCTTGAGCTGGGTTGTGATGCATGACAAGGATTTAAACACTATAAATATGAAGAGACTCAGGAGGTCATGAGTGAATGAGGAAGGAATTGAGCAAAGTGTATGGAGGAAGGACTGTCTTTGGTATGTTAAGATGGTAATAAAATTTCAGCTCATTTGAGGAGTATTAAAGTAATGCAGTAATTATAGCAGGGGTTGGAAGGTAATTTAAAGATAAGGAATTGCCATCAACAATTTGTACATGCAAGAGGAATGGATGTGATATCTAGAAAGATTCATTTGACAGTCACATGGATGATGGATGGAAGTGAAGAAATGCTGGAGACCAGAAGAGTATATAGGCTGGTTACTTCAATAATCACCTCCTGGCGTTATTGTAACTATCAGCTCACAAGGATCTGGCAGTAAGTCAGGCAATAGGAATGAAAAGAAGCAGACAATTTTAAAGATATTGTGAAGCATGCTTAGTCGCTTCAGTCGTGTCCGACTCTCTATGGCCAGGGCCTGCCAGCCTCCTCTGTCCATGGGATTCTCCAGGCAAGAATACTGGAGTATGTTGCCATGCCCTCCTTCAGGGGATGTTCCCAAACCAGGGAACGAACCTGAGTCTCGTATGTCTCCTGCACTGGCAGGCCTCTTTACCGCTAGAGCCAGCTGGAAAGCCCCGAGCGTGGCCATAAGAAGAGAGAAAGGAAAGTGCAACCAGCGAAGTGCATACAGCTGCAGCTTGTTCTTTCATTTATAATATTAAATAGTAGCAACCCAGTGGTCAACCACTTTCACTCTTTATGTAAATCACATTATAAAGTTTTCCCTCTTGTTATTCTTATTTTATTTGGCTCTGACTTTTTATCTCTTTTAATATTGTCATATTAGTACCATCACTTTGTAAGTCCTCTCAAATATCTTTTGGAACAAGAAGAGATACAAATACAATAAAGTGCTCTGTGGGAATTGTCTTGCTTTATTTTGTTTGCTGTGAGGAAAATATTTTTATAAATCAAGCCAGCTTTCAAAGCTTGAAGCTATAAACAAGAAATATGAGATAAGAAAAGGTCAAATAATGGATAAAACTAAATCATGTGATTTGGAGAGGATGGCTTTTTTTTTATTAATGAGAGTGTGGAATTGTGTCAATTTAGTCGATTGTTAGTTTAATAGGAGAAAAGGTCTCAGATTCATAGCTGCATGCATTTCAAGTAATAAAATAAGGAGCAAAAGTGAATAATAGTGATTTATGGGATTCCTTTTGATCCTGACATTTCATTATTTTTATACAGAAATAGCATTTCTAGTACATGGTTTTAACATTATGTTTCCTCATCTTACTCTGAAATAATATATAACTACAATAAACTGTCTCATTTTATAGTTTTCTAACTTCCCTCAGGAGAAAAGTTGTACCATAAACAAGGTTTTCAATCTATTTTTAGTTGTGTTTCTTTGCAAATCTTTGTACAGATGTGGAAAGGAATGGCATAAACATGGAACCTAAGACTCAAAACTTCTTAAAAATTATATACACACATGCAAATTATACACACAAACCATTTCACTAAATTGGCATATGCAGTTTTAAAGGAAATAACAAAATTAAAATGATAAGGTTTTATTCTTCCCTTTTAACTGAGTTTTTGCACAGAGCATGTAATTATATTTTTGAACCAATATGATTACTTAAAAACTAGAGAACAAAGCTTCGTTTGTCACAGGACACTTAGTAACATGGTTCTCTTCATTGTCTAATCAGTTTTTATTTAGTATAGAACCTTATCATAAGTGATAAAAGGCACAGGATTTTAAGAAATATGGAGAGTATTGTGTGTGGAAAAGATCTGTGGCTTGTACATTATGAGCTGGACAGACTCATCACACGATCATGACTGTGACCTCTGGTCTATCACTTCAGGGTAGTGGTGGTATAGCCAGATCGGATCTGGGCTTAAATCTCTACTTTGACACTGAGTTGGAAGGAGTCACTTAATCTTATTAAGCCTCAATTTTTCCATCTGTAAAATGGAGACAACAATACTCATGCTATCAGAGGACAAAAAGAGATAATGTATGTGATAAATGTTAGGCATTACCTCTCCTAGCACTTAGTTCCCAAGAACAGTTTAATGGTTCATTGAATGAAATCAAAGTGTTTAAAAATAATAGTATAATAATACTAGATTCAGGGAATGGTGGAGATTAGATTAGCCAATGCTCTCTCAAAGAAAACATCCTTGACTTAATAGCCTCTGCTTAAAAATGGTTGGTGAAGAGGCTTTCACCATCTGCCAGTGTAGCTGGCTCTCCACTGAACTGTTTTAATTACTCCCATATTTGCTATGTCAGTCTAGGCGTAAAATATTGATATGCTGCCTCAAAACTAACACTGGAAAAGGAGATAACCTTATTGCAACACAAACTTTGTGGACTTTACACTTGCAATGACTGTGATTCACATGGCAAGGAAAAATACAGCAACACTATAATATCTAAATGAAATATTGCATGCCTGGGAGTGCATCCTTTAGAAAACAGATGGCTTTTTATTGAAAGCAAAATATGATTATGGTGTTTGCATGCAAAAATCTTATACAGTCTAATTATAAGAATGAGACTAGTTGTAGCTGTTTTGGAGTGCACAGCTTTTAAATCAGTAGAGAAATTTGACTCTGTACAATTGAGGACAATGAAATACAGGTAAAATATCACTTTAATGAATATTATAGTAATTTCCAGATCTCTTTAGTAAGACTGTGTGCAGGTTTTTTATATATGACCCATAGTTACAATATTCTGTTGATCTGGTTTCAATACAAAGTTAGCATAAATGATGCTATTTTCACAGATCCTGCCTATTTAAGAATTTATCTGCATGAAAGTTGCTTTGACATTTATCACTGCATTGCAAGTGGACTTCAGTGCTAGGGAACATTTTTTTTAAACTTTGACGGTATGAGGAAAGACTGACTACCTTTGAGTTTGGTGAGAGTATAGAGACCAGTCAGATTAGCACAGTCACTGGGGAGAAATGGGAAATTGGAGTAATTTCTGAGTTAGGTATTTCTAGCTGATAAATGAAAATAGAGTATCTTTTAATTCAGAAGCTATTACCCGGGTTTCCCTGGTGGCTCAGATGGTAAAGAATCTGCTTGCAATGTGGAAGATCTGGGTTCAATCCCTGGATTAGAAAGATCCCCTGGAGAGAGGAACAGCTACACTCCAGCATTCTTGCCTGGAGAATTCCATAGACAGAGGCCACAGTCCATGGGGTCACAAAGAGTTGTACACAACTGAGAGACTAACATGTTCAACTGGGATAATTTTTCCCAAGGGCATTTAGAAATGCATAGAGATATCTTTGGTTGATATAGCTAGGGAGGGGGTGTTATTGGTATCTGGTGGGTAGAGGCCAGGGATGCTGTTAAACAATGCACAGGACAGCCACTCCTAATACAGAATGTCTGGCCTCAAATGTCAATAGTGCTGAGATTGAGAACTCAGCAATTGGAAAGTGTGAATTACATTCTCTTATGTACTTCAATAGATAGCTACACAAGTTGAACTATAACATAATAAAGCAATTTTTATATCCTATTAGCCTTAATCATGTGGGATTTTACTTAGATTCTATCATTTAATAAATATATACTTTCTAAATGTTATGTGAAGTTAAGATTTTAACAGTGGTGAAAACCATCCTGAACAAATAGTGACCTTAGAAACATCTTTTTTTATAACTATGAAAGAAAGAAAGTGAAAGTCTCTCACTCATGTCCAACTCTTTGTGACCCCATGGACTGTAGCTCTCTAGGATCCTTTGTCCATGGGATTCTCCAGGCAAGAATACTAGAGTGGGTAGCCATCCTGTTCTCCAGGAGATCTTCCCTACCAAGGGCTCAAACCCAGGTCTTCCACACTGCAAGCAAATTCTGTTTGAGCCACCAGGGATCCCCTTCTTATAACTATAGCAGAAGATTAAAACAAAGTATGCAGACACCAAATCTGTAAATACCTTCAACGTTCCTGGGGATTCTGTGAATTGCTCTCAGCAACAGCAGTCAAAGGCAATCAACAAGCAACCCAGAGCTGATGGTCATTGAAGCTGTAAATATTGGAGCAGTAGTATTGACAACAAAGCTGAGTGCAAAATTAAAGAAATGGCTGGGAGCTGGAGCAAATCAATTTAGCCTGGGGAAATTAAAGCTCCTGAGTTAAAATTAGGAAAAATAACTCAGGCAACAGAATTGAAAAGCAATCAGATCTCTTCAGGCCTTAGACTATAGACCATGCATTCTCACGTTTGGTCAGTTTTTACTATGCAACCATAAAATCCCAGTGCCACTCAACAATTTTTTAATGGGTCTGCTTGTTGGCAGATCTAGACTCAGCTGGATGGCTCTGCTTTGAGCTGCAGGCTTGGCTTTGGTTAGCCCCACTTGTCTTTATTTTGGGACAAACACATACACAGCGAAATCTCTTTTTATGGGAAATGCAGAGGCACATGAAGATAACTTCACAAACACATTTCAAGCTCTTGCTGACATCAAATCTGCCAACAGCTCATTGATCAAAGCAAGTTGTGTGGCAAGCCCTAAGTCTAGAGACAGGGAAGGATACTCCTCCTACAGAGGTAGTGAGGAGGCTGAATATTTTAAAACTATAATGTTACGTACTATTCCAATTCCAACTGAGGTCAGATTTTCTAAAGGAATATACTTTTTTTGTATTCAATTGCAATATGATATTTTTAATTCTCAGAGAGAAAGGATAGTCCAGGTAATGAGTCATGTAGTTGGATTTTGAGGTCTGAATACAATTCCTTTCTACCACTGATGTGAGAAGCTGAGCATATCAGCTTTTCTGCAGAATCTCATCTCTACCATCTGCTAAATGTAGATAACATGTGCTGTTGATTTACTATTCTGCACCTTCCAGGAAACAAAGTAAAATCTAGAATTTGCCAGGAAACCCTCGGTGGAAGACAGTAGCAAAGAACTCATCATCATTTAATTGTTCAGCCTTGATAATTTTTCTGCAGTTTCTTTGATGTTATTTAGAATGGCAACCCACTCCAGCACTTTTGCCTGGAAAATCCCATGGACAGAGGAGGCTGGTAGGCTGCAGTCCATGGGGTCGCTGAGGGTTGGACACGACTGAGTGACTTCACGTTCACTCTTCACTTTCATGTATTGGAGAAGGAAATGGCAACCCACTCCAGTGTTCTTGCCTGGGGGAGCCTGGTGGGCTGCTGTCTATGGGGTCGCACAGAGTTGGACATGACTGAAGCGACTTAGCAGNCTCTTCACTTTCATGTATTGGAGAAGGAAATGGCAACCCACTCCAGTGTTCTTGCCTGGGGGAGCCTGGTGGGCTGCTGTCTATGGGGTCGCACAGAGTTGGACATGACTGAAGCGACTTAGCAGCAGCAGCAGCAGCAGCAGAAGGATTTCTGTTATTTGAGGAAGGATTTCTGTCCAGTCCAATTTCCAACACTGTTGAGGTACCAGGGGAACTTATCTGGTTAAGACATTAAAATTTCAGAAGAGCAATAACTTCAAGGAAAGGAAAAAAGGGGGTGCAGATTCCAGTATTTCTATTGCAGTTTATGAAAACACCATTCTTTTAGAGGGCTTAAACAAATCATTGGTTAAAGAAGGCTTTCTTATTTTGTGAGCTGGAAGTGAGTGAGTAGGGAATAGGTAACAGCTAAATGATAATATGGAGTAAGTTCTGTCAAATCACAGTGGCCTTTCATCTAAATATATAATGAGGTATTTTTTGTCTACTGGGTAGCAGACAAGAAAAAATATGGGAAGAGAGCTAACATTTATGTTTAAAAAATTCTGAATTACTGGTTTTCTATTTGAACTGGAGTAATATTTTATCATTTTCTAAATAACTTTCACTTTTTTTCCATCTGTTGTACATGGTACTCTCTTGTTTTTCTAATTCTTCTGGGTATCTGTGGTTGTATTTTATTTCTTATTTGTAGTGTTATTTACTTCTGTTGTCCATTTGCTCTTTCTTCATTTGACTTAATGAGGTTTAACTTTTCATTTGGTTCATTCCGTAAAAAATTTTGAGCATATACTTTAGATGATTGATCCTACATTTTGTCTGTTTTTTACTGATGTGTTTTGTTTTACACTGCTTTGTTTGAATGTGAATCCTTTTACATATTTAATAAGAAATTCAGTTCATATATATCTTCTCTTTAAAACAATAATTGTGATTAATATTATACATTTCTGTCTGAATCCAGCTCCACTCTACCTGTTTAGAGATATGATTGACATATTGATCATTTGATCTATACTGTATATTCCCCTTTTCTGATCCTGTGCCCGTGAACTCTCTAATGAGCTGAGACATAGAACCCTACAATTCCATGATTGGTCCCCATGGGACTCAACCAGTCCCAACTAATTGGAGTGGTGGGCATCTGACCAAGTGGACTAATCAGATCTTTCTCTCCTTGAAGAGCAGAAGATCAGATTTGAAGGAAGTGACTTCAATCAGTATCTGTTACATTGCAATTGGGATATAAGAAAAAGTCAAAACTGGGTGGTCATGATTGCCTGGAATGAGAAGAGGTAGGCTTCCAGTAAGCCTGTGCACAAAGAGAGAAAGTACTGAAGGACTATGCAGAGTGAGACGGAAAGACAGAAAAAGTGGTGCCCACGATTCCTACAAAAGTCCCTCTTCTTTCTATAGTTTGGCTTCCCTTCCAGCCTCTCGTTTCCATTGTATTCAAGCTAGCCAGAAATAATTTTTTCCTTGTAACCAAATGATTTTTAACAAAGTGATTCTTCCATTTTATTTTAAAATCCCTTTATCATATTTTGGACCTTGTTTTAAACTTTGCTGTTACTGGTTTTTAATTTAAAATGGTGAGTCTAGTTCATATGTCAGCCTGTGGGAAACTAGCCAGCTGGTTCATCTGACTGTATCACAGCTTATCTGGTAACGGAAATTTGAATTTTCAGTAAAGTTCCTGCGTTTTGCTGTTCCTTTCAATAACACTCATGATTATTTTAAGGAAGGAACTAAGCTGTTTAAATGGAAAGCGTATTAGTTTCCTATTGCTGCTATAACAAATTCACGTGACCCTGGTGGTTGGAAATAACACAAATTTATTTTCTTACATTTCTAGTGGTCGGAAATCTGAATTGGGTTTTATGGGTTAAAATCACGGTGTTGGCAGGGCTTCATTCCTGCTGGAGGCTTTAGTGGAGTTTCCAGCTTCTCAAGGCCACTTGTATTCCTTCCTCTATTTTCAAAGGACATCCCTTTGAGCTTTGCTTCCATAATCACATCTCTTTTCTGCTTCTGACCCATTGACCCATCTGTTTTTGCCTTATAATTTTGCCTTGTAATTACACTGGATCCAAGATAAACCAGGATAATCTCCCTATCTCATAATCCTCATAATCCTTAATCACATCTGTAAAGTCTTTTTTTTTTTTTTTTTTAACATTTAAGGTGACACATCACAGGTTCTGGGAACTATGATGTGGACATCTTTGGGTGGCCATTATTCAACCTACCACTGAGCATTGTGGTGGTGGTTTAGCCTCTAAGTCGTGTCTGACTCTTGTGCCTGCCAGGGTCCTCTGTCCATGGGCCAGAGCAAGAATACTGGAGTGGATTGCCATTTCCTCCTCCAGGGGATCTTCCTGACCTAGGAATTGAACACAGGTCTCCTGCATTGCAGGCAGATTCTTTCCCAACTGAATTACAGGGGAAGCTCAAGCATTATATTAGGGGCTATTTACTCACATGTCACTTCTACTGCTGTTCAATCTTAAGCAAGTCATTTAAATTTTCTGTGCTTTAGTTTCGACATGTATAAGCAAGGGACTTATATTAATCACTTTTTAGAGTCCCTTCTTAGCCAAAATTCTTTTTCTAGCTTACCACAAGTAACACATAAAATAACACTAAATTGCCAGCATAATTTCAGAAGTGGTTATTTTTTTTCAAGAATATTTTACTAATTTTAACTAAGTCTCTTAATTTCAGGCAAGCAGTTATATGTTCCTTTTCATTTGACAAGAATAACATTCTGCTTCCACTCTATATAATTATTTTGTCCTTTCCTAATGGCACTGTTCCTTGTTCTTATTCAGTACTTCCTTCCTAATGCTTCTCCTTACTCCTTTCCACTCATATTACTCCACCTTCTAATTCTCTTGCTTAAAAAAAAAAAAAGACCAGTGAATGCATTATGGTTTCTAAAAATGGTTGTTTTGAAATGAATGCCCCACAGTTATTCAGATTCACTTGTCCAAAAACAGAAGTAAAATATAAGCCTTTCATACTATCACTAGTCATCACCCATCTATTAAAAGGACATGAATCAGAAAACATTAAAATTTTTTTAAAATTTTCTAATTAATTTAAAAAGCAGTGGGTTATAGCATGGGTAGCAGTTTTCAAAATGTAACATTAAGGAGATAATATATTATGTTATTAACAACTGATAGATTTTTTTTCATAGTGAGTCTATTAGATTATCCAGTTTCTATCCAGTATTGAGGGGAAGTGGAGCTAGAGCAGGGACATTTCAGGCGAGGCACATTGTAAAATATTCAGATAAGCATAGTCTGGAAAAGGACGTTACAGTGAAAAAGTTGAAGACAGAGCCTTAGAATTGGAAGAGGGCCTGACTACCGAGAGGCTGGCTATGCTCTCTGAATAAATCTCCTTCACTGCCTCGTTTTGCTTAGAGTTGTCAGGAATATATACATACTCTACTTTCCTAATTTTATACTTCAAGTATGAACTAATCTCTAAGACTCCTTCCAGCTCTTAAATTAGAAAAAAAACAATTTAGTTCTGGTTCAAGATGGTGATGTAGGAGACTCCTGGACTTATTTCCTCCTGTGGATGCACCTAATCTACAACTCCACATGGAGCAATTGCTTCTGAGAGAAAGCCAGAAGCTAGCTAAGTAACTCTTAAAAGGAAAGACACCCATATCAAAATGCATGGGAAAGTCCAAGACACAGTCTCACTGTAATTCCTGTCACTGGCACAATGACATACCACTGGGAGGGAATTCACAACTCCCAGCTTCTCCTTGAGTAGCAAAGGGTTTGGACTTAATATCTAGTGCTTCAGAAGAAAAATTACAGTTCAGTATTCCTGATAAACTTAGATGTAAAAACTTTTTAAACAACATATCAGCTAGCCAAATTCAATGATACATTAAAATAATCACACGCCATGACCAAAAGGGATTTATGCCAGGGACTTACCTCATGGTCCAGTGGTTAAGAACCTATCTTGCAATGCAGGGGATGTGGGTTTGATCCTCGGTCAGGGAACTAAGATCCTACAAGTTTCAGGACAACTGAGCCTGTGCACCACAACTCAAGACTCCACCTGCCTCAATGGATGATCCCATGAGCCACAACTAAGCCCTGAATAAATAAACATTTTTTACAAAAAAGGATTTATTCCTGGAATGCAAGGATGATGTAGATGTAATACCCACAACCAATGTGATACACCACATTCAAAATAAAGGATAAAAATCATCTGATCAGCTCAATATATGCAGAAAAAAGCACTTAATAAAATTTGACATCCAATTATGATAGAAACTCTCAACAAACTGTGTACAGAGGGAACATACTTCAATAGAATAAAGTCTATATGTGACATGCCCACAGTTAGCATCATATCTAATTTTGAAATCTAAGATAAGAATACCCACTTTCACAACTTTTATTTAACATACTACTGGAATTAAACAATTAGAGCAATTAAGCAAGATAAAGAAAATAAAAGTCATCCAAATTGGAAAAGAAATAAAACTATCTCAATTTGTAGATGACGTAATGTTATATGTCAAAACCCTAAAGACTCCACCAAAAATCTATTAGAGCCAATAAATTAATACTAATAAATTCAGTGAAGTTGCTGAATACAAAATCAATATATAAAAATAAGTTGTATTTCTATATACTAATGGCAAACTATCAGCAAGAGAAGTTGAGAAAGCAATTCCATTTGCAATTGCATCAGAAAGAATAAAACACAAGGGAATAAATTTACCTAAGGAGATAAAAGATTTGTACACTGAAAACTATAAGAAAGCTATAAGTGATTAAAGAAAAAGAAGACACAAACAGAAAAATATTCCATACTCATGGATTGGAGGAACCGATATTGTAAAAAAGTCTATATTATCCANGTCCAACTCTCACATCTGTCTCTTATACACATCTAGATTTGTACACTGAAAACTATAAGAAAGCTATAAGTGATTAAAGAAAAAGAAGACACAAACAGAAAAATATTCCATACTCATGGATTGGAGGAACCGATATTGTAAAAAAGTCTATATTATCCAAAGCAACATACAGATTCAGTGCAATTTCTATGAAAATTATAATGGCATTTTTCACGAAAATAGAACAAACAACATTAAAATTTATATGAAACCACAAAAGACTTTGAGTAGCCAAAGTCGTCTTGTGAAAGAAGAACAAAGTTGGAGGCATCTTACTTTCTGATTTCAAACTATATTAAAAAGGTATGGCAATCAAAACAGGGTGATATTGACACAAAAGCAGGCACAGAGATCAAAGGAGCCGAGTCCAGAAATAAGCCTATGAACATATAGTCAGTTACTATATAACAAACATATACATTTATAGTCAGTTAATATGTAATAAAGAAAGGTAGTTTCTTCAGGAGATGGTGTTGTTAGGCCCCAGAAAGGCCTATTCTCGGGAAACGTCGCTTCACAGATCACCGAGACTTGAATTCGATGCAAAAAGCAAGAGGGTTTATTGAACCGGCGCGCCGGGGTTCGACCTTCCTCGAAAGGAGCGAACCCTGACTTCAATTACAGAGCAGTTTTTATACACTAAAGCTACAAGCAGGTATAGGAGGGGCGAAGACACTCTGAGCAAACTGATTGGTGGACTTAGCTTGACCTTTACAGAGATAGGTCTGGAATTCATCAAGTCGAAGGAGGCTGACTGACCACCTTGCGGCGGTTAGCCAATTCTCGAAGAAATAATGCTCTAGGTAATCTTTAACAGGAGGAAACAATTACCCGGGGGGTCTCTTGTGAGGACCAGGCANGTCTGGAATTCATCAAGTCGAAGGAGGCTGATTGACCACCTTGCGGCAGTTAGCCAATTCTCGAAGAAATAATGCTCTAGGTAATCTTTAACAGGAGGAAACAATTACCCGGGGGGTCTCTTGTGAGGACCAGGCAGCTGGACTATAGGTTATCTGATAGGGAACAGGTTTTTTCCATGAGTCATGGCTCGCCTCTTAAATCAAAACAAAGGGTTGCTAATAATTTTTAACTTCTTCCCTTCAATGCCATATATCTAAACTTTAAAATAGTTTTTTAACTTGCTAAATAATACATCTTTTTTCATAAGAAGTATGCAATTATATGTAATTATAGTGATTTTGTCCTTGTAACCTATAATCTAAAGTATTTTGCCATGTCCTTTTTTAAGGTTAAACACAAAATAAATACAGTTTCTTATACAAATATCTGTAAAGGGTAATTTTATTGAGAGAAGATTTTATTAAATTTTTTTTTTAAGACAGGAAATATCCCCCTTCCTATTCTCTTTCTCTTTCTCTAAAGAGGAAGAAAAAGGACACAATAATCAGTTTTTCACTTGTTTCTGAAATACATTAGTTCATGTATTTTTAATTTCTATGAGAATAACTGCCATTACTATTTTTTCTGATGAACCTGTTCTGAGTTGGAAGGAAATGTATATTCCAATCAATGTGAAGCAATAGCTAATTAAAATAGTCTTCATGACTTAATTTTGGAAGTGATAACTTTGTAACAATCTCAGAATATTTATTGTGCTCCAATAAAGTGTAATAGAAGTTTAAAATTTATTTTTAAAATGCAGCTTTTTCTCTGAGGAAGTACAAGGATGAAGTTGACAATCCTCATTTTTGTTGAGTGCCTCCAGGGCTGTCTTCTCAAGAAATCTTGGGACACACTCCTGCTATGAAAATCTCCTTGACTTCTTTTCTCTTCCTGATAACATCCAAATTCTTAAACTTTATAATTTTTATGACCTGATTTCAAACCTTCTATTTGAATTAAAATTCTGTTAATTCCCACTACACAGTTGTTGTTTTGTTTTGTTTTTCCCCGGCATGAGCACTTTGGTTCACAACGATAAAGAAACAACAGATTTTTCCTCTCGGTGTCAATTGTTATTTGTCCTATTTTATCTACTTGGAAAATCACTCTTATTTAAGACCCAGTTCAAATTTTATCGTAACTCTCCAAGTGGCTTAGTGGTACTCTCTCAAGCTTTGCATATTCTCCTTCTGGCAAATTTACATTATGTGACCCACTTTATTTATTTTTTTTTTCAATTTATTTATTTATTTATTTTTTAATTTAACTTTACAATACTCTATTGGGTTTGCCATACATCGACATGAATCCACCACAGGTGCACACAAGCTCCCAATCCCGAATCCCCCTCCCACCTCCCACCCCCCAACGTCTCTCTGGATCATCCCCGTACACCAGCCCCAAGCATCCTGCATCCTGTATCAAACATAGACTGGTGATTCGTTTCTTACATAATAGTATATATGCTTCTGTGCCATTCTCCCAGATCATCCCGCCCTCTCCTACTCCNTATATATATATATATATATAGTGAGAGAGAGAGAAAATGGGCTACTATTCAGCCTTTAAAAAGAAGGAAATCCTTGCTGTTTGTGACAATTTAGATGAACCTTGAGTGTGTTACACTAAGTCAGACAGACAAGTATGGTATCATCTACACACGGAATCTAAAAAATAACCCCCTCCCCTAAACCCCAAAATTGAAGTTAAACTGATAGTTAAAGAGAGTAGAAAACTAATTTCCAGGGACTGGGGCTGGGGAAATAGGATGAGGTTGGTGAAACTGTACAAACTTTCAGCTATGAGACGAATAAGATCTGAGGATCTAAAGAAAGTTGTGTGCGATTCTTTGCAATCCCATGGACAGTAGCCTGCCAGGCTCCTCGTCCATGAAATTTTCCAGGCAAGAATAATGGGGTGGGCTGTCATTCCCTTCTTCAGGAGATCTTCCTGACTCAGGGGTCGAACCCAGGACTCCCGCATTGTGGGCAGATTCTTTCTCATCTGAGCCACCAAGGAAATGGTGAGGATCTAATATTTAAATAGTTAAACACTGTGACAATCATTAATAACACTGTATTGTGTAACTTAAATTTCTTAAGAGAGTAGAACTTAAATGGTTCCACCAAAACCCAGAAAATATAAAAATGTTCGGGGATGAGTGTGCTAAATAGCTTGATTGTGAGAATGTTCACAATGCATAAGAATATCAATTCAGCACACTGTACACTTTAAATATCTTACAATATTTTTAGTTTCAGTTATTTCAGTTTAATTTCAGTTATTCCTCAGTAGAGCTGAAATTTTCAAAATTATTGAGCTTATTAGAGAAGTTTTAATATTTATATATTTACTATTTTGGCTTATAAGTGGCTTCTTAATTTAGTTGTTTCCCAGCTACGTCAAATTCTGTTCAGTCAGTCAGTTCAGTCGCTCAGTTGTGTCGGAGTCTTTGCGACTCCATGAATCGCAGCACGCCAGGCCTCCCTGTCCATCACCATATCCTGGAGTTCACCTAAACTCATGTCCATTGAGCCAGTGATGCCATCCAGCCATCTCATCCTCTGTCATCCCCTTCTCCTCCTGCCTTCAATCCCTCCCAGCATCAGAGTCTTTTCCAATGAGTCAACTCTTCTCATGAGGTGGCCAAAGTATTTGGAGTTTCAGCTTTAGCATCACTCCTTCCAGTGAACACCCAGGACTGATCTCCTTTAGGATGGACTGGTTGGACCTCCTTGCAGTCCAAGGGACTCTCAAGAGTCTTCTCCAATACCACAGTTCAAAAGCATCAATTCTTCGGCGCTCAGCTTTCTTCACAGTCCAACTCTCACATCCATACATCACCACCGGAAAAAACATAGACTTGACTAGATGGACCTTTGTTGGCAAAGTAATGTCTCTGCTTTTGAATATGCTATCTAGGTTGGTCATAACTTTCCTTTCAAGGAGTAAGCGTCTTTTAATTTCATGGCTGTAGTCACCATCTGCAGTGANTGACTCATTGGAAAAGACTCTGATGCTGGGAGGGATTGGGGGCAGGAGGAGAAGGGGACGACCGAGGATGAGATGGCTAGATGGCATCACGGACTCGATGAACGTGAGTCTGAGTGAACTCTGGGAGATGGTGATGGACAGGGAGGCCTGGCATGCTGCGATTCATGGGTCGCAAAGAGTTGGACATGACTGAGCGACTGAACTGAACCGAACCGAACCAAAGACAGCATCAAGTATATCAATATTTACATTAAAGGAGTCCCAGAAAGAAACAGAGAAAGAAAGGGATGGAAAACATATTTGAAAAAATAATACCTGGGAACTTCCCTAACCTGGGGAATGAAACAGACATCCAGATCCCAGCAGCACAAAGAGTCCCAAACAAAATGAAAATGAAGTTATCCATACCAAGAGATTATAATTAAAATGGTAAAAAATAAAATAAAGAGAGAATATTAAAACCAGCAAGGAAAAAGCAACAAGTTACATACAAGTAAACTTCTCTTTCTGCAGAAACTTTTCAGACCAAAAGAAATGGGCAAGATACATTCAAAGTGATGAAAGAAAAAACTACATCCAAGAATACTCTACCTGGCAAGGCTATCATTCAGATCTGAAAGAAGAGTTTTATGGACAAGTGAAAACTCAGATTTCAATATCGCCGAAACAGCTTTATAGGAAACATTAGAGGGACTTACCCTATCAAAAAATAAAAGACTATAACTAGAAATATGAAAATTACAAAAGGAAAAATCTTGTTGATCAAGGTAAACATATGATAAATGTAGCAGGTTAACTACTTATATTTCTAGCAGGAAGGTTAGAAGATAAAAGTAGCAAAATCACCTATATCCACAATAAGTGACTAAGGAATACACAAAGGGGAAAATGTAAGATAAAATATCAAAGTATAAAATGTTTGCAAGGGGTAAAATGCATTCAAATTGAAAAAAAAATCAATTTAAATAAGTCACACACACACTCCCCCCTCATGGTAACCACAAACCAAAAATTTATTATAGATACACTCAAAAAAGAGATTAAAAAGTTAATACTGAACATGACATTAAAGATAGTCATCAAGTTACAAAGAAATAGTACAACAGAAGAAAGCACAAAAAAGACAAACTAACCAGAAAAAAATCAACAAAATAGCAAAAGTATATACCTATCAATACCAATACAGTTGCTTCAACTGTAAATGGACTAAATGATCTCATGAAAAGATAGAATGAACAAATCAGTACAAAAACAAGATCCACATATATGTTGCCCAAAGAGATTCACTTCAGATCTAAAGGCACTTATGGACTGAAAGTGAAAGGACAGAGAAAAGTATTCCATGCAAACAGAAATCAAAAGAAAGCTAGGGTAATGTACTCCAATTTTTTCATCAATATCTTATAGTTCTGGTTAGATTTATTCCTTGGTCTTTTATTCTTTTGAATACAATTATAAATGGGATTATTTTCTTAATTTNGAAATCAAAAGAAAGCTAGGGTAATGTACTCCAATTTTTTCATCAATATCTTATAGTTCTGGTTAGATTTATTCCTTGGTCTTTTATTCTTTTGAATACAATTATAAATGGGATTATTTTCTTAATTTCTCTTTCTGATAGCCTGCTGTATAGAAATACAACAGATTTTTATATATTAATTTTGTATTTGCAACTTTATAGAATTCATTGATTAGACAAAATAGACTTAAAAATAGAAGATTGTAACAAGAAACAGAAAAAAAAATTACCTAGTGAAAAAGAATCAATCCAGTAAGAAGATACAACAATTGTAAATGCATGTGAATCCAACATCAGAGCATCTAAATGCATAAAACAAATATTTACAGATATAAAGTGATAATTTAACAGTAACACAGTAATAGTAGGGGATATTAGCACCTGCATTTATCAGTGGAGAGATCATCTGGACAGAAAATTAATACAGAAACACTGGCTTTAAATAACTTATTAGACAAGAAGAGTTTAATAGATATATGTAGAACAAGCAGCAGAATACATTCTTTTCAACTGCACATGGACCATTCTGTTGGATAGACCACTTGTTTTTGTTTTGTGCTAGGCCACAAAACAAGCCTCGGTAAATTTAAGAAAACTGAAATCATTTCAAATATCTTTGCCTACAACAATGATATGGGACTAGAAATTAGCTGTAAGGAAAAGAAAAGCTGCAAAACTCACAAATGTGTGGAGGCTAAGCAATATGCTACTAAACAACTAATTGTTCACTGAAGTAATCAAGGAGGAAATAAAAACATACATGAAGACAAATGAATGGAAACACAATGATCCAAAATATATAGGATGAAACAAAACAGTTCTAAGAAGGAAGATTATAGCAATACAAATGTATCTAAGAAAATACAAAAAAATTTTCAACCTAATCTTATATGTAAAGGAACTAGAAAGAGAANAATGGAAACACAATGATCCAAAATATATAGGATGAAACAAAACAGTTCTAAGAAGGAAGATTATAGCAATACAAATGTATCTAAGAAAATACAAAAAAATTTTCAACCTAATCTTATATGTAAAGGAACTAGAAAGAGAAAAACAAAGAACATCCAAACTTAGGAGAAACAAATCATAAATAAAAGAGTAGAAAAAATTAAAATAGAAACTAAAAGAAAAAATAGTAGAAAAGATTTAGAACACTAAGAGCTAGTTCTTTAAAAAAGTAAACAAAATTGATAAACCTTTAGCCAGACCCATCAAGAGAAAAAGAGAAAGCTTGAATAAATAAAATCAGAAACGAAAGGGCAGTTACAACTGGTACAACAGAAATGTTAATACAAAGGATCATAAGACATCGTGATAAACAATTATACACCAATAAATGGGCAACCTAGAGGAAATGGATAACTTCCTGGAAACAGTCTCCCAAGACAGAACTAGAAAGAAACAAAAATATAACAGACAAATTATCAGTAATGGAATTGAATCAGTAATAAGAAAAGTTCTAAACAAACAAAACCTCAGGAACAGATGACTTTAAGAGCAAATTTCACAAAACATTTAAAGAAGAGTTAACATCTATTCATCTCAAACTATGGCTAAATTTTTTAAAAGAAAGGATGGTCCAACTCATCTTATGAGGTTAGCATTACTCTGATACCAAAACCAGACAAAGGTACCATGAAGAGGGAAAATTGCAGACCAACACCACTGAAGAACACAGATGCAAAAATTCTCAGCAAAACATTTCCAAACCAAATTCAGGACTTCTTTAAAAGGATCATACACCATGATCCAGCGAGATTTTCCCAGGGATTAACATATGAGTCAATATATAAAAATCAATGTGGCACACCATCTTAAAGTGAAGAATAAAAATCATATGATTGTCTCACTAAATGCAGAAATAGCTTTTAACAAAATTTAACATCACTTATGATAAAAATTTTCAGTAAAGAAGGTATTGAGGAAATATACCTCAACATAATAAAGGCCATATATGATAAACCCACAGCAAACATTATACTCAGTGCTGATAGGCTAAAAGTATTTCCCAAGATCAGGAACAAAACAAGTATGTTCACTCTCACCACTTCTATTCAACAGAGTATTGAAAATCTTAGCCACAGCAATCAGATAAGAAAAGGAGATTAGAAGAATCCAAACTGGAAAGAAAGAAGTAAAGCTGTCACTGTTTGCAAAGCACATGATACTATACATAGAAAATCCGAAAGATGCCTCCCAAAACTTTTAAAACTAATCAATGAATTCTATAAAGTTGCAAATACAAAATTAATATATAAAAATCTATTGCATTTCTATACAGCAGGCTATCAGAAAGAGAAATTAAGAAAATAATCCCATTTATAATTGTATTCAAAAGNACATGATACTATACATAGAAAATCCGAAAGATGCCTCCCAAAACTTTTAAAACTAATCAATGAATTCTATAAAGTTGCAAATACAAAATTAATATATAAAAATCTATTGCATTTCTATACAGCAGGCTATCAGAAAGAGAAATTAAGAAAATAATCCCATTTATAATTGTATTCAAAAGAATAAAAGACCAAGGAATAAATCTAACCAAAACTATAAGATACTGATGAAAAAATTGGAGGCAACACAAACAAATGGTAAGATACACCTTGCTTGTAAATTGAAAGAACTAATCGTTCAATGGCCACAAAATGGCCATACTCTCTAAGGCAATCTAAAGGTTAAATGCAATCTCTATCAAAATATCAATGTATTTAAAAAAAAAAAAACAGAACAAATAATTCTAAAATTAATTCATAAACACTAAAGACTTTGAAAAGCCAAAGAAGTCTTGGAAAGAAGAAGAAAGCTGGGGGTATTATTCTCCTTGATTTCAAACTACACTGCAAAGCTATGGTAATCAAAGAAGAATGGTACTGACACAAAAACAGAGACATAGACCAATGGAACAGAACACACAGTCCAAAAATAAACCCACGCTTAAGGTCAATTAATCTATGACAGCAGAGGCAAGAAAAGTCAACGGGGAGAAAAATAAGCCTTTCAGTAAATGGTGCTGGGTAAATTGGACAGCCACATACAAAAGGATCAGAGTGGACCACGTTTCTCACATTACACACAAGAATAAACTCAAAATGAATTAATGATCTAAAGGTAAGACCTGAAACCATAAAATCCCTAGAAGAAAAAATACAAAAGCAGTATCCTCTTTGACATTGGTTTTTTAGCAGTATTTTTTTGGCATGTGTCTCCTCAAGCAAAGCAGAAAATAAAAGACTAAATCAAACTGAAAAGATTTTGTACAGCAAATGAAACTACCAAGAAAATGAAAAAGCAGCCCACAAAATGACAGATATTTACAAATGATATGTCTGATAAGGGGTTAATATCTAAAATATACAAATAACTCATCAGAAACCAGACAGCACAATTAAAAAGTGGGCAGAGAAGCTGAATAGACAATTTTCCAAAGAAGACATAGAGATAACCAACAGGTACGTTAAAGGAAGCTCAACACCATCAATCATCATGGAAATGCAAATCAAAACCACTGAGACACCATCTCACCAATGTCTGAATGGCTATCATCAAAAAGACATCAAATGGCAAGACAAAGGTTGTGGAGAAAGGAGAAACCTCTTATGCTGTTTGTGGGATAGTAAACTGGTGGAGCTGTTACAGAAAATAACATGGATGTTCCTCAAAAAATTACTGAACAACTATCATAAGACCCAGTGATTTCACTTCTGGATATTTATACAAAGAAAACAAAAACACTATGTCAAAAAACTGTACGGTCTTCAATGTTCATTGCAGCATTCTCTACAATAGCCAGGGAATAGAAGCAACCTAAGTGTCCATTGATAGAGAAATCAATAAAGAAGATGTATATATATATATACATATATATACACACAGAAACACAATAGAATAATACTCAGTCATTAAGCAAAATGAAATCCTTCCATTTGTGGCAACGTGGATAGATCAAGAAGGCATTATGCTAAGTGAAATGTCAGACATAGAAAGATGTAAATCACGTAATCTTACTTATATACAGAATCTGAAATACTAAACAAACAAACAAATAGAACAAAACCAGACTCATAGATACAGAGAACAAACAGATGATTGCCAGAAGGCAGGAAATTGTCAAGGAAGACAAAAGACATGAAGGAGATTAAGATATAAATTTGCTGCTGCTGCTAAGTCACTTCAGTGTCCGACCCTGTGCAACCCCATAGACAGCAGCCCACCAGGCTCCCCAGTCCCTGGGATTCACCAGGCAAGAACCCTGGAGTGGGTTGCTATTTACCTCTCCAATGCATGAAAGTGAAAAGTGAAAGTGAAGTCACTTTGAGCAACTTTGAGTGTTCGATTCATAGTGACCCCATGGACTGCAGCCCACCAGGCTCCTCCATCCATGGGATTTTCTAGGCAAGAGTACTGGAGTGGGGTGCCATTGCCTTCTCCGAAGATATAAATCTAGAGTTATATAATAAGTCACAAGGATGTAATATATAGCATAAGGATAATGTTCTCTAATATTGTAATACTTTATTTGGGGACAATGATTACTATTAATAGATTTATTGTGGCGATTATTTTTATTTCATAATATATACAGAAGTAATACTATTATATATTGTCCATCAACTGTATTTCAATAAAAAATAACATACCAGAGAGAATACAAAAACATGTGACTTTTTTCCCAGTTCTGTCACAATGTTTATTTTCTTGACTTTCTATATTCCAGCTGAGTCCATTTAAGCAATATATAGTTTACTCAAAATTAAAATTTCATTAATATTTCAATGTTATTATTATCAAAGTTTTATTTTTCTATATTCAAGCTAGTCACATAATCCTTTTACTTTTACAGAGAATCAAATTATGAATTTATTTATTAATTTGGACAGTTTGTGGTTTTATTAATTTTTTATTACTTAACTCTTTCTCAATGCTTCTTAAATTTACATTCTTAAATTGAGTAGAAAGCTAAACTGAGCGTTTCCTAAACCACTCAGAAGAGCATTACTCTGAGGTGTTAAGTATCATATGAAAACACTTTTCTGTGATCAAATAGTAGAGGAAACAAAGAGCACTGTATTTCCTCTTAAGAGTTTTACAGTGCTCATTATCATGTTAAAGACAATGAGGAATTCTCAAGTTCAGAAATATATAGCAGACTTCCCCAATGGTACAGTAGATGTGAATTGCCTCCGAATGTAGGAGATCCAGGTTCAATCCCTGCTCTATGTAGATTCCGCATGCCGTGGAGCAGCTGAGCCCGCAAGCTACAACTACTGAGCCTGTCTACTGAGGTCCATGGGCCTAGAGACAGTGCTCTCCAACAGGAGAAGCCGCTGCAATGAAAGGCCCATGCATCCAAACCAAGAGTAGCCCCCTTTTGCTGCACCTGAAGAGTGCCTGCATGCAGCAACGAAGACCCAGCACAAAGAAAAANAATCTTGATTCCAGCTTGTGCTTCTTCCAGCCCAGCATTTCTCATGATGTACTCTGCATAGAAATTAAATAAGCAAGGTTACAATATACAGCCTTGATGTACTCTTTTTCCGATTTAGAACCAGTCTGTTGTTCCATGTCCAGTTCTAACTGTGGCCTTTCATAAAAAAATATTTCTTTGATAGAGTCAATATGTCTGGATCAATTACACCTCCTCACGCTTCCTTTAGGAGAAGGCAATGGCACCTCATTCCAGTACTCTTGCCTGGAAAATCCCATGGGAGGAGGAGCCAGGAAGGCTGTAGTCCACGGGGTCGCTGAGCGTCAGACACGACTGAGAGACTTCACTTTCACTTTTCACTTACATACATTAAAAAAGGAAATGGCAACCCACTCCAGTGTTCTTGACTGGAGAATCCCAGGGATGGGGGAGCCTGGTGGGCTGCAGTCTATGGGGTCGCACAGAGTCGGACACGACTGAAGCGACTTAGCAGCAGCAGCAGCAGCACGCTTCCTTTGGGTTTGTCTCTTTTCCTCAGAAATCCCTATTGAAAGTGATTTTCTTAAGCTGCTTGAACCTTTTACCAGCATAAACATGTTAACCTAGAATGTATCATCTGGACTATGAACCAGGAAGAAATCCAGGCTGAATGTACTGTTGTTACTCAGTATGGCGGTCCTGTTAATCCCTTAGGTAAGTGAGTAGTGAGTAAGGGAGTAGTGAGATTATTGCTCCTGAACATCAGGAAGTTATGGTGCAATGAAAGGAAGAAATAATTATGACACTTAAGTGTCTACATTTTTAATATAAGTGAAAATGACTAGAATAAAAAGGTATAAATATTTCAGCTACTGTTTCTTCAAATACGTACCTTTTCCTGAAGAGAAGGGTCTCCATAGTCTCACTGCTCAACTGAAAGCAATTCAGATAGGGCCATCTTTTATTCGGGAAACTCAAGCAATTCTCTGGCATGAGAAAACTATTCCCACAACTCTGTCAAGATGCTACGTCATGGCTGTCTTGTCCACAGTAATTTTTCCTAGGAAATTATAATTTTATGGTTAAATTAAGGCAAAAAATTTCTCTACAGAAAATCCTGAAGATCTTGAGAAAACTTATGTAGTCAATTAGTTCCGAAATGCAGTTATACCAGGCTTGGTGTTTTCTCTTGACTACTGTTACCAACAATAGTTTCTACTGAGTCTAATTTTTAAGCCATGCAAATTACAGAAGTCTTCAGAATGCCAATAATAGCATGCTGGGGTTAATTATTGACTCAGAAGGGATAATGTCAACTACAGAATCATCAACGTATCTCCTGCCACACCTGGGGTGTTCTCTGGATGACTTCCATCTAAGTGTTGACCAAACTTGACCTTGGATAGTTGCTAAGATTTGATGGGACTAGAGCCAGAAGGGCATATATGCCAGCAGAACAGGCTCTACTAGGTTATCCTGCTCCACCTATGGCAAGAAGTGTGCTTTTTGAGTTTTCAACATTAAGGCTGATTGAAAGCTTCCAATCAGAAAGTGTTTATTATTGCAATTGCACACAGTGCCCGGGATTCAATCCTGATATAAACCCTAATAGTTAAGTTGAAAGATCAAGGCCTAGTGAATGGTCACCTAAAAGGGATAATCATGCCCATTTGATAGGGATAGAGTAGGATAATTTAATCCCAATAGGGAATCCCAATAGGGAATTAAAAATGGAAAGGGAATTTTAAGGGAGTTTGGGAGACTGTTGTAGGCTAATGACCACTCATCTACTCTACCTCGAAGAAAGACCAGGAACATTCAAGCACCACATTCAAGCCAAAAACCCTGATAGTTAATATACAAGACAGTAGATATAGAGCCTGAATCTTATTCCACAAAGTCAGGGAATTAATAGTCTTTGAAGAGTAGCATTTCTGCATGTAGCCAAGTCAGGAATATAGGTGAAAGGGGAAAGAAACTAGGTAAAGGGGGACACTATACTGAAACCTGAGATGAATTACCATATTTTAGTGTATGTTACCACACTCTTGCTAATATACATGTGATTTAAATAGTACCATCGCAGTCCCAGTTAGACCACATAGGGCCAAAGGAGAAACTAGTGATGTTAGCATTGACGTTTAACCAAGAATGAGGAAGGAGGTGGTCTTCTCCCCCTCCTTCTTTTTCTTTGATTATAAAAATGTAGCCCTCTTTGTTCTCAGGGCTATGCTCCCTTACTTGTTTGCTTAAATCTCTCATAAGCATTCAATGCTAATAAATTCACTCTTTGCCTGCCACTCTGGCTCATGCTGAATTCTTTCTGTGATGAAACACAAGAACCTGGGCTTCAGGAAGTCCTGACCCCAGGTGAGCAGTTTCAATTAAAAGACAGTGGGATTGAGTCCTTTCCTAAGTCAGAGATCATGAGTTCAAGTCCCAGTCTGAGGTGCATCTGGATTCAGGTCCCACCTGAGAAGGAGTGTGGTTTCATGTTTTTTATAGTTAAAATACAGGCCCACAATTATAACACTATATTACACCTTTTGAATGGTCCTGGTAACAGTCCCAGCAAGGGTGTGGTGGAGGAATGCACTGTTTTTCTAGCTGATTTAGCTGGGAGCCACAGGACAAGAGTTCTGACCACAGTTGTGCTCCTGATTAGTCTAGGAAGGGCATTTAACCTAGAGTATCCTATTTCTCTTCACATTAAATTACTAAGGAACTGACCTTGAAGTTTGTTGTGAGGACTGATGACATCTTAAGGACGCTCATCTTTGAGGAAAAGGGGGCTTTATAGCAGTCTCTTAGGGCTCACTGCTTCAACAAGGGGAGGTAAATAGAATAAAGAGAGTGAAATAACAGTAATAAAAAGGGCATTGTGGAAAAAGACTAAATACTGTCTAGCCTGTTAAATGGAGAAGGTGATGGCACCCCACTCCAGTACTCTTGCCTGAAAAATTCCATGGATGGAGGAGCCTGGTGGGCTGCAGTCCATGGGGTCGCTGGGAGTCAGACACGACTGAGCAACTTCAGTTTCTCTTTTCCCTTTCATGCATTGGAGAAGGAAATGGCAACCCACTCCAGTGTTCTTGCCTGGAGAATCCCAGGGACGGGGGAGCCTGGTGGGCTGCCATCTATGTGGTCACACAGAGTCGGACACGACTGAAATGACTTAGCAGCAGCAGCAGCAGCAGCCTGTTAAAACCTTTTTTTTGCTTCTATTAACTATAATTTCTAGGTCAGTTATGCTAATGTCAGCCCAGGGCCTAACTGAGTTAAAGAAAGCATACAGGAAGATTTGTATTGACATGATGTCAAGAGAAGAGTGGTATCTGGTATGGAAGTGCCAAATGAGGCCTCCATTTGAATATAATAGACTAATTTGGTACAAGCTCCTAATAGAACTTGATGGTTAATAATATCCCTGTGGAGCAAAACTTAAGTCTGGCAGATCACAAATACCAGAGAAAACATTTCACATGTAAGACTGACATCAAACTTTTAACAATTAATTCTTTAAAGGTAGCCTTTGAGAAAGTCTAGAAAATCAGTCAATAATATTTACTGAGGTCTTTGTGTATGCAAGGTCTGGGTTAGGCTCCTTAGACTTGATCATAGCTTATTGTGAGATCATCATAAAGCAAATTCAATACAAGAAACAGAAAATTTCTCACATAAAAAGTAAAACATATTAATTTAAAAATTAATATGTGAACAAGTTATCTTGTCCTATTTTTCCCCTAGGATTCCTAGGGAAAGAAAATTTTCTCCCAAATTTCCTCCATGAGCCATGATGACATACAGTCTTAAGCTTAGCTGTGGTGGGTCTTTGTCCTGAGGCAGGCTCCCCAGCTCAAGTCTCCCTCCATATAAGAAACTATCTAGATAGAGCAAAGAATCTTTCCCCAAGAACTGGAAGCATCAGCCCGGGAACAGGACGGTTTGGTTATTCCTTTTGGAAAGCTCCATCTTCCTCTCTATGGGCCTGAGCCTTGACACAGCTT
The DNA here is from genome assembly GCA_006410875.1 of Neotragus pygmaeus. Taxonomy (NCBI): domain Eukaryota; kingdom Metazoa; phylum Chordata; class Mammalia; order Artiodactyla; family Bovidae; genus Neotragus; species Neotragus pygmaeus. The sequence continues at coordinate 145,565 of SJYV01021898.1, read as the reverse complement.
TATCTGAGAATGGAGATGTTTTTGTTGAATCTTAGAAAACAGCGAGGGGTGAGCAGCTTACCTTGAAATATTAGCAGCATTTGGATTGAGTTTCAGCATGTAATGTATTAATAGTATGCATTCCCAACTGCAATTTCTAAGTGTGGCTTCTGTATTCAGAGTAAATATTGGCTGACAAGTCTTCAAGTGTTCTGCATGGGGAGATAGCCCTTTTGCTCCTACTTCATTTTAAGAGATAAAGCCAAGTGCCATTTGAGTGGTCAATCCATACACTGTGCGCCCCCCGCCCACCCCACAATTACTGAGGAGTTCCAGCTTTTTCCTCATCTCAATCCTTAGTACTAACAGTCTGGCAACTGAATAGAGGTATTTCAACGAAATCTAAGCTCCATTTTCTGATTATCTCTCTGGATTCCCCAAACTTTCACAAGTGTGCTTTAGCTTCTTTATTATTGGCTGTAGATTTTCTCCCTGGGAGCAATTTACAAAATGTTCATTTCTCATTCAAGCCAGCAAAAATATATGCACAAGTACAAAATAGTAAAAACCATTAAAGTAGAAGATGAATCATATAGAACAATTTATTGAAAAAAATTGGTCTAGAATCACATATCTCACACATTAAAACTTCAAATATAGGGAGGGAGGAGTGGAATGGGGGAAATTTTATTCTTAGATTTGATAATGTGAAGAATTTGGTTAAGCACGTTCTTAAAAGCTTTAAAGTATCCAATGGCACAGAATTAAACTAAAAGAGTAGTAGTATAAAAGCTATTAGTTGTAATAATCAACTTAAAATTAAATGCCCTTATTAAAAGACCTAAGGCTAGAATTTCCCAAACTGGTGTCCTAAACATTACCATGTCACAAAATGTTAGAGTTGGACATGACTTAGCGATTAAACAACAACAAATAGAAAGTGTACTACACTATAGGAACTATACTAAACTATGGAAAGTATATACGTACTACACTATACTGCATTATTCTATTCTTCACTATACTATAGAAAGTGTTTCTGCGGTAAAAGTTATTGGGAAAAGGCTGTGTTAAAAACTGTATATTTCTTTTTTAAACTTTTATTTATTTTTCTTTGTGCTGGGTCTTCGTTGCTGCATGCAGGCACTCTTCAGGTGCAGCAAAAGGGGGCTACTCTTGGTTTGGATGCATGGGCCTTTCATTGCAGCGGCTTCTCCTGTTGGAGAGCACTGTCTCTAGGCCCATGGACCTCAGTAGACAGGCTCAGTAGTTGTAGCTTGCGGGCTCAGCTGCTCCACGGCATGCGGAATCTACATAGAGCAGGGATTGAACCTGGATCTCCTACATTCGGAGGCAATTCACATCTACTGTACCATTGGGGAAGTCTGCTATATATTTCTGAACTTGAGAATTCCTCATTGTCTTTAACATGATAATGAGCACTGTAAAACTCTTAAGAGGAAATACAGTGCTCTTTGTTTCCTCTACTATTTGATCACAGAAAAGTGTTTTCATATGATACTTAACACCTCAGAGTAATGCTCTTCTGAGTGGTTTAGGAAACGCTCAGTTTAGCTTTCTACTCAATTTAAGAATGTAAATTTAAGAAGCATTGAGAAAGAGTTAAGTAATAAAAAATTAATAAAACCACAAACTGTCCAAATTAATAAATAAATTCATAATTTGATTCTCTGTAAAAGTAAAAGGATTATGTGACTAGCTTGAATATAGAAAAATAAAACTTTGATAATAATAACATTGAAATATTAATGAAATTTTAATTNGCAGCAGGTGGTCTGGCAGCAGCTGGGGCTGCAGCAGGTCTCCTGGCAGAGACTTCGGCCACAGCTCTGGGCAGAGCAGACAGAGCCACAACAGGAGCTGACCATGGTGTCAGAGGATGGAGGTTCTGGGTGACTTTCTAGGAGAGTGAGTTTCTCAAATTTGGAAGTTTCTCTTCCATGTGTCCTCTTTTATACCCAGCTGAGGGACTTCTGTGATTATGAAGAGACTAGTTCCTTCTTTTGGTTTATGTGACTAAAATGCAATTGATGAGTCATATGTGTTTTTCCAGTAAAATCTGGCAATACATAGAAAATAATCATTTCCTTTTCTCACATTCCCCAGTGTTCTCACATGAATCACCTCTTCTGTTTCTTCTTGAGTTTGTAAGGTTTCAAGACTTCAGTCTCTGGGTATCATGTGACACTGGTGGGCCTCTGTTCCTTGTTTATTTCTCACCTTGATATGATTTGGGGAGAGTTTCTGATGAGATTAGGATCTCTAGTGGAAATTTCATGTTTCAATCAGATGGCATGTTTGTCGACAAAATGGAAGTAAGCTCTAATTTTTGAATGTGACAAAACTTATGATTCGTTGTGCGTATTCTGGGTGGTCAGTGAGCTAATGACATTCCAAACTGCGTTATTTCTCATCACCCTGATGGACTTGGAAACAGTTAGCTGTGACTCAGTGTTTTTAAGTAGCAAACAGTCATCTAAGATTAATCAGAAATGTCTTTGATCTTCTAAGCTAGGGTACAGTAATTGACAATAGTTTTGAATCAAAATATGTCATAGTTATGCTTTGTGGATGTTTTATTAAAATCTTTTTCAAATATTCTGAGCTAAAATGCCTAACAGTTTTTGTAGTATTACTTATGCTTAAGATATTCTTAGATGCATTAAGAGGAATATAAATAACATTCATTATCTTACTGTACTTATATAGAAATTGCATCCATAAAGAGCTTTATAACCAAAACCAGATATGATTAGGCTGATAAATTAGAGGTCTCTTTAGTGCCACAGGCATTTAGAGAAAAACATCATTCTAGGAAAGAAAAGGTAATCTTCTTGATATTCCCTCTTCCTGCAAAATCTTGTGAGTTCAGCATTCTCCTAGTGATCTTTTACCAGTGAGTTCAACTGCCATCTTCCTCCACAATCTTCCTTGATGCCATGAAAAGTCAAGTCCTTCCTCTGCTGCACTTCTGCTGAGCTTTGTGTATTCGTGGGCTCTATCATATAATTCTCTACCAGAGATGCACTTATGTATCTGGCTCACTCTAGAATATAAACTCTAATTTGTACAAAACTCTGATTTACTCATCTTCATATCTTCAGGGACTGAAATGAGTTGAGTTTTTGATAAAGGAGATGTCTGTGCAATGAGTGAAGATTTTGTCTAGACCATCAAAGAAGACACACTGACCTTGAAAACATGTATTATTCATATAGATGGACAGAAGGGGGATTTAAAAGAAGGAGCTACACGTGTATACCTGTGGTGGATTTATGTTGATGTATGGCAAAACCATTACAATATTGTAAAGTAATTAACCTACAATTAAAATAAATTTGTATNGCTTTTAGCTTTGTTGATTTTTGCTATGGTCTCCTTTGTTTCTTTTTCATTTTTTTCTGCCTTAATTTTTATGATTTCTTTCCTTCTACTAACCCTGGGGTTCTTCATTTCTTCCTTTTTCTAGTTGCTTTAGGTGTAGAGCTAGGTTATGTATTTGATTTTTCTCTTGTTTCTTGAGGTAAGCTTGTGTTGCTATGAATCTTCCCCTTATCACTGCTTTTACTGAGTCCCATAGGTTTTGAGTTGTTGTGTTTTCATTTTCATTCATTTTTATGCATAATTTTGATTTCTTTTTTGATTTATTCTGTGATTTGTTGGTTAATCAGAAGCATGTTGTTTAGCCTCACTTCATGGCAGATAGATGAGGAAACAGTGGAAACAGTGGTTGACTTTATTTTGGGGGGCTCCAAAATCACTGCAGATGGTGATTGCTCAATGAAAGTAAAAGACGCTTATTCCTTGGAAGGAAATTTATGACCAACCTAGATAGCATATTAAAAAGAAGAGACATTATTTTGCCAACAAAGGTCCATCTAGTCACGGCTATGGTTTTTCTTGTGGTCATATATGGATGTGAGAATTAGACTATAAAGAAAGCTGAGTGGTGAAGAACTGATGCTTTTGAACTGTGGTGTTGAAGTCTCTTGAGAGTCCCTTGGACTGAAAGGAGATCCAACTAATCCATCCTAAAGCNTTTTCTTGTGGTCATATATGGATGTGAGAATTAGACTATAAAGAAAGCTGAGTGGTGAAGAACTGATGCTTTTGAACTGTGGTGTTGAAGTCTCTTGAGAGTCCCTTGGACTGAAAGGAGATCCAACTAATCCATCCTAAAGCAGACCAGTCCTGGGTGTTCATTGGAAGGACTGATGTTGAAGCTGAAACTCCAATACTTTGGCCACTTGATGCGAAGAGCTGAGTGATTGGAAAAGACACTAATGTTGGAAGGGATTGGGGGCAGGAGGAGAAGGGGATGACAGAGAATGAAATGGCTGGATGACATCGTCGACTCGATGGACATGGGTTTGTGTGGACTCTGGCAGTTGATGATGGACAGGGAGGCCTGGAGTGCTGCAGTTCATGGGGTTGCAAAGAGTCAGACACGACTGAGCCACTGAACTGAACTGAACAGAAATGTGTTGTTTAGCCTCCATATGTTTGTATGTTTAATAGGTTTTTTTTTTTTTTTCCTGTAGTTGACATCTAATCTTACCAGCTTGTGATCAGAAAAGATGCTTGGAATGATTTCAATTTTTTTGAATTTACTAAGGCTAGATTTATGTTCCAGGATGATCTATCCTGGAGAAGGTTCCATGTGTACGAGAAAAAGGTGAAATTCATTGTTTTGGGTGAAATGTCCTATAGATATCATTCAGGTCTAACTGGTCCATTGTATCATTTAAAGTTTGTGTCCTTGCTAATTTTCTGTTTAGTTGATCCATCCATAGGTGTAATTGGGGTATTAAAGTCTCCCAGTGTTACTGTGTTATTATTAATTTCCCCTTTCATACTTGTTAACATTTGCCTTACATATTGTAATGCTCCTATGTTGGGTGCATGTATGTTTATAATTGTTATATCTTCTTCTTGGATTGATCCTTTGATCATTATGTAGTGTCTTTCTTTGTTTCTTCTCACAGCCATTATTCTAAAGGTTATTTTATCTGATATGAGTATTGCTACTCCTGCTTTCTTTTGGTCTCCATTTGCGTGAAGTATCTTTTCACAGCCCTTCACTTTTCGTCTGTATGAGTCCCTTGTTTAGGGGTGGCTCTTTTGTTAATAGCATATATAGGGGTCTTGTTTTTATATCCATTCAACCAGTCTTTGTCTTTTGGTTGGGGCATTCAACCTATTTACATTTAATGTAATTATTGATAAGTATGTTCCCGTTGTCATGTACTTTGTTGTTTTGGGTTTGAGTTTATACACCTTTTCTGTTTCTTGTCTGGAGAGGATCCTTTAGCATTTGTTGAAGAGCTGGTTTGGTGGTGCTGAATTCTCTGAGCTTTTGCTTGTCTGTAAAGCTTTTGGTTTCTTCATATTTAAATGAGATACTTGCTCGGTACAGTAATCTGGGTACAGTGACAATCTTTTTGTCACTTTAACTATGTCCTGTCATTCCCTTCTTGCCTGAAGAGTTTCTATTGGAAGATCAGCTGTTATCCTTATGGGGATCCCCTTGTGTGTTATTTGTTGTTTTTCCCTTGCTGCTTTTAATATTTGTTCTTTGTGTTTGATCTTTGTTAATTTGATTAATATGTATATTGAGGTGTTTCGCCTTGGGTTTATCCTGTTTGGGACTCTCTGGGTTTCTTGGATTTGGGTGGCTATTTCCTTTCCCATTTTAGGGAAGTTTTCAGCTATCATCTCCTCAAGTATTTTCTCATGGCCTTTCTTTTTGTCTTCTTCTTCTGGGACCTATGATTCCAATGTTGGAGCATTTGACATTGTCCCAGAAGTCTCTGAGGTTGTTCCCATTTCTTTTAATTCTTTTTTCCTCTCTGCTTCATTTATTTCCACCATTGTATCTTCCACCTCACTTGTCCTATCTTCTGCATCAGTTATTCTACTGTTGGTTCCCTCCAGAGTGTTTCTGATCTCAGTTATTGCATTATTCATTATTGATTGACTCTTTTTTTATTTCTTCCAGATCCTTGTTAAACAGTTTATGCATCTTCTCAATCCTTGTCTCCAGACTATTTATCTGTAACTCCATTTTGTTTTCAAGATTTTGGATCATTTTTACTATCATTATTCTGAATTCTTTTTCAGGTAGACTCCCTACCTCCTCCTCTTTTGTTTAGTTTGGTGGGCATTTATCATGTTCCTTTACCTGCTGAAAATTTCTCTGCCTTTTCATCTTGTTTAGATTGCTGTGTTTGGGGTGGCTTTTCTGTATGTTGGAAGTTCGTGGTACCTCTTTATTGTGGAGGTTCCTCCCTGTGGATGGCGTTGGACGAGTGGCTTGTCAAGGTTTCCTGGTTAGGGAAGCTTGTGTCTGTGTTCTGGTGGGTGGAGCTGGATTTCTTCTCTCTGAAGTGCAATGAAGTGTCCAGTAGAGTTTTGAGGTGTCTATGGGTTTTGTGTGACTTTTGACAGCCTGTATATAATGCTCAGGGCTATGTTCCTGTGTTGCTGGAGAATTAGCACAATATATCTTGTTCTGGTACTTGTTGTTTCTTGGGTGGAGCTTGGTTTCAGTGTGGGTATGGAGGCTTTTGGATGAACTCTTGTCGATTAATGTTCCCTGGAGTCAGTAATTTTCTGGTGTTCTCAGGTTTTGGATTTAAGCCTGCTGCCTCTGGTTTTCAGTCTTATTCTTTCAGTAGCCTCACTTCTCCACAGTGAAGGACACCAAGAGAGGTTCACAGAGTTACATGGAGAAGAGAAGAGGGAGGAGGGAGATACAGGTGACCAGGAGAAGAGGGGAAATCAAAAGGGGAGAGAGCAGTCCAGCCAGTAATCAAATCCCTATGTGCTCTCCACAGCCTGGAACACCCAGAGAGCTTCACAGAGTTACATAGAAAAGAGAAGAGGGAGGTAGGAGATAGAGGTGACCAGGAGGAAAAGAGGGGGAGTCAAAAGGAGAGAGACAGATCTAGCCAGTAATCAGTTCCCTGTGTCTTTACAGTCTGGAATCCTCAAAGAGATTCACAGAGTTGGGTAGAGAAGAGAAGGAGGAGGGCGGAGATAGAGGTGACCTGGGGGAGAAAAAGGAGAGTTAAAGGGGGAGAGGGCAATCAAGCTAATAATCACACTCCTAAGTAAATATGAGTAGTGAAGTTTGGATTCTTAAAGGTACAAAATTGATAACAAATACCAAAAAGCAAATATTAAAAGTCTAGAGTAGAGGTTATACTCTACTATTAAAAAAACAAAACAAAATCACAAAAAATTATTTTAAAAATATATGAAATTTGCCCTAAAAATAAGGTCTTTTTTTGGGCAAGGTAATAGCAGGTTATAAAAATGAAAATTAAAGGAGTAATAAAGGACTTAAAAATAAAAAATTTTTTTAAATAGAAAAATGATAATAGTAAAATATATCTAGAAATTTCTCTGGAGCTGTTGTGGGCAGTGTGGGGTCAGTTCAGTTTCAGATAGTTCCTTGTTCCAGCTTATATTTCTTCTCAAGGTCTACAGGCCCCTTCCAATGTAGTCGCTGCTAGCTACAGGGTTTTAATCTGTTACACTTGTCACTTCCAGAGTAGTTCCCTCTGTTTATTTTGGCTTCTTATGTTTGCAAATCTCTTCAGTGCATAATTTCTGCCCTGACACAAGGGGGCGAAGGTGGCCACTTATTTAGGCTCACTTGTTCAGTTGTGATGTGGGGAGGGAGGAACACTGCAAACAAATATCACTGGCGTGTGTGGGGAGTGTTCACAGTGTCTGGGCCACACTGGGTTTGCCCCTGCTCATGGTGTATGTGCTTTCCTGGTCTACACTGCTCAGTCTCCAGGTTGCTCTGCAGGGGAACTGTCTAAAGCGGGCCCTGGGTTGCATGCACTTCCCAGGTCTAAGCTGCTCAGCTTCAGGTTCTCAGGTACTCCACAAAGGCACAGACTCGGTTGGGCCTGCGTTTTGTCCCCTTCCCAGGTCTGAACAGCTCAGGTGACCAGGTGCTTGGTGAGCACACTCTCCTCAGGTGTGTGGTATGTCTTATCACCTCCCCTGTTCCAGCTACTCAGTTTCCTGGGTGTGCAGAGGAGCGCCATCTCAGGTGTGCCATGTGTCTCTGGCTGCGACCCTCCTGGCGGATGTCAACTGTCCAGGATCCCAGAAGACTTTGGTTAGCAACTGGGAGCTTGCTCACAGTTTTGTAGAGGATGCCGTCTCGGGCCGAAATTGCCCCTTTCTGGCTCTGGCTGTCACCAGTCTGCCTCCCTGCTTCTGGTGGGGGATGGGCTGGTCTGCAGCCAGCTAGCTCTCCTCTGGTATTCGCTCAGTCCTTTGTTCTGTGAGTGGGCCGTCAGTGCCTTAGGTTAGAGCTTTCCTGGAAAAGTTCTCTCTTTCTTTTTTTCTTTTTTTTTTCTCTCTCTCTGGCTATCCCAGGGTAGTTTGGGTTGCTATCTCACATTAGCTCCCTCAGATTGTCCTCAGGGCACTCAGGCCTGGTCCTTACCCTAAACAATGCAGCCCATGCCTCCCCATTCAGCTCCCACTTGCTGGTGGCCCATGCGAGAGTCTGGGCTACTTCTATGCTGGGAGTTGTGGTTAGGCACATAATCTGTGGGTTTTATTTCTTTCTTTATTTTCCTCCCCGTTATGTTGCCCTCTGAGAGTCCAGAACTCCCCACAGACCCGCTAGTGAGAGGGTTTCCTGGTGTTTGGAAACTTCTCCTCTTTCACAGCTCCCTCCCCGGGATGGGTCTCCATCCCTAACTCTTTGGTCTGTCTTTTTATCTTTTATATTTTGTCCTACCTCCTTTCGAAGACAATGGGCTACCTTTCTGGGTGCCTAGTGTCCTCCATCAGTGTTCAGAAGTTGTTTTGTAGAATTTGTTCAGCGTTCAAATGATCTTTTGATGAATTTGTGAGGGAGGAAGTGGTCTCCCTGTCCCATTCCTCTGCTATCTTAGGACCACCCTCTCCAGAATTGATGCTTTTGACTTGTGGTGTTGGAGAAGTCTCTTGAGAGTCTCTTGGACTACAAGAAGACCCAACCAGTTAATCCTAAAAGAAATCAGTCCTGACTATTCATTGGAAAGATTGATGCTGAAGCTGAAACTCCAATACTTTGACCACCTGATGTGAAGAACTGACTCATTGGAAAAGACCCTGATGCTGGGAAAGATTGAGGTTGGGAGAAGGGGACAGCAGAGGATGAGATAGTTGGACAGCATCACTGACATGATGGACATGAGTTTGAGTAAACTCTGNGTGTGTGTGTGTGTGTGTGTGTGTGTGTGTGTGTGTGTGTGTGTGTGACTCTTTGTGACTCCCTTGGACAGTAGCCCACCAGTTTCTTCTGTCCATGGAATTCTCCAAGCAAGAATATTGGAGTAGGTTGCCATTCCTCACTCCAGGCAATCATCCCCAACTAGGGACTGAACCCAGGTCTCCTGCATTGAAGGCAGGTTCTTTACTATCTGAGTGACCAGGGAAGCCCAGTGAGAACACTCCAAAATGGTTCTTGCCAGCACTGGTGTCCTTGCGTCAGGATGAGTTTCCAAAAATGGCTGCTGCCAGGGTCTATGTCTGCAGAGGGAGTCCTAGTTGCTTCCTGCCTCTCCAGAGGGCCCTCCCAAATCAGCAAGTAGGTGTGACTCAGGGTCCTCTGATAACTGCTCAGCTGGTAAAGAATCGACCTGCAATGCAGGAGATCCCAGTTTGAATCCTGGGTCAGGAAGATCTGCTGGAGAAGGAATAGGCTACCTACTCCAGTATTCTGGCCTGAAGAAGTCCATGGGGTTGCAAAGAGTCAGACATGACTGAGCAACTTTCAGTTTGCACTGAGTCTCAGAGCACATGAAATTTTGTCATAAACTGATAACATGTCTTCAAAATAACTAATTTATTACAGTAAAGTCTTCTCATAAATAAAGCAATACCAAGTGTATCTTCTTTCTGGAATTTACTGAATGTTTTTACATATTTCATGCTTTATAATATGCAGCTATATCTTACAGCTAAATTTTATGCATTCCAAGCTTTCTACTCTTCATAAATATTTTACTTCAAATAAATTTCAGAGTATAACTTTTTCCCCAACCCCAAAATATAACTTTTAATCATTTCTGACTTAGTGTTCTCTATCATAAAATTAATATTATAAACCTTGGTTTAGGTTGTTAATTCTTAAAATGGCTCTAGTTTATATTCAAGGAACTTCAAAAATTTTCTAAATCTATTTGGCAAAATAGCTCATTTTATTTGAAAATTACAACTCCAGTTGTGTATCTCTGAGTATTCTGTTTTATCTACCTAATACTTTTTCTACATCTTAACTGCCTAAATTATAATATCTATGGCTTGTCACAACTCATTACTTCAAATATTACTCTTGTTTCACCAATTAGAAATGCTTGTTTTGATTCCAAAGCCAACAATCCCTTCTAGGGAAGGGTCCAGATAAGAGAATTCCAAAATTAAAAAAAATTTTTTTGGCTAGGATATGCATGTGTATGTGCTAAGTCACTTCAATCATGTCTGACTCTGTGCGACCCCATGGATTGTAGTCTGCCAGACTCCTCTGTCCATGGGATTCTCCAGGCAAGAATACTAGAGTGGGGTGCCATGCCCTCCTCCAGGGGATCTTTCTGACCCAGGGATTGAACCCATGTCTCCTTCAGCCCCAGCATTGCAGGCAGATTCTTTACCACTGAGCCACTGGGGTTAGCCCAGCTAGAAGATATGTACATACAATTGGTTTTATAAATTTTTGTTTCCCACAGAAGTATCAAATCTAGAAGTAAACTTTAACAACAGAGGTACTGCTGATCTAACCCTGCTCTTGTTCACTCAGTCACAGCTTTCAGAAACTGAATATAGATTTTCTCTTTCTTTTACTTTCTCCTACCCAGTCATTTGGAACTCACTTTTGAAAGGAAATATTAAGAGGCTGGACTGAATGCTAGAGTTACAATTATTTTCTGAGTTCCACCCTATAATTTTTCTAACCAAAACCTATACTAAAGAATTGGTATGGTTTAGGAAAATTGTAGTAAATAAATCTAACCTTCTTGGATGAATTCTCAGGTTCATTGGGTGTGTGTTAGTCACTCATTTGTGTCTGACTCTTTGTGACACCATGAACTATAGCCTGTGAGGCTCCTCTGTCCATGAAATTCTCCAGGCAAGAACACTGGAGTAGGTTGCTATTCCCTTCTCCAGGGGATCTTTCTAACCCAGGGATCAAACCTGTGTCTCCTGCATTGCAGGCCCATTCTTTAACATCTGAGTCACCAGGGAAGCCCATTAGGAAATATATTTCCTAATGAAACTAACATCTTAACAACTCTTAGTATTGTTGGACACCAAGCTATGAAATGCTTTAGTGTATATCACATTGCTCCATTCATTGGCACCTTAAGGAGATGAACTGACATCCTTAACTAGATGTCTTATTTCTGCCCCAAAGAGCTAGTTTAGTTTAAAGCACCATTCTCAAGCCTGTCTGACTCAATATTAACTAGCTCTTGGTTCCATAAGCTTATTTTATCTGCACATGACAATAATTCATTTTTCTATGTCTCCAAAATGAAATATTAGTGAGAATGGAGGACACCTCAATGACTCAACACATTCCCGCTCTCTTGATTTTGTTGTTTGGTATCTTTTCTTCAAAGTATTGTGCACCCACTCTTGAGTACTACTATATAGGGCATTCAAGATAGTTTTACCTATTCCAAGGTAGTTTATTCCTAAATTTCCCCCCAAAAGAGTTACGGACTAATAAAGTACATAAAAGCTATGTTCATGAACATTATACAAGCAAGAAAATGACAAGAATATGAGAAAAGGACAGGTGAAATCTTAGGAGTCAGAAGAGGGAGCAATCCTTATTAGCAGAGAGATTAAGGACAGTTTCCTAGAGAAGGTGAAGGTCAGCTGTCTCCTGTACTGAAACAAGCTGTTTGTGTGTTCAGTCGTGTCTGACTCTTTCCAACCACACAGACTGTAGCCCGCCAGGCTCCTCTGTTCATGGGATTTTCCAGGCAAGAATACTGGAGTGGGTTGCCATTCCCTCCCTAGTCCAGGGGATATTTCCCACGCAGGGACTGAATGTGTTTCTTGCATCTCCTGCCTTGGCAGGCAGACTCATTACCACTGCAACACCTGTACTGGTCTCAACCTAGGCTGGTCCCTTGAGCTGGGAACACAAAAATCCAACAGGTATGCGGCATTCATGCGCATAAGGAAACAGTGAAAGCTGATCCACTTCAGAGGCAGTACGAATCAAGGAAGAAGAATCACTTGCATCCAGAGGGCAAAAACTCTGAGTGAGTGATACCTTAAGGTTTTCTTCCTTGTCTTCCAAACCCTCAAGCCTGGCTCTGTTTCTGCCTTTGAGCTACAGAAATACCCTCTCTCTTATTCACACATCACAATGCTGCATCCCTTTTGGTTACTGCTCTGATTCTTCCCTCCTCATAATTAAGCTCTTTCTTTTAAATCATGAACTCTGCAGCCAGTGTAGACTGGTTTGCCCTTACCATTGTGTGAACAGCTCCATCCAAGTGACAACTGGTTCCCTAATTGTTACTACCACTAGAGTCTTTGCAAGCCTTGATTTTATTTGATCTTCCTTGTATCTAAGACTGTGGACCACTTTATCCCACCTCTGACTTCCTAAATAGTACCCTCTCTTAATTCTATGACCCCTCAAAGCATCATTTCTCTCTCTCAGCTTTTCTTCTAAAAACTTATTTGGAAACTGTTACACCTCAAGATTCCCTGACCCTCCTACTTATTCACTGGGTGTGCCTCCCTGAATGAGCTCATTCCATCCAATGGGCTCAGTTAACATCTTCTCCCAAACTCATCGCCTGTTCTGGGCTCAGGTGCTAGGACATCTCTAGTCCCATCAACTTAAGGCAATGTTGTAGGTCAGAGTCTCTGACAATTCACACTAAAAATTTGCATGTACCCATTTGTTAGGAAATACTCTTGGGAACAATATCTTTAGAAGGTGAAAGAAGGAAGCACGTTGGAAGGAAGTAGAAGTTACGTTGTAATACATTCAGAAAGCCAGAGGCAACTTCAGAGGGAGCCCTGAGGCTGGGATGGTCCTTCAGTAGTGTCTCTAGTTGGGGGGGAGGGGCCGGGCCTTTATACCTCTGCACTGACCAGCATGGAATGCTGGCTGCTCGTAACATTGGGGCAGTAACTAAAAAGGAATACACCATTGTGATATGTGAATCTGTATGTTGACTAGAATGAGAAGCTGCTCATTCCCAGCAGTGCAGAGGGTAAATCCTGCAGCCCTGACAGGGAATTTGGGCAGCTCAGTACAATATGCATTATACGGGCGCCTAATGTGACTATGTGCCTTAGTCACTCATTAGCGTCCAACTCTTTGCGACTCCATGGACTGTAGCCCGTCAGGCTCCTCTGCCCATGGAATTCTCCAGGCAAGACTACTGGAATGGGTGAAAACTCTATTATCTTTTCCATGAATGTATTACTTCTCTTGCCTTTCTTACATTTGTTTCACTGCTCTTCTGTCTAGTGACCCACATCAGATGCTAAGGGGTCAAGTCTCTTCACTAAGTCCTCTTTAGCAGCTAATTCAAAACTCAACTCTCTCCACCCTTAATTTTACATTTTTCCTTTTCCTCCTTGCCCACCTTGTGGTCAGGGGCCTAATGCAGACATATCATCTCTCACCGAAACATCTGCAATAGTCACTTCACTGCTACCGCAGGCTTACATCTTGCATCCTTCCTTCCTGTCTATCCTTCACTTCACCTCCAAAGTGATCTGTCTCTAATGTAAGACTGACCACACCAGGCTACTGTTTCGTCAGTGGGCCCCATTGTCCTCTGTATAGTGACTACACTTCTCCAGCCTCATCTGAATTCCACAGCTCGCCATTCAGATGTGCCTTCCATCCTCCAAGTACATTAGGCAATTTCATATCTTCCTGTCTTTGATCATGAAGCTCTTTCTGCCTGGAATATTCTTTCATCTCACTCCCTTGCCTCTTGAGAATGCCTATTCACTTTTCAAGTCTTAATTCAATCGGTAACCCACTGTGAAATCTTTCCTGGCTCGTTTCATCCTGTTCTCTATTTATGTCCTTTCTTTATGATCCAAGATACTGCTATCTTTATGTCTGTAATTCTTAATTGCACTTTTTGAACCTAAGACAGTTCTACTATTTTTATCCTTCTGGAAGGCAGAAATTATGTCTGATTTATTCCTGAGGAGCATGGAAGAAAGCACATTAATTAATGATAAATGAAAGGATTGTTACATAGGGGAAAGGGTCAGCGCTAACAGACAGGATAAATTTGAAAAACAAAAACCAAAACAAATGAGTTTGGTTTGGGGACTTTCTTTGGCTCTGCCCCGCCAGCCTTACGATATGAAGGGAAGAGACAATATGAAGTTATTATCCTTCATCCTTCATGATTCAAGATGAAGAACTGAAAAGTTGGGTTCATTGGAAGGACACAGTGTAGAAGAGATCAAAGTTTCCAGTGAGAGCTTTACTGCAATTGTTCCCCATAGGGCATGACTGGGTTGGAGACAAATGAGTCTGCAGTCTGGTGGATGGGTGGTAAGAACAGAGTTGGTCCAGGAATTGGAGGATGAAAGGCAGAATCAGTAATAGTGAGGCAGTGAGAGGGGAAGGAAAATTTTGAATTTCAAAATTTTGGAAATTAAACTACTAGGTGATGACAAGGTGCAAGGCCCAGTTTTAAATGTAGGCACCGACGTGGGAAGGTAATGAAGAAAAAGACTGTTACCACTCAAGACACTGAAAATCTTTGAGATCAGGAGGCTATGTGGGTTATTATGAGAGTGACCATACATTCTGGTGTTGTTGGGCCTAACCTGGTTTATACCTCTGTTTTATACCTCTTTTTCCAATTATTATTGGAAATAATAAAAATCATTGACAGTATAATAATAATTATTGATAGCATTTCTTTCCCTCTCAAAAGTGTCTTTGTTTGGATGATAAATTATATAGTCAGTCTAGTTTTTACTAACTTCCCACCACCAGCCCACAGAAAACCATGATACTACTTAATGTAGCTAAGATAGCTTTGTGAACTTTGGGTGAGAAATGAAATTTTCAAAATTAGAATTGTATAAACTAGAATTAAAACCTAGCATTTAGAGAATGGTTATTTCAGTTTACCATGCGAAGATAATAATAATAAATGCATTTTTTAATGATAACATATCTCACAATAGAATTTTTAAATTTCACATTTATGCACAAATTTTTAGGTTTTCTGTAGTATGAGTCCTAACTTTTAATATTTTTTAGAATAGAGTGTGCTAAATCAAATTAGCTAAGCTTAACATGTGGCTAAATAATTTACACCTAAAGGAGAGTCTGTCAACTGAGAGATGATTCAAATATGACTGGTGCACTGCATCAAGGATAGAATGCAGGATGAAAAATCAGAGGACGAGCTCGGCTCCCTACCAGCTAACATGAAAATAACCAAGTCAATTATCCTCTCTAAGCCTATTTCCTCACTGGTAAAGAGGGATAATAACAGTCATCTGACCTTTCAAAGGGGCTGTGGTTAAAGACCAAATGAAATAATAGAAAATTGTCTTAAAAACTGTATGAATCTAAGTAGACCAAATGTCCTTCTAAAAACAAAACAACAAATAAGAAAAGAAGAAAAGGATTCCAGGTGAATTATTAGGGTTTTTGTTCTGCGTAACTTGAATATTTTTACATAAATATATAGTTAAATGAATTTTTCTCTGTTAATATGAAAGTGGAATGTTTACTATTGAAAAACTCAATTCACAGAATAGGACCTTGGAAGAATACTGGGAATAACCAAAAACCACAGCTATCTTGTTTCAAAACTGTCTTCTCATTTTATGTGGAAGACAAAGTCAGTAAGGAACCAAAAGCCTGAGGAGAACAGGAGGCAATTTTTGGAGATGGAAATATCCAATTCATTCTTTTAGAAGTGTTTTACCTATTAAAAGCCCTCAAACTAGCTATCAAAAGGTCAACAGCTTTATAGATTAACTCACTCAGCCCATGTCAGAGGTTTGGCACTCTCTGGTGAGAACAGCTGTTGATCATTTGTCTTTCCACATCAAAGACCGAGAAAGATTTTTTAATAAATTATGGAATTATTAAAGAGATTAAGTTAGTTCTAATTAGTTCCTGGTATAAAGAAAATGCATACCACAACTGAAGTTTTCCTATAATGAAAGTACAAAATAATAAAAATGAATTGTAGCAGTGATGTTTCCTAGAAAATCTGTTACTGGTGGTAAAATGTATAAAACTATTTGATTTTAAAAAAATTATGCCTAGAACACTTTGTTCAAAGTTTGCAAATATGTAAAAAATGGTATGTAAAACACCACATCTAAATTTATATGGAAAAGTTCTTTATTTTTCATTCAAAATATAGTTTTTCAGAGAGTTAACTCAATTTTAATTATNCTGAAGTTTTCCTATAATGAAAGTACAAAATAATAAAAATGAATTGTAGCAGTGATGTTTCCTAGAAAATCTGTTACTGGTGGTAAAATGTATAAAACTATTTGATTTTAAAAAAATTATGCCTAGAACACTTTGTTCAAAGTTTGCAAATATGTAAAAAATGGTATGTAAAACACCACATCTAAATTTATATGGAAAAGTTCTTTATTTTTCATTCAAAATATAGTTTTTCAGAGAGTTAACTCAATTTTAATTATTAAAAATAGGCAAGTTTATTTTTGCACACATTTTGCAGAAAGTTTCTAGAATAATAGAAAAACAATGTAGATATTCATGGAAATGAATATACTTTTGTAAGAAAATGAATATTTTCCTTCCAGTTTTATTGATATATAATTGACAAAACACTTTGCATAAATTTAAGGTGTACAGCATAATGATTTTACTTACACACATCATGAAATGATTACAAGTCTAGTGAACATCATCTCATATAAAGGCAAAATAAAAGAAAAAGAAAACATTTCCCTTGTGATGTGAATTAAGGATTTACTCAACTTTCATATATAACGTATAGCAGTCCTAATGATATTAATTGTGTTGTACGTTACAAAATGAATATATTATAAATTTCAACTTTGGTCTAGGATCTGTGTGAGGCATATTACATGGATTATGGTATTTAATTCCCATAGCAATAAACAAGGTAGGGGTATGTCCTACTCTTACTTTTTATAAAAGGGAAGGAAAGTATATAGTTCAGTTAAGTCAGAAGCCAGGTAGACAGAAATCTTTATATTCTCCCCCACCTTGCCTCACCCTATCCCGTGATTCCAATCCCCTGGTTATTTAATCAGACACTAATCTAGGTAGTGCTGTGAAGGGATTTCTCAGCTATAATTAAAGCCCCAAGTCAGTTGACCTTAAGACATGGAGATTATCCAGATGGACCTGATCTAATCACATGTGTCTCCAAAGGGCAGATTCCAAAATCCAGGGAGAATTGAGGGGTGAGGACTCAGCCTTGCTTCTGCAGCTTTAAAGATAGAGAGGCCTCATGTGTGTGGGCAGCCCCCGTGAGCAGAGAGTGGACCCTGGGGGAGAGTCGGCAACGAGGGCCTCAATCCAGCAACCAAGAGGAAATGAATTCCCCCTGGCCTCTTCAGATGAGAGCCTGGCCAGCACCTGGGTTTTGGTCTTGTGAGACCTGAAGCAGAGAGCCCCACTGAGCCACTCCGGACTTCTGAACTACAGAACTGTGGAATAATAAATGGGCGTCCTTTTAAGTTGCTAAATTTGTAGTAATCTGTTACAGCTGCAGCAGAAATCGAATCCAGAAACTCAAAGTTATGGAGCAAATAAGCAATTGATCTAAGGTTTAACCCATTCAGCCTCATGATGAAAACAGATGGGAGCAAAACCAGCAGGTTGATTTGAAGAAATTTCATTCATTCATTCATTAATTCACTCATTCATTGACTAGTAAATATTTTTTGACTGTCTTTTATATGGCAGGCCTATCTCTGTAAGGGCTGCAGAGATTAAAAAAAAAAAAATCTAGTCCCTTTCCTCAAAGAGCTCACAATTTAAGGATTGAAGGCAGATAAGCAAATGGACTGGGGCAGTGTAGTGTGTCTCAAGTACTGTAAGAAGACAGGTTAGACGTTATGGTAGCACAGATGCTTTTAGTCTAATTTCTTACCAAGTTGCCTGAGGTGGGAAGGATAATGGCCCACAAAGATGCCTTGTTATAACCTCCAGAACCTTTGACTATATTACACAGCAAGAGGAAATTAAGGATATGAACAGATCTAAGGTGGTTTATCAGCTGATCTTAAGGCAGGGAGGTAATTCAGAATTACTCAGATGGAACCAGTGTAGTCACAGCTCCTTAAAAATGAAATAAAAGAGAAGGCCAGAGTGATTCAATGTGAANTGCTATCTAGGTTGGTCATAATTTTTCTTCCAAGGAGTAAGCATCTTTTAATTTCATGGCTGCAGTCACCATCTGCAGTGATTTTGGAGCCCCCCCCAAAGTAAAATCTGCCACTGTTTCCCCATATGTTTGCCATGAAGTGATGGGAATTATACATTAAGAGTTATTTGATATTAAATGTGTGTTATAAGCCAAAAAAATTCATAAGTTTATGTTATTGCAGCAATAAGAAGCTAATACATGCCTGACATGAGATGACTTGAAAATAGAAAGGGAAACGTATAATGATTGTTTTATTTTAGCTAATATTCAAGAGATAGTCCTTAAATATTGAGAACATATGAAAGTGAAAATGAGTGCAGAAAGTTCATTAGAGGAAATATTAATAAATTAAATTTCATCAAATTAAAGTTTCTGTTCTAAAAAATTATCAGGAAAATTGAAAAAAAGCCTCCAGCTGGGAGCAAATATTTACAAGCTTATAAAGGATTTGTATTCAGACTACCTATAATTCTTAAAAATCAATAAGGTATGTGCAGTGAGATCCTATTATATACCTAAAATGGCATTAATAAAAAATTGATAGTGTTAAGTGTGAACAAAAATGGGAGCAACTGTGATTCTCAAACATTGCTGGTGCAAATACAAATGGCATAACCATTCTGGGGAATGGGTTGACCAGTTACTTTTAAGGTAAACATCTGCTTAACACGTGACCTGGCCCATTCCTATGTATTTATCGAAGAGAAATAAATGTACGTGTCAAAACTAAGATCTGGATGTGAATGTTTATAGCAATTTTATTCATAATCACTCAAATTGAAAACAACCCATCAGCTGTTGCATGGAGAAACAAAGTGTGGTACATATGTTCAATGAAATACCACTCAGTAATAAGCAATGAATTGATACCTGTAACAATATAAGAACATTTCAAAAACATGCTCAGTGGAAGAAACCAGATTCGAATGACCACATAGTTTATAATCTCATATGATATTCTAAAAAAAGCAAAACTATAATAGTGGAAAACAGATCCGTATTGCCAGGGTCTGGGAGTGGGGGAGTGTGACCATATAGGGACATGAAGAAACATTCTGGGATAATAAAAATACTACATATTTTGTTTGTGGTAGTGATGACATAACTACAAACACATGAATGAAAATTCATTCATCTTAAAGGAAAATTTTATCATGTATAAAGTGAATCTGATTTAAACCCGCCCCCACCCCCAAAACAAGTACAAAGCGCATGACTTAAACAAGGGCCTGTCCAACTTTACAAATGTAATCTTTCTCTAGAAAATTTGGCTTTTAAATATAAAAGAGTGGAAAACCCATATAGGTGCAAAGCTTTGTGATTATATTTCATGCGTTAAAATTCAACTGTAGCATATATTTTCTTGTCTCGTCTCTTTGATCAATGTAAAACTTACAAAAGAATATTTTAATTAAATATAAGAAGCCCAAGATGAATTAAGACTGCCTGAAAGAAAAACAGGAATGTACTCACTTCATCTTCATAAAAAATGCACCTGGAAGAATGGTTTGATACACTGTGAATAGAATACTGAGAATTGCACAATAGTTTGCTGAAATGAGTGTAATTTATCTCGCTCAGTGCTCAGGAATAGCCTTTAAAGGACTCTATTACTAAAAAGAGAAACATTTCCAGGCATGTAAAGTGTGCGAGGCTCCTCAGAGAAAAATACAAAGTACAGGGTATTATTATTTCATGAGCTCTGGGATGACTTTGACAGTCTTTATAGTTGTTCCATTTATAGTTGCTGGGGTTGCCTTCATAGAACACATTTTTCATATGTGCGTGTGCATTTGTGATTCATTAAAAGCACACACTTATTTTGGAAAATGCCATGTTAGAGATATAGACACTGAACTTGTGAGAAAACAACTATTTTGCCCACATTATTTTGTGCCATGAGACGCATAGAGAGGATCAGTAACCATGGGGGCTCTTTGGGGATCTGTGAGTTTCCACATAATTATTTACACGAGGGAGATTTTTAAGAATTTTATGTTGGGAACATTTATTTTAAGAATGTAATTTAGCAAGGAACTACGATCCTTGTGTCTTTTTCCACAAAGTGGGCCTGAAGATTGTAACAGGAAAACAATTAAATTAGAAAAATGCAATTTCATTTTACTTATAAATTTATAATCTTAGGGGGAAAAATAGTCCAACTCCATTCTTGGTTAATATCATTCAATGGCAGTGTACTTCATTTGTGCATGCAGACTGCTTCTCACTGTTTTAATAAGCATTTCTGTCCCTTCCCTTGGGGGTTTGTAGTCACAGTCAATAGCCATAAACTATAAAGATGTGAGGATGTTTCATCTCATTAAGATGCCACGTAACTGGGATTCCTTCCTCGTCCTTCTTACATCTGATTTGTGTTCCTCAAATGTGACCTTGAAGGCCTTCGTTGCTTTGCAAACACATTACATGTCCCAAGGGCACATAATTAAGTAGGTCACATGCTTTATATTGCCTATTAGTACTTGCCTTTCAGCATGCATTTCCTCTGTTCTACTGTGGGAAAATTCTGTTTTTCATAAGACATTCTTGAAAAAGTTCTTGGCACTTTCAGCAGAAGAAATGTCCTTGATACATTGTGGGAACACTTCAGGTCGTTCGGGATTTCATCGGTCATGAGAATAATTGCTCTCACATTTTTTAAAGAGTAGAATCCATTAATACTAATTGTAGGTTTGTACTTCCAGAGGTAGAAAAGAGGTCTCAAGGATGATAGTTGTGGTTATAACCTTTGCCAATTAAAATTTTAAAAATTAAATAATTTTTGAATAATGCTATCTATAAAATGTCACAACAAAATATTTAAAAAATTTTAATGTGTTTTGCTAATCTTGGCATTTATAAATTGGTTTGCATAAATGCATATGTAACTCGTAGCTGCTGCTGCTGCAAGTCGCTTCAGTCGTGTCTGACTCTGTGCGACCCCATAGACGACAGCCCACCAGGCTCCTCTGTCCCTGGGATTCTTCGGGCAAGAATACTGGAGTGGATTGTAACTCGTAGAGTTTTTATTAATTCTTCTTGGAAATGGTATTTACCCTGCATTCTGTAGGATTTTCCAATCAAATAAACAAATATGTATGCTGGAATTATTTATAATTTTGCTTTCATAACTTTAATCATTGAGTGTGAACTTTTAGCAACAAGATAAAATTTCATTTTGCTGACTACAATTGTTGAGTAGTATTAATAAAAGATTTAAAAATATTTAGGACAAGTAGATTTTGAAGAAAATCAGGATTAGTGGCTTTGCCCCTCCACCCCACCGTCACAATTCTTCATCCTTTGTAAAGTGTGTAAGTATTACACGTTTCTCCACCAAAGAAATCCACTATTAACAGTTTAATCCTAGATGAAGCATTCGTGCCCTAATTAATAGGCCTGTTTCATCAAGCTGGATTGTGTAACTGGTGATGTGCTCCTCCTAGTGATGCTAATAAAGAGGTAATCAAGAAAACACAATTGAGTTTTCATATGGTGATCACGT
This sequence comes from Neotragus pygmaeus, assembly GCA_006410875.1. Classification (NCBI taxonomy): domain Eukaryota; kingdom Metazoa; phylum Chordata; class Mammalia; order Artiodactyla; family Bovidae; genus Neotragus; species Neotragus pygmaeus. The sequence goes on along the minus strand of SJYV01021898.1, from coordinate 123,638 downwards.
TAAGAAATTAATAAGAGATGAAATGGTGGCAGAGAGATCATAGAACCCTGTAGAACAGTGATTCCCATATTTTATGTGCATGAAGATCCCCTGGCAAACTTGTCCAAACACAGACTTTGATGCTATCACTCTTTGGTGGGGACTGAGATTTTTCTAACAAGCAGGAGGCACCATGCTTTGAATAGCATGTTTATAGACCTCCACTACATCAGTTTACTGTTTGAGTAAATGCTATGGGGTGGCACACAGGCCCATGGCATCGCCCAAGGCTGAGCTACTTACTTGTACCCAAGGGAACTGTAGCAATACACTGGGATACAAAATACACCTTCCAGATTAAAATATACCAGTTTGCCTTTTATTCCTCTGCTAGAACTTTCCTAAGCTGAGGTTGTCGACTTACAAAAGAATGACTGGTGCCAATTTTACTTTGAAATATATCTTTGGATGGTGGTGACAGAGGAGGATACAGGCCTCCATGTGCTGTGGACATAGTCAAAAAGGATGATTTATCAGGCGGTGGGTGGCGGGGGCAGGGGTGGTGATGCTGTGCTAGACGCTGTTCCTGTTTTGCGTGGATGCTTGTGTGTGCCCTTGGGGACCGCCACCCTGAGTTGAGTGGAATTGTATTGCAATGGGCTTCTTACTTTCTTTTTTTGCCCCTAAAACATGGAATGAAGCTTTCATTTCCAGTCTTATTGAATACAATGACTTTCTTTTTAATACAAGAGAAATTAAAGAATTTTATTATTCAACTGAAAATTCATAATCCAACCTTTGAATTGAATTTGTCTCTAACTAATATTAAAATTATCTACATAAATTTGAGGGGGGAAATCCAACAAAATAAAGCCAGTATACCTATGAAAGGCATATTATTCATTCAAGTACCAGACAATAGTTTGTCCCGGCAGTCTCATTTTTGGAGACACTTAATTAAGATAATCTGGCTGATGAACCTCCTACTTCATTATAACACACTTAGATTTCCTTCTGCTTTCATCTCTAGGATGACTGATTTCCTATGAAGAGTCAAGAGCCCGGAAAGACTAGAGATGATGAACTTACACAAAATCCAGAAAAACTGAGAAGCCCCAGAAAAGTAATATTTAAAAGAGAATATAAGGGATGCTTAACTTTTCCTTAACATAATAAATAATGAGAAACAGACAAACGAACTCAAAGATGCCCTTTCAAACATTCTTGTGACTGCCTCAAGATATTTTTCTGTTTCTTTTTATTATCTTTGGCTGGGTGACGTTTCCTCATAAATAAATCAACAAAGCCAACAGTAATATGTAAAGGCTTATCGCTAAGATTCTACCAACAACAGGGGCAATTTCCATGTTTTGAAATAACAAATGAAACTGTGATGTGTTCTCTATAACTCATTTCCTTTTCCTCCTAGGCACGCAGCTACTTTGTGCACCCTCTGCTGTTACCTGTGGCCATGTGACTGAGTTTTAACTAATGAAATTTGGGTACAAATATGTTCTTTCTCTAAGACCGTCGTGAAAACTCACCCACAAGTTTGCTGTCACTCTTTCCTCCCCTAGGACTGACTGGAGAAAGGGGAAGGGAGGAGCCTCAAGGAGGGGCTTGGCCCACAATTGGGCCCCCATGTACAGAGGGTGATGTGGAGAAAAAAACTCAACACTGGACTGTAAATTTAGAGAAAACAAAACTATTTGGAGGCATTACACTTACGGATTTGTTTGTAAGGCAATAAGCCTACCCTAAATATCACAGGTGGAAAACTGGAAATTAAAGTCTAGTTTTGAGGTCTGCTGTCTCCATTGAGGAGAGGGTTCAGGTCTTTGTCTTTGACTATTAGGCAGATTGCCTTGTATTATTAGGTTCTTGGTGCAGATTTGCTAAAATAATTGGTATTACTCTCCAGATTCTTCTTCTGTTCTTGCTTCAGTGACCTAAAGGGTGATAGTCCAGGAGTCCATATCCCGTTCAGACTTGTATCCAAAAATGATTGGGGCTATTCCATTAAAAAGAATTCTTTTCAGCTATAGTTGGCTATTGCAAAAGTTCCTGTTGCAAAGGAAATTTTGCATAAGTGATTTCACCTGTCAGTATTTCTTCTCTGAATCATTTTCTTCTGTTGCAATCTAAAAGATGCTGTTATTTAGTGGTAAGAAAAGGTTGCTTGCATGCTAAGTCGCTTCAGTCATGTTCAACTCTTTGTGACCCTATGGACTGTAGCCTGCCAGGCTCCTTTATCCATGGGGATTCTCTAGGCAGAATACTGGAGTGGGTTGCCTTGCCCTCCTCCATGGGATCTTCCTGACCCAGGGGTCAAACTCATGGCTGTTATGTCTCCTGAATTGGCAGGTGGATTCTTTACCACTAGTGCCACCTGGGAAGTCCCCGCAAGGAAGCAGGAGAAAAGGATTCTTGAATTATGAAATATACATGAAACTTAGTCTTTATCTTCAAAGAATTTGCACTTTCTGGGAATATAAGGGAAATTATCTTCTATGATTGTTTCTAGAATCTTTTTATACTAAAGAAGTCATAATCACCTGCCGAATTGTTTCTTGAGGGACCATTCTTTGGACTGGGTGGACTATCTGTATCAGAACATTTTTTTTTTTAACACATGAAGATGGTCATGTGCTCAGTTTTCATAAAAATATTTAAGTTCCTCACTCACTGTATTAGGTACCTGAGTAGATAGTATATAAGTACTCAAATGGAAATGGTTCCTACGTTTTATAAACTTGTTCTTGAGGTAGACAGAAGCTGCTCATGTGAACTTGAAAATAACATGGTAAAATCACAAAAGTGTTGAAGATAAAACAGATGGTTCATTTAAAAGGAAAATAGCATCCTTTGTGTGGGAGCGTGGATGCACACTCAGAGAGCATTCCAAAGAGAGGATGCAGTACCTTGCTTAGCCCTGCTATTGTTCTTCAAGAATCCTTAATCAGATGTTTCCATGGCTATGGGCAGCTTGCATCATTATTCCTGTCAGTGTACATGGGATATTGACATCAGGGCTATCTTTATCAAAACAGATCACACGGCAGCGCCATCCTTTCAGTTGACCAGTCCAAAAGCTCTAGCGTCATCCACATGTTCTCTCATCCTTTCATACCCTATACCCAATCTCTCAGGAAATCATGACAACTTTACTTTTCAAACACATCTATCACCTCTCTACTCCTCTCACCTGGACGGCTGCAAGCCTAGACCAAGCCACCATCAGCTCTTCTGCAGTAGCTTCCTACCTGGGCTCCCTGCTTCTGCGCATGCTCTGCTGCACTCTTTCCTTACAGCAGCCACGGGAATCACTGTGATGTTAGGTTCTGCAATGGCTCCCAAATTCACAGCGGTCTCTAGAGGGCTGCTGTGGTATGCAGTGTGGGCCTCCCTGACCCACACTTTCCTCATGGCCCACTGTTCCTGCCACACTGGCTGCCTCACTTCTCTTTAAGCAGACAAAGCATGCCTGTGCCCCGGGGCATTTCACACCTGCTTCCTTTAATGCTCTTCCTGCTGTGTATTTCTTAATGAATACCTGCTGCAATGAGCAGATCCAAAATTCTACAGTGGCTCAAACACAGTGGATATTGTCTTTCTCATCTAATGTTCTTCCATGTTATCACTCTGGAACCCAGGCTAAAGGAAGTTCTGCCATGTTTGACAAGAGGCTTCCTGAGTTGCTCTGGAGGGCACTCCTTTACAGTGAACTGGAAGATGAGAAGGGCTGAAAGGAGTTCATGGGAAAGCTTTTCCAGGACAGGTTGCATGTTCGGGTCAATGCCTCCTCTCCTATTGCTTCACTAGAACTCAGTCCCACTGCCACATCTGATAGAAGGGGGCTGGGAAATGTTCATTGTGAGCCAGGATGGGAAAAGGTTCTGGTGAGTGGCTACCGCTTCTGCCACACTCTAGTCACCATCCGATTTTTCTCACATTCTCTAGGTCTCTTCCTAAATGTAACCTCCTCAGTGAGACCTTCCGGTCAGTGCCAATGCAATACTGCATCCTTATACTCACTGTTCCTCTTCCTTGTTTTCCTTTTCTCTATAGGACTTATTGTCACTATACATTTGTTACTTGTTAAAAATTCTTTATCTGTAGTGAGTTGAACTGTAGTCTCAATCTCCCCACTACCATGTTCTAATTTCTAGAACCTGTGAATGTGACTTTACTTGGATAAAGGATCTGTGCGGATGGAGTTAAGAATTTTTTTTTTTTTTTTCCAGAAAGCTAATCTTTAGTCACACCAAAAAACTCACAGGAAGGAAAAACTCTGTTTGCAATCAACATGAAAAAAATCATCATCGGGGACTTCCCTGATGGTCCAGTGGTAAAGAATCTGCTTGCCAATACAGGGGACATGGGTTCCATCTCTGGTCTGGGAAGATCCCACATGCAGAGGAGCAACTAAGCCCGTGTGACACAACTAGAGAGTAGCCCCTGGGCACCACAACCAGAAAAAGCCCAGGCACATCAGTGGAGACCCAGTGTAGCCCAAAATAAAGAAATACATAAGACTTTAAGCTGTCATTGGTAATCGTTCTTAGTGTGTGACTGGCGTTTATTTTATTCGTATTTTTATTTTATTTATTGAGGTTTAGCTGGTTTACAATATTTAAAATATTATGCAATATTGTATTATATTCTAGATGTGCAACATAGTGATTTGATACTTTAATAGAATATCCTCCTTTTAAAGTTCTTAGAAGTTAACTGGCTAATTGTGCTGGACAATATGCCTTTATAGCTTGTTCATTTTACACATAGTAGTTTGTATTTCTTTATCCTCTACTCCTATCTTGCCCCTCCCTCGTCCCCTCTCCCCACTGGTAGCCACTCATTTGTTTCTATATCTGTGAGTATGTTTCTGTTTTATTTTTAAGATTGTACATATGAACAATAACATAGAGTATTTGCCCTTGTCTGACTTACTTCATGGAGCATAATATCCTCCAATTCAATCCTTTTATGGCTGAGTAATATTCCTTGGTATATATACTACATATTCTTTATTAAGTCATCTGTTGATGAACTCTTAGGTTGCTTTCAAATCTTAGCTATTGTAAATAACGCTGCTATATATATATATATGTGTATATATATATATATATATCTGTCTCTTATACACATNATATATATATGTGTATATATATATATATATATATATATATATATATAGGGATGCATGTATCTTTTCAAATTAATGTTTTTGTTTCTTTCAGATATACTCACAACATATTAAAAAATAAACTCAGATGTATTAAAAGCCTTAATGTATAACTAGAAACCAAAAAAACTCCTAGAATAAAACATATGAAGAACACTCTTTTACATAAACTACAGCAATATTTTTTGGGGTCTGTCTCCTAGAGCAAAGAAAACAAAAGCAAAAATACGCAAATAGGACCTAATTAAACTTAAAAGCTTTTGCACAGGAAAGGAAACCATCAATCTACCAAATGGCACAAATTATTTGCAAATTATATGACTGACAAGGAGTTGATACCCGAAGGATATAAACAGCTCATGCAACTTAATATCAAAACAAAATAAAATAAAAACCAAGCAACCAATCAAAAAATGGGCAGAAGATGGGAATAGACATTCTTCCAAAGAAGATATACAGCTGGCTAACAGGCAGATTAGAAGATGCTCAGCATCACCGAGAATCAAGGAAATGCAAATCAAAACCACAATGAGATATCACCTCACACCTTTCAGAATGGCTATCATCAAAAAGACCACAAATAACAAATGTTGGTGATGATGTGAAGACAAGGGAACCCCCATACAGTTGGTGAAAAGTTAAGGATTTTGAGATTGTGGGTTTAACTTGGTGGGTTCTAACTCAATTAGAAGTGTCCACATAAGAGATAAGGAAGGAGAAGACACATAGGAAAGGCCATGTGAAGGAGGCAGAGACTGAGGTTACTTAGACACAGCCAAGAATTCTCCCCAAGGGCCTTTAGAAGGAGCATGGCTCTGCTAATACCTTCATTTCTGGTCTCCAGACCTGTGAGAACATAAATTTTTGTGGGTGCAAACCATCCATTTTGTGCTAATTTGCTATGATAGCCCAAGGAAATCAACACATCTTCCCTTCTGAAATGTAAACTCCTGGAGAGAAGTGATTGTGTTTTGTTCATTGCTGCAGCTTTCCATGCAGAGAACAGTGCCCATACCATATTGGCCAATAGTAAGTGATCAACAAATATTTGCTGAATGAATGAGTAAACAGAAATATGGAAATGTATCTCCCACCAACCCCACGGACTGTAGCTCCTCTGTCCATAGAATTCTCCAGGCAAGAATACTGGAGTGGGTAGCCATTCCCTTCTTCAGGGGAATCTGCCTGACCCAGGGGTTGAACTTGGGTCTTCTGCATTGCAAGTAGATTTTTTACCATCTTAGCCACCAGGGAAGCCCACTCAAAAGATGTAATTTATTTTTAAATAGCTTCAATAGTCCTTATGACATCTGGTCTTTATGGCCAGAATTATTTTCTGTTTCTTCCTCATTCTGCGACCATAGTATGTAGAGGTTAATAGCTGAGGCTCTGAACTTTGACTGACTTGGATTAAAACTCTGGCCATGGAATCACTGGCAAGTGTGAGATTGGACAAGTTAATTCACATTCCTAAGTGACAATTTTTGCATAAGATTGTTGGGAGAATTAAATGAGGTTATAAATAAGCAAACCAATGAATGTCTAGTATAGTGCTTGACCAAATAAACTGATAGTAAATCACTATTATAATTAGTTGGAATCAATCAGGAATAAACTGCAATCTTAGAGACTCAATTATCTTTTAATTGTAAAATCTTTTGAAATGATATTTTTCAATTATAACATTTCTTTACCAACAATTTCAACCAAGTAAGTCCTTTCTAACCAGAAAACTCCCTACTACAGTATGCAGATTTACTTCTGTGTACCATATTTGAGGATGGTTCAGCTGGTAAAGAACCAGCCTGCATTGCAGGAGACCTGGGTTCAATCCCAGGTTGGGGAGATCTCCTGGAGAAGAGGATGGCTACCCACTCCAGTATTCTGGCCTGGAGAATTCCATGGACCATACAGTCCATGGGGTTGCAAAGAGTTGAACACGACTGAGCGACTTTCACTTGCTTACCACATATGAATCATAACAATTTTGTATTAAATATGTGCAAGTTGCTGGCAGTTCCAAATTGTAAACTAAAATCACTGAGCAGCCTGCTTCACTCAGTGTCAGGGAGACTGACAAGCAATTCGCCTCTCTACTTCTCTGCCCCTTGGCCATGCTGTACATAATCTGTCACAGTTTTGCTACCTCATGAAAATAAATGATCTTCACGCTGCTTATGTCGTGATTTAGTGCTTAAAAAGCACATATTGTTTTTGTGTGTCATTCAGGGATACAACTTTTCAAAAACATAATCATTCATTTGCATCAATTTGCATAACATTGGAGCACAGACCAACATTCATGAGCCACTCGATCGCAACTGTAAATAAGATTAAAAACCTGGAGGAAAATCTTTAAGACTATGAGAAAGTGATTGGATAATAAAATTGAGGAGTAATGCCAAAGAAGGGAGAAAGAAAGGTGATGTCTTTAGGAGGTAAGATTGGTGTTCTTGATCTGTTTTATTTTTTCTTCACTGAACTGAAAAAAAAATCTATTAGACTTTTATAAATTCATTCTTAACCTCAATTCCTTTAACTTTAATTTTCTTCTTAGGTCTCTTATCTGTGAGTTAAAATAATCATTGGACTTGGAGGCAGAATATAGAGTATCTATTGTATAAAATCTCAAACCTCTACCTCCTGCCTTCTCTCCCCGCCCCGCTCCACCCCCACCAGGCTCTGCCTCAGCTGCCTTTTTTCTGTTCCTCAGGGCTGTTCTACCCGGAACCTTTGCATTACTTGCTTCTTTGACCTATGAGTGCGTGTTTTGTGATCCATGTATGTGTGGCTTTTTCAGAGAGGCTTCCCCAGATGCCTGTTAGCACATCATCCTGATTTTATTCTTTGTCTGGTGTTGATATTTTCCTTGTTGTGTGTGTGTGTTTGCCCATTCATTGATGAACAGGTTATCTTCTCAATCCGTTAAAAAACAAGCTCCCTGAAAACAAAGTCTTGTCTTCCTTGTTTGCTGTTAATGGCCAGTACCCAGTTCTGAGTATAACCTACTGTGCATGCGTATGTGCTCAGTTGCTTCAGCTGTGTCCCAACTCTTCGCGACCCCATGGACTATAGCCTGCCAGGCTCCTCTGTCCATGGGATTATCCCAGCAAGAATACTGGAGTGGGTTGACATTTTCTCCTCCAGGGAGTATAACCTACTGTACACTAATAAATATAATCAAGGCAATAGCCTCTTTGTATTTTTTTTTTAACGTTTGAAGCACTTTTAATAAATGCTTTTCTTTTTTTTTAAATTACTTTACAAACAATATTTTATTGGCTTTGCCATACATCAACATGAATCCGCCATGGGTGTACACGTGTTCCCAATCCTGAACCCCCATTTTTGTGTGTTAGTCACTTAGTCATGTCCGACTGTCTGTGACCGCATGGACTATAGCCTGCCATGCTCCTCTGTCCATGGAATTCCCCAGACAGGAATACTGGAGTAGGTTGCCATGCCTTTCTCCATGGGATTTTTCTGACTCAGGGATCAAACCTGAGTTTCCTGCATTGCAGGAAAGTCTTATGTGTCTTATGTGTTTATTGTATTTATGCAACTTAGCAGCAGCAGCAGCAGTGGCTATATTCATGACAGTGAAAACTAAAGATAATGAAATTTTGGCATTGATGAATAGATAAACTGTAAAGTATGTATATAACGTAATGCTAAGCTGCTGCTAAGTCACTTCAGTCGTGTCCGACTCTGTGCGACCCCATAGATGGCAGCCCACCAGGCTCCACCATCCCTGGGATTCTCCAGGCAAGAACACTGGAGTGAGTTGTCATTTCCTTCTCCAATGCATGAAAGTGAAAAGTGAAAGTGAAGTCGCTCAGTCGTGTTCGACCCTTAGCGACCCCATGGACTGCAGCCCTCCAGTCTCCTCCATCCATGGGATTTTCCAGGCAGGAGTACTGGAGTGGGGTGCCATTGCCTTCTCCAGAATGAATGAGCAGAGACTACACAGATCCCCTCCAGTGGGCAGGCACCTAGATGGCAGGTATCCTACAAGGGGAAGACCTGTCCCTGACCTGTGTCCTGTGAGACCACCACACACACTCACACAGAGGACAAGCCCTTGTTCGTGTGAGTGCCAGACATGTAAACCCAGAGTTTCTGTGCAATTTCATTACATAATGAATTCTCCAGGAGTGCAACTGCCTTAACGCCCAGTGAAAGATGATCTGATGGGCAGGCTGTTCATCACTTCAGGAAACCCCATCACGAGTGTGACAGCCACTTGCTGTCGGTCTGCAGTGCAGCCTGACGGTGGCCACAGCTCAGCACAGGACCCACAGACCCAGGACAAGAGCGCTGAGACGCTTCTCGCAAACTCAGAACCAAAGGTGCTTACGGTAGCAGTTTTATGAACGCACTAAATCTCATCCATAAGGGTTTTCTGGAAACGGTTTTGCATTATTATATGTGTATATACAAGCATTATAGTACAATAATAAGAAATCCATTGTGTAAAGCTACACATTAAAATGATTCATATGCAGGCTTCCTGTTAGATTTCAATCTCACTCTGACGCTGTTCTCGGGTATTCACCCCGTCTTTGCCTCAAACCCCCTTTATTACTGTTCTTTTGTCCCACCCACCCTCTATTTCCTATCACTGGCAACAGAATATGATACCTAAAATCTAAAAACCTGGAGTCTGAATGGAGGCTCTGACACGAGGTGAAATAATAAGACAGATGTATCTGCTGTTTCATCATCACCAGTCCTGTGAAATGACCGAGGGAATTATCTGATCGTACACTGTTACATAAGACCCAGATCATTTACCAAAAGAGCATTCTTTTATCCACTCCATTTGCGTCTAATTTTTCCTATTTTAATTAATGTTATTTCCATATTTTTTATCATATACAAACAAGTCTTATCTGGTATTCCTTACCTTAATATTAGCTTTATTTTAGTTTCTATCTTCATCTCTTCTATTTCTTCTACTTTTAGTACCAATGCTTTCTGATCATTTTCCTTCCTTTAAATACAAATTTATGCCAAGCATCTGAGTATCTACCTCATTCTGTGTTTTAATAAAGTCTTGGCTAACCATTGAGAATTTATATATTGTTTCATTGCTTTCTCTTTTATATTACAGTTAAGACATTACACTAATTTTTTAAATCACCTGCAAGAATCACATATGTGTATAGGTAGGCTTTATTATCTGTGACTTTCATCTTAAGAGAGTCAAGGGTGTGTTACAAAATATTTGTCTTAAAAAGAGAGTACTAAATGACACTGGAAGTACCATTTGTCACTCATTTGAAACTCATTTGTCACCTTGGACTTGATGCCCTTTAGAAAGCCTTCTAGTTCTACCATTATTGTATGCTGCTTAAGCAAAGAGGCTTTAAAATTATAGAACAATAAAATTTATTCACCCCCCCCCNTTGTTTGCTGTTAATGGCCAGTACCCAGTTCTGAGTATAACCTACTGTGCATGCGTATGTGCTCAGTTGCTTCAGCTGTGTCCCAACTCTTCGCGACCCCATGGACTATAGCCTGCCAGGCTCCTCTGTCCATGGGATTATCCCAGCAAGAATACTGGAGTGGGTTGACATTTTCTCCTCCAGGGAGTATAACCTACTGTACACTAATAAATATAATCAAGGCAATAGCCTCTTTGTATTTTTTTTTTAACGTTTGAAGCACTTTTAATAAATGCTTTTCTTTTTTTTTAAATTACTTTACAAACAATATTTTATTGGCTTTGCCATACATCAACATGAATCCGCCATGGGTGTACACGTGTTCCCAATCCTGAACCCCCATTTTTGTGTGTTAGTCACTTAGTCATGTCCGACTGTCTGTGACCGCATGGACTATAGCCTGCCATGCTCCTCTGTCCATGGAATTCCCCAGACAGGAATACTGGAGTAGGTTGCCATGCCTTTCTCCATGGGATTTTTCTGACTCAGGGATCAAACCTGAGTTTCCTGCATTGCAGGAAAGTCTTATGTGTCTTATGTGTTTATTGTATTTATGCAACTTAGCAGCAGCAGCAGCAGTGGCTATATTCATGACAGTGAAAACTAAAGATAATGAAATTTTGGCATTGATGAATAGATAAACTGTAAAGTATGTATATAACGTAATGCTAAGCTGCTGCTAAGTCACTTCAGTCGTGTCCGACTCTGTGCGACCCCATAGATGGCAGCCCACCAGGCTCCACCATCCCTGGGATTCTCCAGGCAAGAACACTGGAGTGAGTTGTCATTTCCTTCTCCAATGCATGAAAGTGAAAAGTGAAAGTGAAGTCGCTCAGTCGTGTTCGACCCTTAGCGACCCCATGGACTGCAGCCCTCCAGTCTCCTCCATCCATGGGATTTTCCAGGCAGGAGTACTGGAGTGGGGTGCCATTGCCTTATCCGATATAATGTAATGTTACTCAGCAAAAAAAAAAAAAAAAAAAAAAAGGAAACCCCCATTAATCTAAAGAATAATACAAATGAATGTATATATAAAACAGAAACAGGTTCATAGACATAACAAACTTTTGATTACCAAAAGGGAGAAGGAATAAATTAGGGGGAGACCAGTGGCTTAGTTGTAAAGAATCTGCCTGCAGTACAGGAGACAAGGAGAGGGAGGTTCAAGCCATGGGTAGGGAAGATCCCCCGGAGGAGGAAATGGCAACCTACTCCAGTACTCTTGCTGGGAAAATCCCATGGATAGAGGAGCCTGGTGCGGTGCAGTCCATAGTGTCGCAAAGAGTCAGACATGACTGAGCAACTAACTACACATTAACAGATATAAACTATTATACACAAAATTGATAAGCAACAAGGATTTACTTAGCACAGGGAAGTGTACCCATTATCTTGTAATAACCTGTAATGGAATATTTGTTCACTGTTGTTCAGTCACTAAGTTGTGTCCGACTCTGCGACCCCATGGACTGTAGCATGCCTGGCTTCCCTGCCCAGCTTCCCTGTCCTTCACCACCTCCCGGAGTTTGCTCAGACTCATGTCCATTGAGTTGGTGATGCCATCCATCCATCTCATCCTCTGTCATCCTCTTCTCCACCTGCCCTCAGCCTTTCCCAGTATCAGGGTCTTTTCTAATGAGTCGGCTCTTTGCATCAGGTGGCCAAAGTACTGGAGCTTCAGTTTCAGCATCAGTTCTTCGAATGAATATTCAGGGTTGATTTCCTTTAGGATTGACTGGTTTGATCTCCTTGCCATCCAAGGGACTCTCAAGAGTCTTCAATCTGCAAAAATACTGAATCACCATATCTGAAACTAACACCATATTGTAAATCAACTATGCTTTCGTAAGAAACTCTCCACTGATACATAGGATACCATGATGAATATTAAAAACATTGTATTGAGTGAAAGAAGCCAGGAAAAAAGGACTATATGCTATATGATTTTATCTTCTGATAATTCAGAAAAAGACACACTAGATGGAGGAGTAGGAGCTGAGGAGCTGGGAGAGGGGTGGGAGGAAGGGATTGGTTGCGCAGGACAATGTATAATTTTTGGGCACAAGAAATGTTCACAATGGTGGTTGTGGATACACAGCCCTATACATTTGCTAAAACTCATCAAAGTATACCCTTAAAACTCCCTAAATTTTATATCACTCATACCGCAATGAAGCTGATTAAATATCTATTTAAAACATGTCTCTAGAAATGCATTGGAATCTGATACAAAGATATTAGTATTTCTTTCTTTTGAAGAAGGGGAAAATGGTAAGCTTTTTGTTCCCATTTATGAGAAATGCCTCTGGGGCACTGTCTAGCAAAAGTACAATGGGAGACACACTTTCTGCTTCAGCCAACACGGCTTTGAGTAGTTCTTCTCATTTCACATTTGGCAATTGCAAATTCTTCTTTGTGTTCTTCCCCGACATGTTTCCTGAGTAGGTGTTTAAATTTTTTTCTTTTGAGTAGGACTGGGGCCTGGACAGGGGGCCTGGGAGGGGAGTGAGTGGCTGCAGGCCTGTGTTCTTTCTAGAAAACAGGAAATTGGTAGTCTAGGATTTTCATGGTTTGTAGCTGAGCTGTCATGTGAACTTGATGTGACTTGACCTGATATATCCATCACATATTCAGAGTATTTCTATTGTAAACCATTAGTTGTCATAAAAGCCTCAGACTAGGATGACTTGGGTGGAGTCTGTGTCATCTCAAGGATTGTAGGAGGTCCCCTTGATCTATTCCCACGAGGAGGCTGGGCACTTCTATAAGTGAATTTCCTTAGCGTCAGTGCCATTCATAGATATGACTGTTTCAGGTCTTTGGGTAAAGCCTGCTTGAGTTTTGATTTCAACCTGAAAAACTGATGACAGAAGATAAAAATTAGGTTCGGCCTCTTAAATTCATTTTCTGGACGTTGTTTCTCTTTAATCATCCCTGTTAAATACTTGTACCTATTATAGTTGCAAATCTGACAGGGTGGAGTAATATATAAAAGTTCACTCCAGGTAGACAAGTGGTGCCCAAGTCATACCTCGGGGTATTAAGGACCTGGCTCAGTCCCTCAGGATTCTTCATTCTCTAGATTTACTGTAGCAGACAAAGGCACGATAGCCTGAAACCAGAGAGAGCTTCATCTAAAATAGTCAGCTCACAATATCCCCCTCAATATTCCCCTGAAGGAAGAAATGAGAAGACGTGCATCCTTTTTAATTTTATTTTGTAGACTACACATTTCCAAATGTGTGGGAAAGGATTTTGATTGTGATTCTCCATCTTTAAAAGTAAAAAATTTCATTTTACAGCCTAACTACAGAGTGAGACTTATTATTCCTGCTCCAATCTACTTAATTTGAAGAGAAACAGTTATTTCTAACAAGTGCTGAAGATCCCATAAAGGCTTCCAAGATTCGACAGTGCCCAGTCCAAACTCTGTCCAAAGTGGGCCAGTTCTGCCATCTAGCGACTATCCTGACAAACTACATCGGTAGGGTATAGCCTACTCTGGCCTGCTCAAGCCCAGAGAATTTTCATTTAATGAATTATGTGATTAGTTTGGGCCTTCGTGCCTTTTCATTTCTACCTACTATGTATGACCTTGGGAAAATTATTTAATATTTCTGAGAATCAGTTTAATCATCTGTAGAATGGGGATAAGGGCTTACCCCTGTGATTTTCATGAGATACATGTGAGATAATATATGGGAAATGCCAATCAGAGTGCCTAGGCACAAAGTAAATCCTGAATAAAGGTTTGATGCTGTTATTATATTTCTTCTTATTATAATCAAAATGATGCAAGTCTAAAAGTGAAAACAAAAATAGACCAAAACACAGGAAATCAAGTTATGGCTATATGAGTATTTCAGAATACATTAAGTCTATAGTATTTATGGGCTCCCTAGGTGGTAAAGAACCTGCCTGCCAATGCAAAAGACATAAGAGACATAGGTTCTATCCCTGGGTCAGGAAGATCCCCCCGAAGAGGGTGTAGCAACCCACTCCAATATTCTTGCCTGGAGAATGCAACGGATAGAGAAGCTTGTTGGGCTATAGTCAATAGGGTTGCAAAGAGTCAGACAAGATTGAAGCAACTTAGCATGCATGCATGTTTGAAGCTTGGAAGAGAATCAGGTTTATTTAGGTGTTTGTGTACACTGCCAACAAATGCATTATTACAATTATTCTAGCCTCATTCCCAAGTCTTTTCCCACCTCATGTTGAATGTTTCCATCACAGCAGACAACTCAATACTCTGCTCACATTTTAACGCCTTTCTTCCTCTTTCTGGACTATCCTCTCTCACATCTTTACACTTCATAATCCTTAGCTTCTAACTCAAAGGGTAGCTTCCTGTACATACTCCTTAGTGCTGTTACGGGGTTAAATCTCATGCAGCCCTTTACTCTCATCTCTATTAGAGAGTTTGACACATACAAACTGTGCTGGGGAGAGCTGGGAACCGGGTGTATGTAGCCCCATAGCTCGAGTGTGAAGTGCTTGCTGTGAGGTCTTATGTGTTTTCTTTGTATCTTCTCTCTCCCAACACAATGCGTAACACAAAGACTTCACACAATAGGTGCTCCATAGAAGGTTGCTGAATTGAAATCATCGTTTGGCAAGTGAATACTTAGAGCAACTTTCTGAGAAGGCTGAATGACGCTTAGAATCTTCTAATGTATATTGGACTAAATTGGCTTAATGGTCTGAGTTGGCAGGGTTAGTCCATCCATAATAATATTAAAAATTAACTAATACTTATACTAATAATGACAGATTTTTATTAAAGAATATTTTGAAATTACCAAAAAGCAAAAAAGCTCTACTACCCAAATATTATTAATATTTGATATATTTTTCAATATTTTGCCTGTACAATACTTTCATTACATAGCTGTGATCCTTGTTTATTTGCAATCATATACCCTGATTTTTAAATTTAGCATATTAAAAATATTTTCCCATTAAACTATTTGCACATTAAAGGCATCATCATTTGAAAAAGCAGAATCTCACTGAATAGAAGTGCCAAAGTACACTTAACATCATAATATTTCAGGCATTTAGCTTGTTTATATATATTTTTGGCTGTTAAGTTGTAATAACACAAAGTATATCTTTGGACATAAAGGTTTTCTTTGGCTAGGATTATTTGCTTTTATGAGTCCCAGAAGTAAAATCCCTATTGCCTTTCTTTTCATAGTGAGCCCCAATAGACCAAGAACTGGAATCTTATAATAAACGGAATGTCTTGTTAATAGAAAGATAACCAGGAAATGGGTTTAGACTTATGGCTCTTGGTTCCCATTATGAACTTTGACCTCTCAGAACTTATTGAAGATGTGAAGAAAGGCTTTATAAGATTAGGCTGAGCCAGCACAAAAGCACACTATTTTCTAAAACCATTCCCTGATACTAAATTGCGATTTTTATTTTTAATTTTGTACTGAAGTACAGTCCATCTATGATATTGTGTTAGTTTTAGGTGTACAGCAAAGTGATTCAGTTATATATAAACATTTTTTCAGAATATTTTCCATTATAGTTTAAAGATATTAAATATACTTCCTTGCTGCTTATGTATTTTATGTATAGTTGTTCATTGTTTCTTTGCACATTTGTGTGTGTGTGTTTGTGTGTGTGTGTGTGTATTTTATTGTTTCATTTTATAAGTGAAATACTTAGGCCCAATATGTGTTAGGTTTTCCCACTGGCTCAGCAGTAAAGAATGTGCCTGCCAATGTAGGAGACCTGGGTTCGATCCCTGGGTTGGGAAAATCCCCTGGAGAAGACATGGCAACCCATGCCAGTATTCTTGCCTGGGAAAACCCATGGACAGAGGAACCTGCTGGGTTACAGTTCATGGAGTTGCAAAGAGTTGGACACCGCTAAGCAACTAAACAACAATATGTGTTAGCCAAATTCACATCTTTGTTCCACAAAGAATGATTGTTTTGGTTCCTAAATTTATCCATTTGCACATTTATTATTCATTTAAAAATATGTCTACTCTATGCCAGGCACTTCTGTCAGGTGTTGTCTAATCAGGCATTAATGAGACATTTCTTGAAAGGATTATTTATAGCTTAAAGAGAAAATGACAAGTAGACTATGACCATGCCATATGAGGCTTCCCTCATAGCTCAGCTGGTAAAGAATCTGCCTGCAATGCAGGAGACCCCAGTTCGATTCCTGGTTTGGGAAGATCCGCTCCAGTACTCTTGCCTGGAAAAGCCCATGGACAGAGGAGCCTGATGGGCTGCAGTCCATGGGGTCGAGACTGAGAGACTTCACTTTCACTTTTCCCTTTCATGCATTGGAGAAGGAAATGGCACCCCACTCCAGTGTTCCTGCCTGGAAAATCTCAGGACGGTAGAGCCTGGTGGGCTGCCATCTATGGGGTTGCACAGAGTTGGACATGACTGAAGCGACTTAGCAGCAGCAGCAGCTGGAGAAGGGATAGGCTACTCACTTCAGTATTCATGTGCTTCCCTTGTGGCTCAGCTGGTAAAGAATCCACCTGCAATGTGGGAAACCTGGGTTTGATCCCTGAGTTGGGAAGATCCCCTGGAGAAAGGAAAGGCTACCCACTCCAGTATTCTGGCCTGGAGAATTCCATGGACTAAGTCCATGGTGTCGCAAAGAGTCAGACATGATTGAACAAGTTTCGCTTTCATGCCACATGAAACTTACCTTACAGAAGTGAGAACAGCATGGCTTTGGGAGCAAAATGGGGAAGTCGTTCTGTCTGGGGTAATAAGGAGACTTCGCCTAGGAGCTTATCTTAGGTCTTGAATGATGCAGAAGTTTAACAGGTGGGCTTCAGAAGGGTTCCAGTCGGGCAGACCAACATATTCATGGGTATGAGAAAGAATGGCAGGCGTGCAGGTCTCTTTGTGACCGAAGAGGAGTTTCCATGGAAAGAAGGAGCAAGAAATCATGCTGTAGAGATAGAATGAGTTAGATTATGAAGTGTTTCATATTTTAAAATTCCAAGCCAAGAAGTGTGCATTTTATATTGCAATCTATTAGGAACCATTTAAAGTTTTCTTCTCTTTCTTCCTATCCTTCTTCCCCAGCCCCTCTTTCTCCCTGCCCCTCCCCTCTCACCTCCCTCCCTCTTCCTCCTGCCCTTCCTCTTCCTCCTTCTTATTCATCTCCTCCTCCTAAAGTAAACAAATGCCATGAAAGTTACAGCATTCAGTAACTGAGACTTTATGCCAGGCATGCTGCTTAAGTATTTTTACGAGAAGTTTTCATATCAGTGCTATCAGACAGTACAGTTGTTTTCTTGAATAATACGGAACAGGACAAAATGACACTTGGATAAGATAAGTAATTTGTCCAAAGTCACACAGCTCCTAAGTGGCCAGAGATACAGACCTGAGTATCCTTGACTGCAGAGCCCAGCCTCGTGACCACTGTGGTCTGTTGCACACGTAGAGTAATATTTTAGAAAGATCACTTTGGATTCTGGACAGAGGTGATTTATAGTAGAGAGAGAGTCCCAAATCAGAGGGTCCATTTGTGAAGATGTTGCAAGAATACAGGACTGAGGTGATGAGGTCAGAACTTGGCGGGGATAATGGCTATAAAAGTAACAGCCACAGGGAGAAGGCTTAGACAAAAAGAAAATCACTGGAATTCTGGAAAAAGATAAATTTCACTAAAAAGACTGAAAATGTCCCCATTTGTGGTACTTCCTTTCAAGGACTCTTATAATGTTATAGAAGAAAGTTATCCATCTTTGGTCTTGTATAATGACATTCATTCTCAAAATCTGGTTTTTGATAATGACATTCATTCTCAAAATCTGATTTTCTAAAAAATTTCCTAGTTTTGTTTGTGGGGGTGGGGGGAGGATTTAGATCATTTTATAGATATTTTTCCATATTCTCATCATTTATTTTTTAAAATATCAGGAAGACAATGTTAGAATTATGTGATCAAGATTTTAAAGCAGCAATGACAGATATGTTACCATTCTGAGTATGATTGTAACAAAAATAGACAATTTCAGCAAAGAAATACACCAAAATGTCCTAGTGAGTTCATAAAGCAAATGAAGAAGCAAGCAGAAACAATAGCAACAACAAGAGTACCTTGAACTGTGTGTGTTTGGGGGGGATCAGTATCTACAGTTGCTACAGTATATAATGGCATAATTTAACTTTTAATCATAGGATCATCTTTAACATACAGATAATTGTGTCCAAGGACAATTGTTTTCAGGGCATCTATTCACAACATTGCTATATCCTAGGGTCCGCAAATTTGGATGGACTAAAAACCTTTTATCTGAAAGCTCTTAATCAAGAAATGTTGGTAAGATCAGTACAAAATAACCACAGAGCTGACACAGTGACCCCAGAGGTGTGGCCAAGACATCTGGGGAGTTCCCAGGGAGGGGACAGTGCTTCTAGTTGTAGCCTATGGGCGAAGCCAGAGACACTTGTTAGGGGAAATTTACATTGAAGCTGGACAAGAAGGATTTTGAGGTGAGTGAAAGTAGAAAAGTAGAAAGTTAAGAAGGCAAATGTTGGGCTGTTGGGCATGCCAGCAGAGACCAAGGTGCGATTCTGTTTAGGGGGCTCAGAAGGTGTGTACAGGTGAGGGAGGGAGGCAAGGCAGGAGAGAAGCTGGGGCCTCAGAATGGGGAAGCCAGTCATTGCAAGTCACAGTGCAGGGCAAAGTGAGGGGCACTCTTTAGAAGGACCACAACAGTGATTCTCTATATGGAGGAAAGCTACTCACGGAGAATCAGTGGGTTATAAATACATGTGAGTCCTCACACCTCCAACATCCACAAAGTGTTGATGGTACCTGGCGCATTGCAGATGTAAGTGTTGAATGAATGAAGGAATGATGTCTGTCCTTCCCTCCATGTGTATGATAGAGGAGACCTTCTTTTAACCAAGTGCACATCTTCCAGAGACGTTGTGGCTGTTGTTCAGTTGCTCAGTCGTGTCCGACTCTTTTCGGTCCTAGGGACTGCAGCACCCCAGGCTCCTCTCTCCTCCGTTATCTCTTGCAGTTTGCTCAAATTCACGTCCATTGTATCGGTGATGCCTTCCAACAGTCTCATCCTCGGCCTCTTCTCCTTTCGCCTTCAGTTTTCCCAGGATCAGAATCTTTTTCAATTATTTGGCTCTTTGCATCAGGGAAGGAGACTAGAGTTAGAAACAGCTCCATGACTCACTGAGGATGAATCATCAATTTATCTCTTTGAGGGCCCCATTTCCTCAATTTAAATTAGGAACAAAATGCAAACCTATCTAGTAAGGTTGTGACATTTTAAAAGCCTGGCATAAAAAGCACCACAAGAAAGTGAGCTGTTATTCGGGAGACATTTAAGATCCTGGCTTAGCACCCAGAGCTGTTTTCCTGGGCGTCTGGCACCAGTCCACCTATCAGGAGATTATCCTACCTTATCCTCACATCTGTCCTCCTGCCATTTTATTTCACTCCTAAAAAAGCATAAAGCGAAGGATCATAAACATGAAAATCGTCACTTTTCCTTGCCTTAACTGATTGAAACCCTTTTCATATGGCAGGCTTCATGAGCTGCCTGCTGGCCCCGTCATCTCTTCCAGCATGCTGCCCAGGCCATCTGCTCTGCACCACGCCAAGCCATATGGAACTGAGCCCCCACGTCTGTGGAAATGCCCGGCTCTTTTCTTCTGTGTATTCTTTGCTTGGCTGTACTTTCCAAGCCATGCGACGTTTGCAGCGGCAATCTCTTTATTTTCCATTCTTAAAAGGGAAGTTAATGGTTTGAATTTTATTAGGTGAGTCTTGAGATTATGCATCTTAAACACTCCTGTTAAGTAATGACCAAAAACTTCACTAAAAAGTCCTGTGACATTTGTGACACCAGATAGATAATTCAGAAACCAGAGTTCCCTAATTCTTTCCTGCCACTGTCTCTGTTTGCTACAAAGCGAATAATATGACATTTCTTTCCTTCTTCCCTCTGATACTTTAAGCTGCAATTATCTTCTTCCCAAGCTTAGAACAGCAGGTACAGCCCTGCCGAGATGATTAGTTCTTCACTGTGCCAGTTATTAGCTGCAGAGAAAATGATATGCAAACCAAGGCATGGTTCGTCTCCTACTGTGATAATCTCGATGAGATTTACAAATAGCAAGGAGATTGCTAAACTCTCGCTGAAACTCAGCAAAAAAAAAAAAGCTTGTCTCTTAAAAGTAAGAGCTTAAATTAAACCTTAATCAGGTTTCAAAAATAACTTTGGAGGATTTTGTCTAAATCAATAAAAGTATAAGGTGGTTTATTTTTTAAAAATTAATGGAACAGAAAAATTTTTTTTTAATGGAATAGAAGTAAGAAGATGCAATCTTAGCTGATTTTCATCAAAATTGTGAGGTGAGACAAGTTAGTTTCCTACTAGCCCAACATTCTTGAGGCCCTCCCCAGTTTTTGTTCCCTCTATGGCGTCAAGCCACTTATAAAGCGTATTTTTTTTCTAGCAGAAGAAAAATACATTAAAACACTAGGACATTAGTATAAATTAATTAAAATATGTCAGGCCCCTGAAGACAAAAAAATTACTTGCTTTACAAAGACTTCCCCGAGGGAGAAATAAGCAATTAACCTTCATTCTCACTATGGAATAATTTCCTTCCTGTTCCTTTTCTCTTAGGCAGTGATTCTGCTTCCATAAAAAAACAAAAGCCCTTTTTCTTCCAGTCGTTTTCCAGAACAGACTCAACACAGTAACATTCCTGTTAGCCTTGTGTTTCCTAAAGCTCTGAATGTTTATTGCCACATTATTACTTATTTGGGTCCTGCTTAATGAGGTCCGGTAGAAAAAGCTCAATTAACTGCATCTTGTTCTTTGTACGCTCAGTTGCAGGCACCATGTCTGGGTCCACAAAGTGTATAACAAATGAATTTGTGTTGAATTATTTTGTAAAGTCCATCATTTACTAAGGAACAGAAACCTTTGCATGAACTGAAGGCATCTCTGTAGTTAATTGTTCCGAAGAAAGTGAAATCTTACATTTGAAGGCAAAAGAATTACTTTATAGTTTTGTGGTTCTCAAACTTCTTTGTTCATACACATTTTAGAGGTCTTACACTTTTGGTGGCCTATTTTAAGGCCACCAAACAAGATAAGTAATTTCAGCAGCAAAGATGACATATAGCTAGTATTTTGCAGCCAGAGGTCAGGGCAGGCTCCCTGGGATGACATCGGCAAGGAGGTACTTTACCCCTCCCCTTACCCCACAGAGTTTTCACCAGCTGCCTCCAGGCTGAAAACCATTCCCAACAACATAACTGTTTAAATCAAAGATAGATCTAGCTATGCAAACTGAGTTTACATGTCTCCTATCTTCACTTTTCCAAGACAACCAACCTATACAGAAATTCAGTAGTCTTCACTGGTCAATTTTAGATCCATTATTGCAGTTGACTAAAGAATTATTCACAGCCTAAAAGTTGAGAGTTCTGTTTTATTTGGTGGAAATTTAGGAGACTTCAAGGCTGAGAGGCCCCCTTTCAAGTAATCCTCAGAAAACTGCTCAGGGAGGAGAGGATGAGAGGCAGGCTGTACAGGAGTTTTGCAACAAAGGGCAGACAATCTGAACTCCAAAAGACTGTTGTTAGTTAAAGAAAGTCAGGGAATGCCCTGGTGGTCCAGTGGCTGAGTCTCCGTGTTCCCGGGGCACGGGGTTCAGGTTCCACCCCTGGTCAGGAACTAGATCCCAATGGCACAACTAAGAATTTCGCATGCTATAACTAAAGACCCGGCACAGCCAAATAAATTAAAAAAAAAAAAGAAAACCAGATATGCTAAGTTAAGGATTTTAGTGCTTTTTTATGCATGAGAAGATACAAGAGCCTGGGCTCACTGATATCATTTCTTTGACATGCGCATCAGCGATCTGGGGCCAGTATCCTGTGTTTTCATATACTGAGTTTCTTCAAGGCTCAGCATAGGGAGAGGCTTCAGCCTGATGCCTATTTGTTGTTGTTCAGTCGCTCAGCCATGTCCAACTCTTTTCAATCCCGTGGACTGCAGCACATCAGGCTTCCCTGTCCTTCACCATCTCCTGGAGTTTGCTCAAACTCATGCCAGTGATGCCATCCAACCATCTCATCCTCTATTGTCCCCTTCTTCTGTCTTCTTTCCCAGCATCAGGGTTTTTTCCAGTGAATCAGTTCTTCACATCAGGTGGCCAAAGTATTGGAGTTTCAGCTTCAGCATCAGTCCTTCCAATAAATACTCAGGGTTGATTTTCTTTAGGATTGACTGGTTGGATCTCCTTGTGGTCCAAGAGACTCTCAAGAGTCTTCTTTAATACCACAGTTCAAAAGCACCAATTCTTCAGTGCTTAGCCTTCTTTATGGTCCAAATCTCACATCAGTACATGACTACTGGAAAAACCATAGCTTTAACTATATGGACCTTTGGCAGTGAAAAAATGTCTTTGCTTTTTAATACACTGTCTAGGTTTGTCACAACTTTTCTTCCGAGGAGCAAATATCTTTTAATTTCATGGCTGCAGTCACTGTCCACAGTGATTTTGGAGCCCAAGAAAACAAAGTCTGTCACTGTTTCCATTGTTTCCCTATCTATTTGCCATGAAGTGATGGTTGCTAGATGGTAGGTCTTCTTTCCTCCCTAAGTTCTCACAGGGCTCATCAGTTCACTATAGGCTGTGGCCACAGTTGCTGATGACTATGACATCTTTGTTTACTGACATGGCAGGAAATATTCCGTCTATCACTGCCTATCTCTTATTGTCCCATCTGCCTTACCCAGGCTCTTTCAAACATTCAAGAGGCCACATCCTCTTACATTCCACTAAACACTCTCTTTGGCACTGATCTTTACACTTACCTTTTACTCTTATTCCACCTCCCACACACAATTTGGCTTCCCAGGTGGCGCTAGTGGTAAAGAACCTGCTGCCAATCCAGGAGATGTAAGAGATGCAGGTTTGATCCCTGGGTGGGGAAGATCTCCCGGAGTAGGAAATGGCAAGCCACTCCAGTATTCTTGCCTGGGAAACCCGACGGACAGAGGAGACTGGCAAGCTACAGTTCATGGGGTTGCAAAGAGTCAGACGTGGTTGAGGTGACTTAGTACACGATTCAGTGTCTAGCAGTTATCGATGTAACAGCAGTAACTGTTACTGTTGTTAACTGTTGTTAGCAAATATGGAAGAAAAAGTGGGGAGCTTGTGAAAAGCACACAGCACTTCACTGACTTAACGGCCAAGGAAGTTGCATCAGCAACTGTGTAGACTGGGCTGATATCTGAGACTCCCTCCAGAATCCAGGCCCCACAGTTTCCTTCCTTTAACCTTCACATCTCTTCTACCTAGGGACAGATCTGGCTTTTGTGGGCTTGAAAATTATACAATTCAGAAATTCTTCTTTATGAAAGATAATAAAAATTACAAATATAGAATTAGCTACAAATATGAATATTTATTTCAATTGAGGAGAAAAACACAACAAATTACATGTTAAAAAAATCTGAGATACACTTCAAACATCACAAAATCTACAAAAACAATTTAATTTTTCAAATTAATTAGCTGTCTCATACAACTCTGTAATGATGCAGTTCTGCTATTTTTAGCTGCATACCCTTTGGTTACTTCTTTTTATAATAAATGGTAAGATTTCTGGGCATTTCCATTTAACCCAAGCATCGACCAATCTCAAATATTCTTATATTGACAGTACTAAGCACCCTCTTTGTAGTAGCATATTATGCATTTTATATTACCTTAGTCAATGTTAGTATTTCCAATCGTTAGCAAGAATTTTATATCTTTTACGATGTGTTGATATAATTTACTCTTCTTACCTAATTTCATTATCAAAAATTCCAAAAGCTTATTTATTACTTCTTTAAAAAAAACACAACTCTTCATTTTAATTAACTATGGATTTGGGTATGATCTGAAAGTTAAAAAAATTATAATTCGCTTCAAATGTCAGAATAATTTCTCTTTATTACCTTTGTTTCATATTCCATTAATTCTTGTCTGACATTTTTCTATATTAACAAGTAAATGTAAATATAATATTTTTCATAATTCTCTAATTCTGGAGTCTGTAATTTCTTATCACTTTACTAAAATATATTTCCAAATTACAATTAAAATGACATATATAAACTTTATCAACTATTTAATAAACTTATTATCAAAGGTTTTTTCCATCTTCAAACATGCACTGTAGATTCTCAAAATATTTTTGTTCCCATGTAATGTCTTGAGTAATTTTATAATGAGAGTGTTATTCCATGTCCAGAGTTGCTAAAGAAACCGACATTATATTGAAGAAAAAACCCAAGTCACATGTGTCTTTTAAAATGCTCCANTCTCAAAATATTTTTGTTCCCATGTAATGTCTTGAGTAATTTTATAATGAGAGTGTTATTCCATGTCCAGAGTTGCTAAAGAAACCGACATTATATTGAAGAAAAAACCCAAGTCACATGTGTCTTTTAAAATGCTCCATTTATAAGGAGTCTAAACAAAATAAAAACGTGTTGCCAAATTGGAAACAGTCAATTTTCCCCTACCAATAAGATTAGGTGAATGAACTGTATACTGCATACAATCTGCAATTTTAAAAATATTTCAAAGAGATCTTTTAGTCATTTTTCTTCACTATCATCATATGCTAATCGCTAATTAAGCATTTTATGGGCATTACTTTTAAAAATTTGCATTACTATCCTATTAATTGTGGATACAATGACTAGTATTATCTCCATTTTACAGCTGAAATGATTGCTTTAAAGTGTATCTAGCTAGCAAAAGACTGAGTCAGTCAGGCTCAGAATCTCTGAATCTAGGATTAAGCTCTTGACTACAACACACTACTTTACTTCCTGTGTTAATATAAGTGGAAAAAATATTTAGAAGAAGTATTTGTCCTGAAGGACCTGAAATTTCTGCATAGCCTTCACTTGGGGCTGTGTGTGGCAAGATAAACCGTTTAGCACAGCTGAAATGATCCATAATTTTCCCCATTACTTGTTCTAATGACTGGATTATGGCAGACATTTTTAGCCTCTGAGACCTATAGAGGGAGTATATAGTCTTGAAGCTCATTCACTGTTTCCTTTGCTATACAAATCACAACATTAGCCTATTAGAAGTATAGTGGTATCTTGGAGCTGCCCCTGACTCACTGTGACTTCTGTTAACCTCTATCACCAGACTGAGCTACAGCTTCCTCATGTAGAACCATGGAGAATTATACTAAACATGCTTTGAGATCCCATGGACTGTATCCCACCAGGCTCCTCCATCCATGGGATTTCCCTGGCAAGAATACAGTTGGTGGTGCCTCAAAACGTCAAACGTAGAATTACCATATGACATAGCAAATTCACTGTTCAATATACATCCAAAAGAACTGAAAACAGTTACTCAAACAAGTTTGTGTACACAATATTCATTGCAGCATTATTTCACAGTACCAAAGATGGAAACATCCAATCCGTGGATGAATGAATGAATAGATGGGGTATATCCCTACTATGGAATATTATTCAGTCAGAAAAAGGAATTAATTAGTCATACAGGCTGTGACGTGTATGAATTTTAAAAATATACAAGTGAAAGAAGCCATACACACAGGGTCACATAAATATGATTCCATTTGTATGAAGCACCCGGAATAGATAAACCCATAGAGACAGAACACCGATTGGTGGTTGTTAGGGGGTGGGAAATGGGGATAATTATATAGTAACTGTAACTGGAGTACAACTTTCAAAAATTGTAAATCACTGTTGTGTACACCTGTAACATATAGTACATCAAATTTCAATATAATTTTTAAACAATATTTAGTTTTAGGTTATGTGAATTTTATCTCAAATTATTTTTTTTTAAGTTAGTAGAGACCATCTTTAAGTAGACATGTTGTGCATGATTTCTTCTTTTTAATTTATTTATTTTTGGCTGTGCCAGTGCATCACAGGGGATCTTCATTGCTGCCTGTGTGATCTTTTCTTTGGCATATGGAATCTAGTTCCCTGACCAGGGGGCCACCCCAGGCCCCTTGCTTTGGGAGTGCAGAGTCTTAGTGATTGGACCACCAGGGAAGTCCCATATGTGTGATTTCTTTAATCACTTATCTGTATTAAAAAATTTTTTATCATTGAATAGCATTGGTTTAATCATTAGGAAAAAAATTATATAAAATAGCTTTTGAACTGTGATGTTCAAGACTCTTGAGAGCCTCTTGGATAGANCCATATGTGTGATTTCTTTAATCACTTATCTGTATTAAAAAATTTTTTATCATTGAATAGCATTGGTTTAATCATTAGGAAAAAAATTATATAAAATAGCTTTTGAACTGTGATGTTCAAGACTCTTGAGAGCCTCTTGGATAGAAAGGAGATCAAACCAGTCAATCCTAAAGGAAATCAACCCTGAATATTCATTGGAAGAACTGATGCTGAAGCTCCAATACTTTGGCCACTTGATGCGAAGAACTGACTCACTGGAAAAGACCCTGGGAAAGCCTAAAGGCAGGAGGAGAAGGGGACAACAGAGGATGAGATGGTTGGATGGCATCACTGATTCAATGGACATGAGTTTGAGCAAGCTCTGGGAGCTGGTGATGGATAGGGAAACATGGCATGCTGCAGTTCTTAGGGTCTCAAAGTGTTGGACACGACTGAGCAACTGAACTGAAAATAGTCCCCAAGAGCCTGAAAATTTAAAGCTATGCTTTAAGACAACTGGAAATAAATGGCTAAGAAAACTCTAAACATCTTTTTATACACTTTGAGAAAAACACATCTTTGAAGAAAATGTTAAAAACATAACATTTATAATGTGCATCTCTGTTCATTAACAATTAAGTTTTTTCATGTATTGCTTCCTAGAACTCTTAAGCAAAATAAGAATGGCAGCAGAAAAGGTCACAAAGTTTAGAGTTAGTGTCTTTGGGAGAAAGGAGAATTGATGAGAAGGGATGGGATAATTGGGATGGAAAAATAAATTCAAGTCTACTTTTATGAAAGAAACAGCTAGCCATTTAGAGAATAAGCACAAAGTCTGTTTCACAGCTGGCTTTGTTTTCCCTCCTTTTCTCTGTTGTTCTCTCTCTCTTTCTGGCTTTAATCATAAAACTATTCCCTGAAGAGTTTAGCTAGAGCAGTTGAGTTTTGGTTTGAAAAATTTAGAGAAGCGATAAAGGAGAAGAATGCTCCCTTCTCATGGCTTCTAATTTCCTTCTGTAATGAGCTTTCTGCTTAAATGTGCACGCAGTTTGTCCTCGCTCCTGATGGACAAATATGTGCAGTAGTAATTCTTCCAGTTCAGTTCGCTCTGTTGGAGAAAAATGCACACGGTTAATACCAGTCCAGGGGCTTCACTGGTGGCTCAGCGGTAAAGAATCTGTCTGCAATGCAGGAGATGTGGGTTCGATCCCTGGGTCAGAAGATCCCCTGGAGAAAGAATGGCAACCCACTCCAGTATTCTTGGAAATCTCATGGACAGGGGATCCTGGCAGGCTACAGTCCATGGGCTGGCAAATGAGTTGGATACGACTAAACAAACAAGAGTTGACTCATTGGAAAAGACTCTGATGCTGGGAGGGATTGGGGGCAGGAGGAGAAGGGGACGACAGAGGATGAGATGGCTGGATGGTATCACCGACTCTGGGTGAACTCTGGGAGTTGGTGATGGACAGAGAGGCCTGGTGTGCTGCGATTCATGGAGTCACAAAGAGTTGGACACAACTGAGCAACTGAACTGAATTGAACTGAAACAAGTCCAACTCCACGTGGGAAGTATTTGGAAGAATGTAGAAGATGTTGCTGAAAGGAATAATGGATCAGAACTTAAAATTTTTCTTGCTGTGAGCTATATATAAGAAAACAATGTATATCTAATAAATAAGAGAAAATGATGGCAGCACACTTTTTTCAAAGTCTGGGGTGCTGACAATGTAAATCAAAATTTCCCCAGGTGCTTGTTAAAAATACAAATAGTAGGTCCAACCCTAAAACCCCAGAAACAGAGCCTGTGAGAGGTAAAACTACTTAAAAAAACAAAACCAAAAAAAAACCGTAACGACGCACACATGTACTAGCTAAGAGGTCAGTGAACTACAGCCATTGAACTAAATCCAGCCCGCTGCCTGTTTTTGGAAGTGAAGTCTTATTGACACAAAGCCATTTATAGTCTGTGGCTGCTTTTGTGCTAAGGAGCTGAGTGAGTAGCTGTACCAGAAATTCTACAGCCCAGACAGCTTAAAATGTTTACTATCCAGCCCTTTACTGAAAAAGTTTGCCACCCCTACTCTAAGCCAATGCTTCTCAAATCCAAATGTTCATACAAATCACTCAGGATTTCTTGGGGAAAGAAAGTCTGGGGTGGGCCTGAAATCCTTTGTTGCTCACATCTCCCAGGTGATGCTGCTGCTGCCGCCTTGCAGATCAGTTAGTAGCCTGACCCAGAGAAGTGGTTCTGGGAATATGATAAATGCAAATTCTCAATTCCAAGGCAGACATATAGACTCATAAATGGTGTGGGCCGGACCCAACATCTCATGTTGTATCAAGCCCTCCAGGTGATTTCTGAAGCACAGCAAAGCTTTCAAACCACTCATCCAGATTTTCCTTATGCAGATTAAAACTTGATAACCACTATCTTCAAAGAGCCTGAAATCATATGTTCGACTCCTTTATTACTGATCTCCTGAACACAGTATATATTTGTTGATCATAATAATCAACTGGAAAGAAGACACGGGATGAAATTGCCTCTTATTACGGTATCTTTTATTTCTCTTCTATATATTCAGAATGGCAGTCTTGGATAAATAAAATTTCAAGTGTATGTTTATTGGATTATTCCAGTTTAATATTTTACTTTTGGGGAGTCTATGGCTGCTCAAAATAATTTCAAATGCCATGTCATTTCTAAAATGACCAACAGAGGGCGCTGGTGTTATAATCTTAATCCTTAAATATCAGGGGAATTTCTTTCCCATTGGCTCAATCAAATAACCTCTTAAATCATCCTTGAGTATAATAAAATATTATTGTTTGGATGTATAATTTCTGCTGCCCATGTTATCTACATCTCTTTCTAATGCCAAGACAGCAGTATGATATATTTGAACTGTGTGTAACTTGTAAGCAATTCTATTCAATACTTCCAACATTCACAGACCCCCTAATCTATTTAAACAATGTTGATGGTACAATAGGGGAAGGCAATGGCAGCCCACTTCAGTACTCTTGCCTGGAAAATAGATTCATAAAATGCAGGCCCTGTTCTCAGTAAATATATGATTCTGGGGAGAGCAGGTGTAACAGAAGCAAGTAAATAAATCTAATTATATAGAATAGGATCCCTTACCAAGATCAGACAGGAACTGAGGTAGATGCAACAAGTAGACGTTTCAGTGCATTTCCCAGAAGTGGCCTTTGGGGTACACGATATGAGTGGTCACAGGAGGAACCGAGGCATGTTGCACTGAACTTATGTTTTTTTTATCATAGCACTAGAGGAAGTAGGAAGTGTTAATCTAACTATTCAGTTTGTTAGCAAGAAAGAATGTTTACAGAGTGCCAGAGAGGATATCCCCATGGGTGAGGGACCAGCACACAGATGGCAAGTGGACTGTACTGGCCCCTTGCCTTTACTTCAGGAAAATTCAAAACCCATGACTGGCACAGATTCAGGACTTGGCTTTGTTTATCAGGTAAATAATACAGTTAAAGGATTGAAGCAAATGGTGTGGCATCGATTTGTCCTACCAAGTGACACTTTTTCTGATCAAGGACACCATTTGATAGTACATTTTGTTCAGTATAGGCCAAATACTTAGTGCAGTGGGGATTCAGTAAATGTTTGCTGATGTATGAAGAGATGGATGAATGACTGAATAACTGATTGAACTGATGGGTAAAGAAACAGTCAAAGTCTGATGAAGGTGTATGAAGCGAATGAATCACAACGAGACAAAGTAGAGAAGCATTGTACATACAGCTAGACTCTCAGGGTTTGATAATTATTTGGATACAGGGATATAGAATTCAGTAGATACAAAAATGACTGTTGACTGTGCACTGATAAAAATAGTAGAAAGCTAACTGAGCTTGGGCAGTGAGTGTTTAGAGATGTGTATACCTTTAGACTGAATTTGAAGGCTCTATACCATCCAGGATGATATAAACAATAGGCTGTTGGTACTGCAATTTTCAGGTTTGGAAATTTGAAAATAGAGAGTTGAAATAAAACTAGGGATTGGAGTTGCCTTTAGAGTGATCTTAGGATAGCTTAGATATATGATAAAAAGAAAATATATTCAATCACAAACGAACAGATCCATTTAACACCATTTATCAAAGACCGATGTATTCTCTACTCTGAGCTACAGGCTGCAGGTTGTATGCATGCATGCTAAGTGGCTTCATTCATGTCCAACTCTGTGAGCCCCTATGGACTATTGCCTGCCAGGCTCCTCTGTCTGTGGGATTCTCTAGGCAAGAATACTGGAGTGGGTTGGCGTTTCCTTCTCCAGGGGATCTTCCCGACCCAGGAGTTGAACCCACGTCTCTTATGTCTCCTGCATTGGCAGGCAGGTTCTTAACAACACTAGCACCACCTGCCAACATTTTTAGAGTATCTGTTATATGATAGGCACTGCCTAGCACTGAGATTGGAATAGTGAATTTTGATGAAACTGAGATCCTGGTGGGGAGAGATAGAAAATAAATTAATGAGTAAAAATCCTGTTAGGTAGTAATATGGAGAAAAGTAAGCTTAGAAAGCAAGATAGAGAATGTTAGAATCAGGGACTATCAATTTTAAATAGGGTGACCAGGAAAGGCCTCACTGAGAAAGTAATATTTGTACAAAGACCAGATGCAGGTTAAGGAACAACGATATGTGGGAAACAGAAGTTCCAGGCAGAGCAGCAAGTAGCAGCAGGAACACTATTGTGAAGACCCTGGACATTCCCAGAGGACTGGAAGAATGGCAAGAAGGCCCGTATTTTAGGAAGAGTTAGAGTAGAAGGAAGTGAGGTCAAGGAGGGAACAGGGGCCAGTGAAAGTGACTTTGACATTCACTATGAGTGAGATAAGAACCTGCTGGAAAGATTTTAGTGGAGGACTGATATGATCTGACTTAAATTCTTATAGTATCACTTAGTCTTCCATTGGGAAAAAATAACTAAAGGGGCAAGAACAGAAGCTATTAGGAGCCTAACTCAGGTGAGAAACGATTATGGATCAAGGGAAATTTTTGGTCTTGAATAGCAGTGGAGACCAATAGTTGAATTCTGGATCTATTTTGAAAGTAGGGTCAGTCAGACTTGGTGACTGATTGATTGTAGATTGAGAGAGAAGGGGATATAAAAACTGATGCCAACATTTTTGGCCCTGAGTGATGGGAAGCATGGTGTTATCACTGGTTGGTTGGAAACTGAGATGGAGTTTATGGGATGGAGCAAGTGTTAAGAGTTTTGTTTGCACATGTTAACTGTGAGATCCCACTAGACGACCAAGTGAAGTCTGTCTATATATAGGGGACTGGAGTTCAGGACCGAATTCTAAGCTGGAGCTATAGACGTGGGAGCTGTCCTGTACAGATGGTGTTTGCAGCTTGAAGTGAATGGAATCATTGAGAAGATGAGTGTTAAGTGTAGAGAAAAAGCTCAAAGGCTTTAACCTTGGAACATCCAGCATTTAGAGTCAGAGAAAACCATAGCAAATAGTAAAATAGAGCGTTCAAGGAGGTTATATGAAAGGGAAATGCAGATGGAAATAAGTGTAAGTCTGTTTATATTTATTACAGAGGATTTTCAAAGGAGAGAGAAGCTGAGTTCATTAAAGTAGTGAGGGATTAAGAAAGATCCAATAGAGAAGGACCTACCAGAAGTGAGGTGATGATGTTCCAGACGGGGAGTGAAGAGATAAACAAATCCAGCTCACTGTGGAGGAGGTCAATAGCAATGACTTTGGACCCAGACTCTGGATTTGAATCCTGACTTTGTCACTTACTGGACTTCCCTGGTAGCTCAGGGGTAAAGAATCTTCCTGCAATGCAGGAGACCCGGGTTGGGAAGATCCCTTGGAGGAGGGCATGGCAACCCACTCCAGTATTCTTGCCTGAAAAATTCCATGGATGGAGGAGCCTGGAGGGCTGCAGTCCATGGGGTTGCAAAGAGTCGGACATGACTAAACAATTTTCCTTTTTTTTCTTCCTCTACCACTTACTACGGAGAAGGCAATGGCACCCCACTTCAGTACTCTTGCCTGGAAAATCCCATGGATGGAGGAGCCTGGTAGGCTGCAGTCCATGGGGTCGCTAAGAGTCAGGCACGACTTCACTTTCACTTTTTACTGTCATGCATTGGAGAAGGAAATGGCTACCCACTCCAGTGTTCTTGCCTGGAGAATCCCAGGGATGGGGGAGCCTGGTGGGCTGCCATCTATGGGGTCGCACAGAGTTGGACACGACTGAAGTGACTTAGCAGCAGCAGCCACTTACTAGCTGTGTGACATTGGTCAAATCATTTAACCTTCCTGGGCCTCAATTTCCTCATTTACTTAAAAATAAGGACAATAGTAGTACACATCATAAGGTTGTTATGAGAATAAAAATAATTTAACATTTGTAAAATAAAACTTAGATTACATAGCATGACATGAACTTTGTAGAAGTGTTTGGATTTGACAGTTTCCTGAATGATCATTGTTGATTTTGGAGAGAGGAGTTTCTATGGGATTAATAGATTAGAAAGTAACCACTCAAAGGATGAAGGAGAAAGTGGGTATGGGAAAAGATAGAGAAGAGTAAGCAGAAGAGCCCTTTATAAGATAATAGTTTCAAAATATATATTCATATCAGTTTAACGGAGAATGAACCCTATGATGTTTCCAGGTACACCAAGATGCTTGTATTCAACACCTATCAGCTGTTTGGTCGTTATCATATAAGAGTTTCCTGAATGTGACTGCTTTTGATTACAAATATGGTAATTTAATTTGATTTAACCCAATATCCCCAAATATCATATATTAGATTTCCTACTGACTAGAAGTCAGATCTTCAAGTCTTTTGTGTCAACTATTCCCAGGTGGTACTAGTGGTGCCAGGTGGTAATCACTCCAGTATTCTTGCCTGGAGAATCCCATGGACAGCGGTGTCTGGGAGGCCACAGTCCAAGGGGTTCAAAGAGTTGGACAAGACTGAAGTGATTTGTCATGAATGCACATCAAGTTTAGGAGAGAGTATCTGAAGTGTAAAACTGCCAAGAATGCTTTGTAGTTCATGAGACTCATGGATAAAGTATAAAACTGATCAAGTATCAATTTCATTTTTAGTGCTTGCTGATAGTTTACACTTTATGTAAAGAATAATCATTCTATAATACAGTATTATAAATCAGCAGGTTTCATTCTTTTTGCTAGATTTCCAAATACTCTGGGAAATAAAACCTTCTCTAGATCCCTCAGTTTTAAATCTTTTTTTTTTTTTTTGAGAATGAAATAGCTATAGTAGAATGAAACTATGGTAACTCATCTGCTAGAGACGTCACTCAGAGAAGGCAACTTTATTGAACTTGATTATTTTGGACATTACTCATTGCTTCAGTAATTTTTTCCCTTAAATTTAATTGCTTTGAGGCCAGTGATGTGAAGGGCATGAAAAATGCAATTAACAGATGAAAAATATCTCTTGTGATTTGATATTACACAGGAGTGATGGAATGTGACATTATAAAATGGCATCAGAGGGTCCACACTTTGCATTTCACTTTAATTATATCAATTTCAGACTCTGGAACACTGCAGTTTCACACACGCTTAATTAAATTGTGTCAGAACCAATACTTTTAGGTCAAAAAAGTTTTAGCAGGAAGTTTCAGAGATAGGTAAGATGGAAAGTGCAATTCCTTATCTTTCTGGCTACAGGACCAGAATAAGCTCTTAAAGTTTCTTTTATCTCTAAACAAGATAAGGCCTGCTTTCAATGGAATTCAAAGCCCCTAAGACAAATGACATCATTTCCAGTATACTTGGGGTTCATGGGAAGGGAGTCATCTGTATTAATTCCACAAATCTCCTCTTTTTATAAGGACCTATGTATATTTTTGAAAATGTAAAAAACAGGCGATAAAAGGCTAACATTATTGTTTAACAATTAAAGAATTAAACCATTTCTTTTTGCCAAGGAAAAATTGTAAAGCTCTAATTATATCCATTTTGTATATACGAGACTAAAACTTTTAGATATCAGTGCTTAGGCTGGGTACTGTTGGTTGAACAGTTGATATTCGAGCTTACCTATAACATGCTGTGGTTGTTTAGCCACTGAATTGTCTCCCACTCTTTGCAACCCCATGGACTGTAGCCCGTCAGGGTCCTCTGTCCATGGGATTTCCCAGGGAAGAATATAGGACTGCATAGCCATTTCCTTCTCCAGGGGATCTTCCCAACCAAGGGATCAACCTGCTTCTGCTGCATTGCAGGCAGATTCTTTACCCCTGAGCCACTGAAGAATTAAATACCACACACTAAATCCTATATTACACATTTCTTTCAGTGGATTAGATCAAAATGTTGGAATTACATATTTTCTCTCCAGTCCCTCCTTATGTTAATGGTAATGATCTTTTTGCCCCTTTGCTGCCCATGTTCTGCCCTCTTCTCCACTTTACCTTTTTCCTGGAGGCATCCTGTGATAAAAGTTCAAGTGCAAATCACTGCAGGGTTCCGAAGCCCTCATCTGGGAGACATTAGTTATAGTGTTGTGCCAAGCAAGGCTCAGAGGCATTTTGGTTACTTAGATTCCTGAAGAAAGCACTTGAGACCACAGACTTCAGACTTCTGAGATAGCCTAGTTGTTTCCTGGGGCCCAAGACCATGCTTTTGGAACATTTTATCTTGTGGTAAAAACCTTGAGAACAAAATAAAATTTACATTTTATGTTGGTTCCATCAATTTACTTTGTTGACAAATAGGTTAGGTAGTTCTATTTGTAAGGGTAGTTCCCATTAACTGGATAACATGCACTATACTCACACATATAATATACACATGAAAGGGCTTCCCAGGTGGTGCTACTGGTAAAGAACTTGCGTGCCAATGCAGGAGTTTTAAGAGAAGCAGGTTTGAATGCTGGGCCTGGAAGATCCCCTGGAGGAGGAAATGACAACCCACTCCAGTATTCTTGCCAGAAAATCCCATGAACAAAGGATCCCAGAGGGCTACAGTCCATGGGGTCACAAAGAGTCGGATGCAACTGAAGCAACTGAGCATGCGTGCACACACATAATACAGCCCTAACTTCAACGGATATCACTAGTCTTCTTTAAAGATGAGGAAACAGAGAAAGTATGTGACTTGCTCAAGATCACAAAGCTAGCTAGCTAACTACCTAGCAAAGTTAAAATTCAGACTCTGTTCCCTCTGGCTCCAAAGTCCAGCTTTTTTCCACTCTATGATGCAGTCTCCAGAAGAAGTCCTCAGATACGTCTTAGTCACATGTCACCCCCATAGTTGTCAGTGTAACCTTGCAAAGTGGAAAATCAAGATACCGTGTGAAAGTGAAAGTTGCTCAGTCGTGTTCTCTTTGCCACCCTAAGGACTATACAGTCAATGGAATTCTCCAGGTCAGAATACTGGAGTGGGTAGCCTTTTCCTTTTGCAGGGGATCTTCCCAACCCA
Organism: Neotragus pygmaeus; assembly: GCA_006410875.1. NCBI lineage: Eukaryota > Metazoa > Chordata > Mammalia > Artiodactyla > Bovidae > Neotragus > Neotragus pygmaeus. Next base: position 87,328 of record SJYV01021898.1, on the reverse strand, counting down.
GGGATCAAACCCAGGTCTCCTGCATTGCAGGTGGGTTCTTTACCAGGTGAGCCACAAGGGGAGCCCAAGAATACTGGAGTGGGTAACCTATCCCTTCTCCAGCGGATCTTCCTGACCCAAGAATTGAGCCAGGGTGTCGTGCATTCCAGGTGGATTCTTTACTAACTGAACTGTCAGGGAAGCCCAAGTACTGTGTGCTGCTGCTGCTAAGTCGCTTCAGTCGTGTCCGACTCTGTGCGACCCCATAGACAGCAGCCCACCAGGCTCCACCATCCCTGGGCTTCTCCAGGCAAGAGCACTGGAGTGGGTTGCCATTTCCTTCTGCAATGCATGAAAGTGAAAAGTGAAAGTGAAGTAGCTCAGTCGTGTCCGACCCTCAGCGACCCCATGGACTGCAGCCTACCAGACTCCTCCATCCATGGGATTTTCCAGGCGAGAGTACTGGAGTGGGGTGCCATTGCCTTCTCCGAAGTACTGTGTAGTCCCCTCAAAATACACCTCCTTAACTGCTGAACTTAACCAACTCTAGCTGTACTCAAGTGAAAGGTTAAAATTTATAAAGTAAAAAGTTAGGTAGGCCCTAACTAAAGAAGGCTGAGCGCCAAAGAATTGGTGCTTTCGAATTATGGTGCTGGAGAAGACTTGAGAGTCCTTTGGACAACAAGGAGATCAAATCAGTCAGTCCTAAAGGAAATCAACCCTGAATATTCATTGGGAGGACTGAGGCTGTAGCTGAAACTCCAATTCTTTGGCCACCTGATGTGAAGAAACGACTCACTGGAGGAGAAGGGGGCAACAGAGGATGAGACGGTTGGATGGCATCACTGAGTTGAGTGAACTCTGGGAGATGGTGAAGGACAGAGAAGCCTGGTGTGCTGCAATCCATGGGGTCGCAAAGAGTTGGATACGACTTAGCGACTGAACAACAAAAACAATTAAAACAATGAGGATTCTTTTATAAGCTAGGATTAGTAATACATGTAGAATTGTATTGACCCACTTGCAATTTTTTTTTCTGGAGACAAGATATTTCATAGTTCTTTCACTAATAAACATTCCCAACTAAAGCCTAACATTAAAGAGAGAAGAAAACACAGACTCTACATGTACAGCTTGGTGAAACATCACCAACATGAAATTTCTCATGTAATCATTCAGACAGAAGGCTTTCCCAGTGCTCTGAAGCCCCCTTATTCCCTTCCCAATAGCTCCTCCTTAGGTAAGTTTTACCTATTTTTGAATTTTTTTTTTTTGGCTATGCCAGGTGGCTTGTGGGATCTTAGTTCTCTGAGCAGAGACTGAACCCAGTCCCTCAGCAGTGGCAATGAAGAGTCTTAGCCACTGGACCACCAGAGAATTCACTTGAATTTTAGTTGAGTAGAATATTTATATTTTTAGTCTCTGTGTGGATTCTTTCGCTCAACACCTTTATGAAATTCATCCAAGTGGTTGCAAGTAGCCATAGTTCTTTCATTTTCACTGTTGAATACTATTCCACTGTATGAATACAGCAAGTCCCCTATGTAAAAGTGAGTTCTGAGAGGGCCTTTGTAAGTCCAATTTGTTATTAAGTCCACAAAGTTAGCCTAGGTACCCAAGTAACACAATCAGCTATACCGTACTATACTATAATTTGTTTATAATGCTTTCACACAAGTAATACATAAAAAAACAAACACAAAAAATAAAGGGAACATTTTAAATCTGACAGTATCTTGATAAGTACAGTAGTATAGTACAACAGCTGGCATATAGGGGCTGGCATCAAGTGAACAGGCCAGAAGAGTAACTGACTGGAGGAGGGAGAGAGGGTGGGAAATGGGAGAGCTGAAGGACTGTCAGCAATAGGAGATGGAGGGCAAGCTGTAATTTTACTCAGGACTGATTGATGGCACAGTATCTGGTTCCTTGCTGGATTTATTTCTATCTACCTTCTTGCTTCCGGACATCTTGTGCTTGAAATAAAGATCCTGTACTACAATGCTCTATGCAGTACTGTACAGTAAAGTACACAAAAGCACAACCACTTGTAGACGACGCCCACACATGACAATGTACACCAGATGCGTGAACTAAATAACTTACATGATTGGACATGCAAATGAATGTTCACAACTTTGCAAGTTTGCAACTTGAAGGTTTGGATGTAGGAGACACTGTATGTCACACTAAAAAACTCATTCTTCTGTTGTGAACTTTTGAGTTCTTTCCATGTGGGGGAGGTGTTACAAATAACACTACCATAAGCATTTTTGTATGTCTCTTGGTGTAAAATTTCAGTTATAGCAGATAATTCCAAACAGATTCCTGAAGTGGTTATACTGATGTACAACCTTGCCAGCCTTCTGAGGGTTCCTGCCCTAACCTTTTGTCTTGAGTGTTGATATTTGTTACTAAGGTTGGGTGCTCACTGAGAGCGTAACTCCTGTCCTATTGCAGGTTTAATCTCTTCCGCCCATAGAGACTCAGCTGTTTTCCTGGACTCTAGTCATTGTGACCTACTCCCTAGCTGCAAGGGTTGGCCCTCGATCTGGAACTGTTTTCTGGAGTATGTTGTAAATGAAAACAATTAATAACCTATCTAGGGCACCAGTGTGATGACCTTAGGTGTGAGTAACCAGTGTAAAATCACCTTTGTATTGTTGTTGATTCAGTGGTCTGGAAAGAGCAACATCAGAGTAAGCCATTCAGAAAGTAGAAGCTTGGACACTGTGGTAGTCACAGCACAAGCGAACGCTGAGGTTTTCCTAAAGTTTCTGTGTTTATCACAGTGTTTTGATGGATGTTCTAAAGGTCCCAGGGCTTCTGTAATGTACCATTCTAGACGCTAGTGTTAACTGAATCAACAAACATGCCAAAAACTTCTGTCCTGTTTCTTTTCAGTAGATCATGTTCTTTTATGGAAGTTCCTTATAAATCCCAATAATTTTATTTCAGAAATTCTTCTAAACTATACTTTTCACTTTATTAAGAGAAAAGCTGTATGAGATGCTTATTTACCTTGGATAATCCTGGGTGCCAGGGACAATTCCAGAAGTACATTTGCAAAATGAAATAGATTTATTACTTTAGCTCATCTTGGAGAAGTTCAGTGAGAGTGGAGATGGTATGAGGAAGAAAAGAGAATGATGTTCTTTTTGTGAGGTAATATACGTATACACAATTTTTAATCTTGCTACTGTTAAGCAGAAACTGAACAAGCAAGTTAAACATGTAGCCTGAAAGAGAACATTCCCTCCCAGCTTCCCATGTCTTAAAAGGTAAGGAAGAGAAGGTATTATAATCCTTAACAAACAGAAGATAAACTGAGGCTTAATCTCCATTAATCTCCATTGGTATTTCCAGCACCCAAAGTTTCTTTGATCACAAAATCTATTCTCAACCTCTTGGTTGCCTTTTCTAATTACATGAATGGTCAATTATAATTCGCCAATTTCTAACAGACCACCAACATTCTTAATTGGGCTTTCCAAGTGGCGCCAATGGTAAAGAACCTGATGCCAGTGTAGGAGACATAAGAGATGTGGGTTTGATCCCTGGCTGGGGAAGATGCCTTGGAGGAGGGCATGGCAACCTACTTTGGTATTTTTGCCTGGAAAATCCCGTGGGCAGAGGAGCCTGGTGGGCTCCAGTTCATAGGGTCACAAAGAGTCAGACAAGACTGAAGAGACTTAACATGCATGCATGCACATTCTTAACTACAATTTTTGGGCACATGGAGTCATATGAAGGATGGTATTACCATCATCAAGTGTCTGGAGATGGTAAAAAAAAAAAAAAAACCCGAAACAAAAAAATCCCCCAGCAACCTAAAAGTGAGGCTTTCATGCTCAAATCTACTGTCTTCTCACCATTTGTTTTCAGAGGCACCATTTGACTTAATTGATCTATATATCTGGCATATCCCTGGCAATTATTTTAAGAAATGATAGAAATCTCCTAGTACATGGGGAAAAAGAGAGAGTGGGGTTAATGAGGAGGAGGGATGGGAGTAACTCTGGCACATTTCACAGGCGGTAAGTGAACATACATGCAACTGAAAGGTTTAAAGAGTGGACCTTCTCATTGTGCAAGAAGAAGCAGTTTCCTGCCGTCCCGCAGCTTCTGCACAGTCTGGAAAACTTCTATGGGCGAATATGGAGACCTCTCCTCAGTCATCATCCTGCCTCCCTGAGGCTACCTCTGGCTGCTCTCATGTTGTGGAAAACAGGGAGGAAACAAGAGTAGAAAAAAAATCTTATTTGATTGGAATAGTATGAGGTGAAACTTATTTACATTTGAATGGTAAAATATATTTGGCATTTCTCAGTGAGAGTGAGATCATAAAGAAGGCTGAGTGCCAAAAAATTAATGCTTTCAAACTGTGGTGTTGGAAAAGACTCTGGAGAGTCCGTTGGACAGCGAGGAAATCAAACCAGTTAATCTTAAGGTAAATCAACTCTGAATCCTTATTGGGAGGACTGATGCTGAAGCTGAAGCTCCACTACTTTGGCGACCTGATGTGAAAAGCTGACTCATTGGAAAAGACCCTGGGAAAGATTGAGGGCAGGAGGAAAAGGGGGCAACAGATGATGAGATGGTTGGATGGCATTGCCGACTCAATGGACATGAGTTTGAGCAAACTCTGGGAGATGGTGAAGGACAGGGAAGCCTGGTGTGCTGCCATCCAGGGGGTCACAAAGAGTTGGACACAACTTGGCGAATGAACAACAAATTGCTCTTGGTGAGTATTTAAAGCTGCCTAACCCTTAAAATTAGATGATAAATGATTAAAGGACAAAACTTGGAGGTTTTTTTTGGTTCTTTTTTGTCAATGCAGATTTCCTTTTAGGTTGTCAAAGAAATGCTTTGTAAAATTAATATGTATATCCTTGAAAATTTGATTTACTCTGTTCTCATTTTTCAGATGAGGAAATAAAAATCTAAGTTTACACAGTTATTCTGTAGCAGGACAAAAGAGTCTAGAACTAGGGTTTCCTACATTTTTACGACACTGTTCTTTCATCTAGATCATTGTGCCATTAGGGTGGAGAATTAATAAAAGTATTGTTTTATGGGTGATGTCAGTGTTTCTATGCCTGTCGTATCTTAAAATATTGCTGCATAGAGTTAAGAAGGAGACGAAAGTTGCTCTAACTCAATTCTTAAACAGTCTTTTTAAGATAAGCTTGTCCAGTCGAAGGGAAGGTAAAAGAAATGAGACCACAGTAATTACATTTTAAAAAACGTTTCTCTAAGAAACCATAAAGGCCTTGTTATTGTTTAAATAGTGAGCAAATCATGTGTGTGTGTGTGTGTGTGTGTGTGTGTGTGTGTGTGTCTATATGATGCTTATTCTCATTTTGATACATGGCTCTCCTAAGGAATAAGGGTGAAGGCTAAGCAAGTGCATAATTAATTTTAGTGTTGTTTCCCAAAGCTATTTAAAATCCACACATGAGTATTGCTCTAATCATCAATTATTAACTATTATTTTCATAGGCCAAATATGAATTGATAGAAATAATTTAGGCTAATCCTCTTCTCATTTTTCACTTTAATATTTCTCCCTATAAGAGTTTTTAATACTTAAATAATCTCTGAATATATCCGATATTCTTTGTAAACCTGTAATTTGGGATTCTGTTATTGCTTGCTTACTCTGGAAAAACTGCATTCCAAGGCAATAGTTGCAGTTGGATTATGAAATACTCTAATTATGTCGAGTAGAGTGGAAATGTGGAGAAGGCGATGGCAACCCACTCCAGTACTCTTGCCTGGAAAATCCCATGGACAGGGGAGCCTGGTAGGCTGAGGTCCATGGGGTCACGAAGAGTCGGACACGACTGAGTGACTTCCCTTTCACTTTTCACTTTCTTGCATTGGAGAAGGAAATGGCAACCCACTCCAGTGTTCTTGCCTGGATAATCCCAGGGACGGGGGAGCCTGGTTGGCTGCCGTCTATGGGGTCACACAGAGTCGGACATGACTGAAGTGACTTAGCAGCAGCAGCAGCAGAGTGGAAATGATTCTTTTTCTGAATGGTTTGTAATAGTCACATTAAACAAGATTCTAGTTATTATTATGTGATCCTTCCTAGCCTCTGCTTGCGTGCTAAGTTGCTTTAGGTGTGTCTGACTCTATGCAACCCCATGGACTGTAGCCCACCAGGCTCCTCTGTCCATGGGATTCTCCAGGCATGAACACTGGAGGGGCTTTTCCAGACCCAGGGATTGTACCCACATCTCTTATGTCTCCTGCATTGGCAGGAGGGTTCTTTACCACTAGCACCACCTGGGAAGCCCTTCCTGGCCTCTAGCTTAGTCTAAATTTAAAATGTAATTAGAATTACTGTTTTTTTCACTATTCCTTTTTCTATAATTAATACTTCTTTCTCTCCATGTATATATATATATATATACACACACACACACACACACATATATATATATATACATGCGGAAACACATATACATATATGTACATACACATTTATATACACATACACATAATGTATATTTTATACAATTTTATTTATAGTTCTCTCTTTATCCAAAGTACCTTATATATAATATATTTGGATTTCCAAGCAACTGTCTATGTTAAGTATCATCATCAAATACATACAGACCTTATAGGTCTACCATGAGAAAATCAGCGAGCAGACATTCTATGTTATTCCAAAGGGTCAAACTAAGACCAACAGCTAGAAATCACTGAAAGAAGATTTCAGTACATAGTGATAACGGCTTGTCCCCAGTTAAATGCACAAAGGACTTATTGGTGGGGAAGAAACGTCTCCGTCCCCAGAAGGATTTAAGAGAGATGTTGAATTTATTTGTACTAAGAGAAATTTGAATGGGCTTACATTGAAGTAGAAGACTTCTATAATTCGTCCAAACTCTAAAATTTTAAGATCTTCCTTTAGTTCTGATTTCAAATCATACATTCCCATTCAGAAATGAAACCACCTGACTTTCAGGGATTTACTGATAACATGTAGGCGTAACTGACAGCTAATGGGACTGCAATCAGGTTTGACTAGAAATTATTGCCAAAATGTGCAAAGAAAAATTCAATGACTTGGGTGTGGGAACCAGAGATCAACTTTAACTTCTGAATATGCAAAAATTACTTCAATTTCCTCGGAGTAGAGGCCTTCAGGGTTGGGGTTGAGAAAGTCAGTGTGTGAAAGAAATGGAGGCCTGCTCTACAAAAGGTGGGGCCGTTGCCACGAGCTCAGGAAAGACGAAAGCGAAAGGGAGCTCGCTGCTGCATTCTTCACAAGGTTCATGAATGCTGGCAAGTGATAAATAAAAGGTTTACTGAATTCTGAAGCGATTTTTATCTTGTTTTTGGTTATGACTCATATCCCTCTGCATGAGAGTTCAGTTGCTCAGTCATGTCCAACTCTTTGTGACTAAGTGGACTGGCCTGCCAGACTCCTCGGTCCATGGGATTCTCCAGGCAAGAATGCTGGAGAGGGTTACCATTTCTTCCTTCAGGGGATCTTCCTGACCCAGGAATTGAACCTGTATCTCCTGCATCTCTTGTGCCGGCAGGCGGATTCTTTACCGCTGAGCTACCTAAGAAGCCTAGTTTATATCTCTACTTGCTTTCAAAATGAGATACTAGGAAGTTATGATTTTCTGATCCTAATGGAGCCCAACTTCTGTTTTTGTAAATATATCTCAGAAGTGATTATGTCAACCAAATTGCAAAAATAAAATAAAATGGAAAGATATATAATATAATGGGGGAAAAAACCCCTGTTTTTTTTCATATAGTAAGTGGCATAAAATGACTTTCATGTAGTAAGTAACATTCAAAGGGACACCAGTAAGTGACATTCATTCCTGTTTCCAGAAGCTGGTTCTATTCTAGAGTAGCAGACAAGAAAGGAAGTTAGGATCTATTTTAGTTTAAGGGGCCTGTCTGTTGCAAGACTGGTGTGGGTCTGTGACTTCTCAGAGGATTTGTTATGATACCTTTGTGTGTTTCCCTTGACTGACTAGAGTTTTTATTACTTTGTATGATATACTGATAATATAGCTACAGAAGTAATAATATTTCATATTGTATAATAAATATAATCAAATTTGTCATAACAGAGTCATATTCTTCTTCCAGGAACCACTTATAATTTCTACTGAAAGACAAAGGTATCAGAGGACGTGTGGGAAAATTATTAAGCTTTGCTTCTGAGTCTCTTCTTTCCAAAGAGGATGTCATTGACACAGTAAAGGGAACACAGCAGGATTTTCTGGTCCTTGCCCAGCCTGGCTGGGGTGGTGGAGAATCCCTGTTGTGACTTGCACACTGGCAGATTTATTACGTAAGTTGTGTATCTCACAATGTTCAGTTCAGTTGCTCAGTCGTGTCTGACTCTGCGACCCCATGAACCACAGCACGCCAGGCCTCCCTGTCCATCACCAACTCCCAGAGTTCACTCAGACTCACGTCCATCGAGTCGGTGATGCCATCCAGCCATCTCATCCTCTGTCGTTCCCTTCTCCTCCTGCCCCCAATCCCTCCCAGCATCAGAGTCTTTTCCAATAAGTCAACTCTTCTCATGAGGTGGCCAAAGTATTGGAGTTTCAGCTTTAGCATCAGTCCTTCCAAAGAACACCCAGGACTGATCTCCTTTAGAATGGACTGGTTGGATCTCCTTGCAGTCCAAGGGNCTGTCGTTCCCTTCTCCTCCTGCCCCCAATCCCTCCCAGCATCAGAGTCTTTTCCAATAAGTCAACTCTTCTCATGAGGTGGCCAAAGTATTGGAGTTTCAGCTTTAGCATCAGTCCTTCCAAAGAACACCCAGGACTGATCTCCTTTAGAATGGACTGGTTGGATCTCCTTGCAGTCCAAGGGGCTCTCAAGAGTCTTCTCCAACACCACAGTTCAAAAGCATCAATTTTTCAGTGCTCAGATTTCTTCACAGTCCAACTCTCACATCCATACTTGACCACTGGAAAAATCATAGCCTTGACTAGACAGACCTTTGTTAGCAAAGTAATGTCTCTGCTTTTAAATATGCTATGCCAAATGTCAGTTTATTCCCAGGTTCATGGCGATGAACTAATTCTGAAACACAGGGTGATTGGAGTAGTGATGTGAGTTGCTTCATGCTCTCTAACCCAGTATTTCTTAGTCAAGACCTTTCTGATCTTAGTGAATGTTACCTCAGGTGGTTCTGTGGCATTTGGTACATTAGTTTTCAACAGGATATATCATTCAGTACACTCACCTTGTTCCTATCAAAGAGATGACCTGTTCAAACAAACACACCAACAAATAAACAATCAAAAATCTAGAGTTGAAAGTAACTAGGACTATATATGCAGTCACCCCCCACCCAGAAAGCTCTGTGGTATCTTCTTGGAAAGTTCAATTAATGTTACAAAGATAAAATGAATCTATGTGATGTTTTCAGAGGCATTTTTGAGAAGTTTCAGAGCTAAGAGAGAAATGTTTTAATAAATGTTGATAAAATGAAAAAATTATATAAATGCAAGTTCCTTGGTTGACATAAGCTTAGATGACAAACTCCTTGAAAACAAGGACTACATCCTATTCCACATAATTGTTAGGCAGTATAAAAATGCAGGCTGACTTGAATCAAAGGGGTCTGTCACATGTGGACAGCTGTGTTTGTCTTTCATTTGTGGGTAAGCAGAGCAGTGCACACATGACATATTTGTGTAAGGTCATGTGAGTAGGTCATGTGATTATGCCTCACAGCCTGTCTCCTCTGCTGTAAAAAAATCTTCAGGTTCTACATTAGATGATTAGAATCCCATGGTAATGTCATACTTGAAATTCAGTCTTTAGAGCTGCCTGGTAGATGATAATTACATTTTATTACTCTTCATCCAATATCATTCAATTTGAGTTACTTTGAGTGACAGTACTGTTTATAAATACAACAGGACAACAGCCATCACTCAGACTTGTCCTAAGGCTAACTGGGACATAGAGGCAATACATCTTGCATTATGTCACAAACGCTGTTTAGTTCTGCTAATCTACCAGGGAAGAAGAGGCATTAGGAAATTCAACTTTGTACTGAGGGATTAATAAAGTATTTTGAATCTACAAAATGATAACAAGATCTGAGATTTTTGGCACAAATATTCTTTATTCACCTTCTAAAATACACCCAAACCAAGATCATGGTTGACCTCAATGGGTAACATCCACTCAGCTCCCAGTTCCTGTAGGAAATCACAGCATCTAGCCAACCCGGAAAACAGGATGTGGTTCGTTGGAAATGCAAATTGGCTTCTCATTATTAAGAGTCATTCATTGCTGTAAAAGGAGGAATTCAGGAACAAAAGAGGCCAGACAACATGGGGATAACATTTGGAGGAATAAAACAAACATTTCACTACTTGCTGCTGAATTTATATCTTTAGTCAGTGCTGAAGTGGGCAGGTGAACAAAAAATGTCCACAGTGTTCAGGGGTAGATGAAGGGAAGCACTTATCCTGCCTCTTGGCTCCTCAAGGTGGGGCATAGAATCCCGCGATGCTGTTTGTGCAGTGCTGCGCATGCCTCGAAGGGATGATGGAGTATGTCTCCCACCATCAAGTTCAGAGGACCAGAGAGAATCCAGGAAGCGCCTTCAGTTGGATTTAGGTAGGTTATTACATTCTGATGGTTCTTCTTACAAGCTAATTCAGGCAAAAGGAAGCAATGGGCCTGACTCATCAGGGTAAAAAGCTCAGGGCAAGTTATTTTGTATGTTGGATTTCAAAAACCATTAATTCTAGTAAAAAGTTTCAATAAAGAGAAATGGTCAAATGGTGTTAAAATCTGGAGAGAAAAACACTCAATCGTAGAATAGCATTTGGAAGGTAGGACTGAAAAACGGGATAGTATAATCTGCCAGAAAACAATTTGGCCACTTCCCTTGTAGGTCAGCTGGTAAAGAATCCGCCTATAATGCAGGAGACCGTGGTTCGATTCCTGGGTTGGGAAGATCTCCTGGAGAAGAGATAGGCTACCCACCCAGTATTCTGGAGCTTCCCTGGTGACTCAGATGGTTAAGAATCCACCTGCAAGGCAGGAGATCTGGGTTTGATCCCTGGGTCTGGAAGATCTCCTGGAGGAGGGCATGGCAACCCACTCTAGCACTCTTGTCTGGAGAATCCCTATGAACAGAGGAGCCTGGCAGGCCACAATCCATGGGGTCATAAAGAGTCAGACATGACTGAGCAACTAAGCACAGCACATAGCACAGTGGAAAAATATTATTTGGAGTTTTTGTTCTTTGCAAGTTTAGGAGGGCAAAACTGTCTTTTATAAATTTGTCTGTGTGTATGTGGTGCCAGACTCAGCCTTTGTACATAATATAATGTATGTTAGGAGTGGCAATATGCTTAGAAGTGGGGTTGCCAGGATAGTTGTCTTGAGGCTGTATTGCCTGGTAAGGTTAGCGTTTTTCCGATAATTTTGTGTTTATTGGGGAGCTCTGCAAGCATTCTGTTGCTCCACTTCAAGATGCCCCTTTAGGTGCTGTGCTTTCAGACACCTCGAACGCTGCCCGCATGAGGCATGAGAGGGTTAGCCAAACTACGTATTTCTACAATCTGTTGCTGTGAGCTAATAATGAAATCAATGCCCAATAACACCTAATTCTGGAGAGCAGGAAGACCTCTGTAAGTAATGGAAATGGATTTCTCTCACACTGAGATGAGTCACTATGACCTTTGCCTTATTTTGAAACTGACAACCTTTTATTATTGTGACACTTGCAATATCTCGCTGCAAGCAAGAGTTACCATGAATTATTTAGCAACTGGAAAGTTTTAATGGTTAGTTATAGCAGTCACATTGTGTAAGAATCAAATTGCTTTAAGTAAAATGACAAAGTTCATAAAATCACTCCATTCTGAGAATTACTTTAATAAGAAATAATCTTATTATCTAAAACAAAACAGAACAACCTTCCATTGAAGGATGCTAGTTATTGCCAGTTCCTTGTTGCTGCTGGATCCACTGAAGGATTTAGAACTTAAGAGTCAAAGTGTGCCTTAAGTGTTGCGGTACACTTTATTTTCATCTGGAAAATTCTGCTGCTATAGCCCTCAGTCAAGATGCAGCTCCATGCTTTATCTACTTATTAGCATATACTTTTGGAACTCATTTCAAATGGGATTTCTTACGGAATATCTGGTTTTAAGCTGAGTATTCAAAGCATGTCTAGAGCAAGACAAGCCAGAAAGGGTCAGGGTCAGAAAACTGGCTATAAGATTTAATGAAGAGATTAAAACTATTATCCATGTCCCTTACCCTATGTGAAGCTTCCTATCATGCTTTCCAGTGAACAGAGAGAAACATAGTTTGGCGTCCGGTCTCATCACTTAATGGCAAATAGAAGGGGAAGAAGTGGAAACAGTGGCACATTTTACTTTTTTGGGTTCTAAAATAACTGTGGACAGTGACTGCAATCATGAAATTAAAAGACGCTTGCTCCTTGGAAGAAAAGCTATGATGAACCTAGACAGCACTCTATTAAAAAGCAGAGACATAACTTTGCTGATAAAAGTCCATATAGTTGAAGCTATGGTTTTTCCAGTAGTCAAGTATGGATATGAGAGTTGGACCATAAAGAAGGCTGAATGCCAAAGAATTGATGCTTTTGCATCGCGGTGCTGTGGTGGCTCAGATGGTAAAGAATTAGCCTGCAAAGTGGGAGACTTGGGTTCAATCCCAAGGTTGGGAAGATCCCCTGAAGGAGGGCATGGCAACCCACTTCAGTATTCTTGCCTGGAGAATCCCCATGGACAGAGGAGCCTNCTCAGATGGTAAAGAATTAGCCTGCAAAGTGGGAGACTTGGGTTCAATCCCAAGGTTGGGAAGATCCCCTGAAGGAGGGCATGGCAACCCACTTCAGTATTCTTGCCTGGAGAATCCCCATGGACAGAGGAGCCTGGCGGGCTGCGGTCCATGGGGTTGCAAAGAGTCAGACATGACTGAGCAATTAAGCTCGCGGCTATTGCCACTGGAGAAGACTCTTGAGCATCCCTTGTAATGCAAGGAGATCAAACCAGTCAATCCTAAAGCAAATCAGCCCTGAACATTCACTGGAAGTATTGATGATGAAGCTGAGACTCCAGTACTTTGCCCACCTGATGTGAAGAACTGACTCATTTGAATCCTAAAGCAAATCAGCCCTGAACATTCACTGGAAGGATTGATGATGAAGCTGAGACTCCAGTACTTTGCCCACCTGATGTGAAGAACTAACTCATTTGAAAAGACCCTGATGCTGGGAAACATTGAAGGGAAGAGGAGAAAGGGACAACAGAGGATAAGATGGTTGGATGGCATCATCAACTCAATGGACATGAGTTTGAGTATAGGACAGGGAAGCATGGCATGTTGCAGTCCATGGGGTTGCAAAGAGCTGGACTTGACTTGGTGACTGAACAACAACAGAATGAGAAAAAAGTCAAAATGTTGAGTGAGATAATTTTGGGAGTGAGTTTGTTTGATTTCCCATTTTTTTCTATATATTTTTATGGGGATATGGTCAGAAAATGCACATGTACTGAAGTGAAAGTCAGCCAAGTGACAAAGTCTTAGGCAAATTTGTACTTATTTTACAGCCTTGCTACTCAAAGCAAGGTCCCTAGTCTTCAGTATTGGCATCACCTAGGGAGTTCGTTAGAAATGCATGGTCTTATGTCCTATTCTGGAACTGTTAAATCAGAATCTGTACTGTAAGCAGATCCTTGAGTGAACAGCACACTAAAATTTGAAAAGTAACATTTGATAAAGATCATTTGGCTTTTTCTCCTCCTTTTTGGATTAATCTGGGAATACACTTAGAGAAGACTTAATAGTTTGAACATGGATTGCTTTCTGTAATCTGTAGTGATTTATTTAATGTGGTGCTCTCTTTTTCAACCAGCTGTGTGCTTCTAGGTCACCAATGCTTGTTGTCTTAGGAAATGATTACACATTATAACTAACTCTGTGGGAGGCACATTCATCTACACAAACTGAAACTGGAAACTTGTTTTTAAACAAAATTATATGATATACATCAAAGGTATGGTGCGATTGTGGAAGTTGACAAGCTATTAACACTTACCAAAGAAAAGCTGCAACAAATACTTCATTTTACCACTAGGTGGAAATAGAGTAATTTTGAGTATTTTCTTCAGGGCTATCAACCACTGCAACAGTACTTCATAAACTGAAAGAGATCTAAGAAATCAATTAGTCTAATCCTTACCTCCTTAATTCCATAGATGGGATAACTGAGGTTCAAAGATATTAAAGAAAACTCCATCTGTCTTATAATTGGTTGTCTTGTAGAGCCACTGGGTAAAGAGATGCTAGAGTAATTCAGGATTCTGCAGCCATTTTCACCTACAAGAATAAATATTATTTTATTGTCCTCTAGCATGATGGAACACGTGATGTAACACCTGTATTGATTGTCTCCTTGCTGCCGCTAAAACTGATGACCAGCATGGCTCCTTCTGCTTTTAAAGAGAGGCTGCAACAAAGTTATTGGCACTTCTTCCCTGTGTGTGCTAAGTTGTTTCAGTCATGTTGTACTCTGTATGACCTATGGACTGGAGCCCACCAGGAAACTCTGCTTACAGGATTCTCCAGGTAAGCATACTGGAATGGGTTGTCATGCCCTCTTCCAGGAGATCTTCCTGACCCAGGGATTGAATCCATGTCTCTTATGTCTCCTGCATTGGCAGGTGGGTTCTTTACCACTAGCGCCACCTGGGAAGCCCTGTATCCTAATCTCAGTTCATTTCAGTTCAGTCGCTCAGTTGTGTCCGACTCTTTGCGACCCCATGAATCACAGCACACCAGGCCTCCCCATCCATCACCAGCTCTTGGAGTTCACTCAAACTCATGTCCATCGAGTCGGTTAGTCTCAACCAAGTGATAATGCTCTTCCCTTTGTCCAATGAAGAGGTACTCAATCATTCTGTAGACTGTGAAAAAAAAATGCACAAACTAAAAGTTGAGAATTATATTTTATTTGGTGAACTTTTTAAGAACTTAAGCCAGGGATACAGCCTCTCAACTCTGAGGGACTGCTCTGAAGAGATAAGGGAGAAGCTAGGATATATAGCTTTTGCTGAAAACAACAACAAAACAAAAAAACAAAAAAACCCTATGTAGTCAAATATCAAAAGATAACTGCTAAACACTAAAAATGGACATCTCAGGATGATTTTAGTGCTTTTCTTTGTATGGGAAGATGCAAGAGTCTGGGCTCCCCGAAATTATTTTTTGATATGCATCCTAACTACCTAGGGCCAGGATGCTGTTTTTCCTGCATCCTGAATCCCTTCAGGGTGCACATCAGGACCACTGCTGTATCCTGTTGCTGGCTACAGCAACATCCCTTGTTTTCTGAAATGACAGGTCTTTGTCCACAATTCCATAAAGTCATACTAGACTTTACTCAGATTTGTTTTCACAGCATTTTTTGTTTTTACATTTATATTGGGTTCAAGTTAAGTAGCCTAGAACAGGACTTTAGTTTGAAGGTTAAGGAAATACTTAATGTTTTTTAGAGTTTGTAATCCATTACTGGGCTTCCTTGGTGACTCAGCAATAAAGAGATCGTCTGCAATGCAGGAGATCCAGGTTCGATCCCTGGGTTGGGAAGATGCCCTGGAGGAGGAAATGGCAACCCACCCCAGTATTCTTGCTGGGAAAAATCCCATAGACAGAAGAGCCTGAAGGGCTATGGTCCATGGAGTTGCAAAGTCAGACACGACTGAAGCATCTGAGCACAAGGCACACAATCCATTACTAGTTTAAGAAAGGAAGGGAATCTGAATTTAGGGGTTGAGGGACCTTAGAAATAACCTGACTTCAATCTCTCTCCATGTCCGTAATACAGTTAAGAGGCATCAGAGAACAAGGGATTAAGTGCATTGCTCAGAGTAGCAGAGCCATCACCATGCCCTTAGGCTCTGTCCCATGGGAGACACTAACAGGTATTTTGACTTGTATCTTTGTTTTGTCGATGTGTTTTAACCACAAAAGTATTATTTCCATTTGTTGACCGAAAAAAAATGCACAAGCTAAAAGTTGAACGTGTGTGCACTCAGTGGCTCAGTCATGTCCGACTCTTTGAGATCCCGTAGACTATATAGACAAAGGTGAGAAGTATGTTTCATTCGGGGGAATTCCTGAGGACTTAAGCCTGGATGATGACCTCTCAGATAGCTCTGAGGAACTGTTGCAAAGAGGTAAGGGAAGAGCCAGGATATATAGGAGTTTTTGCAAAAAAAAAAAAAAAAAAAACCACAAACAAACAAACAAACAAAAAACAAAAACAAAAATCCAGATAGTCAGAACATCAAAAGACTAGTGTTAAAGAAAACCAGGTATCTCCACTTAATGATTTCAGTGCTTTGCTTTCTTACGTATGGGAAGAGGCAAGAATCTGATCATACTTGTGCAGTCTCTCAGTCTGACTCTTTGTGACCCCATGGACTGTAGCCCGCCAGGCTCCTCGGTCCATGGGATTTCCCATGCGAGAATACTGGAGTGGGTTGCCATGCTCTCCTCCAGGGGATCTTCCCGCCCTAAGGACTGAACCCACAACTCCTTCACTGGCATGTGGAATCTTTAGCACTGAGCCACCAGGAAAGCTGCAAGAATTTGGGCTCATTGAGATCACTCCTTTGATGTGCACCCTACCTGTCTAGGGCCAGGATCCTGTTTTTCTCCAACCCTGAATCCCCTCAGCAATGCTTTGGCTGAGGCCTGCAACATCCTTTGTTTACTGACTCGGCAGGCCACATTTTTTCATCTACATGCTCATCACATCAAAGAGTGTGTTTAAAAGTTAAATTTTGGATAATGCTTCTAGTATAAAAGTGATTTCTTGTACCTAAGTATTTTAGGTGTCATATCAAGGCATTAGTATTAGTATCAAGGTGTCGTTTTCCTTTTGATATTTCTATCGTGTGTTTGATTATGATCATTTAAAAACTAGTATTCCAGTACTGAGTCCTGGCTATTATTATCATATTCCATACAAAAATGGACAAACATGTTGACCTAGCACATTAAGAAAGCAAATCCAAGCACATAGGAGCTGCTTCTCTGGGAGGCAGGGGCGGTGGGCCATACCAAGTGTCTGGAAGCCAGCACTTGCTCTGCTGGGCAAATGACATGCTCAGCTAGGAACATTCTAGCTGAGCAGGAACAGGAACATTCTGTTCCTCAGAACAGGAACATTTTCTGGGAGCGGTTGAGCCTCAAGTATGGGGCTGTTGGCATGGGACATGCCAGCCCTTATTGGCACAACTATGTGACCTAAGTCACTCAGTATTAAAATGGTGCCACTGGGGAAACTGCGGTAACCCTAGGATTAGGGCAAAAATACACTGCAGGTGAGTAACTGTCCTGAGGCGTTCCGGGAAATGACAAGCTCAGATTTCAGTTTGTTAGGGAAGGAAGAATAAATTTATCTTATTCCAAGAACTAGTGTCTTAATCCCATGAAGAGGAGGATGAGCTTCAGGCAGCCAGGTTTGGTCCTATTTCACAAAGTCTAGAATGAGAGGAACCTGGACAGGAATTCTAATTCTTCCACTCTGCAAACTTTCCCTGCCTCATTTCTCTCTCAGAAAATTGGGATAATACCCTTGAGTAAAAACCCAGTGGGCATCAGCATTAACAGATATAAAGGGCCCAGGAAGTACAGCATGTAGCAAGAAGGCATTCAATAAATGGAGCTTATCTCCACCAAGGTGGCCACCCTCTCTGTATGGCAATTTCCACATCTCACTCCAACTCACTCCCACAGCAACCCAGGAGCACAAAGATCCTGTGACAGACACTCTTTGAAAAGTAGAACGTTCTACTTACAAATAAATACAAGGTAGTATTAAGATTAAAGGAAAAGAGGAGAATCACTGGAGTCTAAAGACTTGGGAGCCTGAGGAGAAATTGTTCAGGGCTCCGTTCAGCTGAAAATATAAACAGTAAAATATACCTGAATGAGAACATTTACTAGCAATGGCAGTCACTTAAACTGATAACCTTCTACAGAGTCTGAGTTTGGAAACCGAACTGCCTGGGACATCTCCCCGCACCCGGGATCTTCTGATAAGATAGCCTAACTCAACTCAGGTTAGATACCCTCCGAGGCACCAGCTGGGCCGGGAGTGGCGTGAGGGTGGGAACAGGTTATTTCAGGAGGGTGTTTACCCCGCACCCTCGCCCCAGCAGTGGTTAAATAAG
Source organism: Neotragus pygmaeus (assembly GCA_006410875.1). Classification (NCBI taxonomy): domain Eukaryota; kingdom Metazoa; phylum Chordata; class Mammalia; order Artiodactyla; family Bovidae; genus Neotragus; species Neotragus pygmaeus. The sequence continues at coordinate 69,107 of SJYV01021898.1, read as the reverse complement.
CGAATAAGTTTATCGATCAGTCAATTAAACTACTGATCAACTCCTGCCATGGGAACCGAACGAAGGCTAATCGATCCTTTGGGGGGTGTCACGAACGGGAAGAGGGGCGGCAGGTTGGCATGGGATCAACTCGCCCAGAGAGCCGGGCCGGGTCCACCCGTAGCCCCTCTGGCTTCCTGGGCGTGCAGAGGCGCGGGAAGTGCACGGTCTGACGTCCGTGGCGGCGTGGGGCGCGTCGGACTAGGACTAGTCCCAGCTCGCAGGAGCAGCCCGCCGAGCCCCGGCGGCCGCGGCAGGTGGAGCAGTTTAGCTCTTTTGGACCCTAGGAG
>SJYV01021898.1:44751-67976 GCA_006410875.1 Neotragus pygmaeus | reverse complement strand
ATATCCTTACTGATTTTCTGCCTAGTTGTTCTATTAATTATTGAGTGAGGCATTGAAATCTTCAACTCTAATTGTTACATTGTCTGTTTCTTTTTTCAGTATTGTCAGTTTTGCTTCATGTATTTTGAGGTCCTGTTTTAAGATGTGCAATTTTTAAAAGTTCTTCCTGATGTAGTAATTGTTTTTCATAATGACATGTCACTCTCTTTCTCTAGTAATATTTCTTATCTAAAAGTCTATTTTGTCTCTCATGAATATAGGCACTCTATTTTATGACTATTGGCATGGAATTTTTTTTCAAACTCTGTATGTTTACATCTAAACTATGTTCTTTATATACCACATATACTCAAAGAAGGCAATGGCACCCCACTCCAGCACTCTTGCCTGGAAAATCCCATGGATGGAGGAGCCTGGCAGGTTGCAGTCCATGGGGTCGCTAAGAGTCAGACATGACTGAGTGACTTCACTTTCACTTTTCACTTTCATGCACTGGAGATGGAAATGGCAACCCACTCCAGTGTTCTTGCCTGGAGACAGAGTTGGACACGACTGAAGCGACTTAGCAGCAGCAGCAGCAGCAGCATACTTAAATCTTGTATTTTCCTCTCAGTTAGACAATCTTTGTCCTTTAATTGGAGTGTATATTAATTTCCCAGGGCTGCCATAACAAAATACCACAAACTCAGTGGCTTAATCTAACAGAAACTTGTATTCTGGCCTCTGTCTTCACATGGCATTCTTTCCAGTGTGTCTGTCTGTGTCTCCAATTTTTCCTGTTTTTTTCTGGGGAAACCAGTCATTGGATTAGGACCCGTGCTAATCTAGTATGACCTCATATTATTTTCATTACATCTGCAAAATCCCTACCTCCAAGTAAGATCACATTCTGAAGTCTAGGTACACACGAATTTGGGTGGACACTTTCTAAGTTTTTAAAAGGTGTTCAATCCATTAATATTTAATGTAATTACTGATGTGGTTGAATTTATGTCTGCCATTTTGCAATTCATTTTTGTCTATGTCTCATTTCCTTTTTGTTCTTATGTTATTTACTGCTTTAAAAAAATATTTAATGAACAATTTTAGTTCCTCTATTGATTTTTCTGTTGATGTAAGTAGGGAAGACAATATATATATTGAAATCTTCACATTCTAATAATTCCATTTCCTCCCCTTCTTTTTTTTTACTATTATTGTTATATATGAGTCACATCTTTATATGTTATAAACCAAACAGTACAGTTTTATCATTACTGTTATATAGATTGGTGTAAGTAGGGAAGACAATATATATATTTAAATCTTCACATTCTAGTAGTTCCATTTCCTCCCCTTCTTTTTTACTATTATTGTTATATATGAGTCACATCTTTATATGTTATAAACCAAACAGCAGAGTTTTATCATTACTGTTATATAGATTAATTTTTAAAGAAATTAAGATATGATTATATATTTAAATGTTCACTTATATCTACCCACATATTTGAAGATGTTCTTCATTCCGTCTTGTGGAATTGAGTTACTTTCAGTGTCATTTTTATTTCAACCTGAAAGACTTTCTTTATTATTTCATCTAAGGCAAATCTGTTAGCAACAAATTCTCATCTTGGGCAGAAATGTATGTATTTTTTCTTCATGTTTGAAAAATAGTTTCATTGTATACAGAATTCTTGGTCAATAATCTTTACTTTAGCATTTTATATGTACCATTCCACTTTCTGCTGACCTTCATTATTTCTATTTTCTAATGAGATGTTAGCCATTGTTTTGTTGTTACCCTGCACAAATGATCTTTTATTTATTTATTTTTCTGTTTTCAAGAGTTGCTTTTTCTCTTTGACTTTTGAAAGTTTCACTGAGATGTGTCTAGGTTTGGATATCTTTGTCTTTAATCTTACTACGACTCTGTTGATCTCAGTTCAGTTCAGTTCAGTTGCTCAGTCGTGTCCGACTCTTTGCAACCCCATGAACCATAGCACTCTNCGCGGGGGGCGGGGCGGGCGGGCGAGGCGCGCTTCTCATTGGCCGGCGGGCACCGCCCGCGCGCGCGCTCCGCCTTTATAAAGCCGCGCGCGTGGCCCGCCAACCGCACGCCTGATTGCCGGCGCCCTATACACTCCGCGGCTCACCTGTCACGCCTGTCCACTCGGACCCACCATGGCCACCGTTCAGCAGCTGGTAGGAAGATGGCGCTTAGTGGAGAGCAAAGGCTTTGACGAATACATGAAGGAAGTAGGTGAGGCTCCCCGCCATGCGGCGCTGCAACGTGGCACGTGTGTGTGGCTGTCTGTCCGCAGGCCCCCTTCGGCGTGCTAGGCTGAAAGGCTGGGCGTGCGCGGCCGCCTACCCATGACCCCGTTATCCTCCACCTTCCACCCTCATCGCAGGCGAGCAGCGGAGAGCGCCTCCCGCCCGCTCCGGATTCCCCGGACCGTCGGCCTCTTGATCACTCCCTCTCACTGCTGCTTTCCCCGGGCCCACGCGACCCCTGCTTTCCTGCCCTTTAGCGCGTTCACCCCTCTCCCACCCCAAGCTTCTTTTCTTTCGCCCCCTCCAGGCTGCCCTCTTAACTTTCCCGAATTTCCTTCCGCCACCACTCGTCCGCTCTTCTGCCATTGTCCTCCCTCGCACTCGCGCGGTCGTGGCCGCACCTCCTTGCCCTGACCCACCTTGCCGCATCTTTTGTTCCCAGGTGGCGCGCAGGGTCCCCTTCCTCTTCTACACCCGGACTCGGTTTCCAGCCGAAATCCGGGCTACCGCGTCAGCTTACATTCCGCTCTCGGTTGCATCTCCCCCACTCCCAGAGCCCCCGCCCTCCTTGGCCGCGTGCGTCGGGCCATTTTGGGTTGGCCGGGCTCCCCCGGTGGAGCATCAGGGCATTCTCCTCTCCACGCCCCGGAGCGGGGCTCAGAGGCGTGGCGCTGGCGACAGTGACCTGTTGGCACTGCTCGACTGGGCGCTGCGGTGGCCGGGTGGCGAGTGGGAGGAGCGCGGTGAGGTCGACTGTACCCGGGGTGGCAGTGCCCTGCAGCCTTCTGCGTCTAGAGGGTGGAGCGCAGAGAGGCTTCGCCGGGAAACTGCAGTAAAAAACTGCCGGTCCTTCAGCTGCTTTCCAACTGCATCCAAGATGGGCGTGGTCTTGCCCAAGACACTTGATTTTTGTTTCTAATAAAAAAAAATTTTTTTTTTTAATTTTTGCAGCGTTGTGTCGATTTCTGCCATACAGCAAGGGCATCCAGGCATGATTATGCATGTATCCGCTTCCTTCCAAGCCTCCCTCCCTTCTCTCCATCCCATACCTCCAGGTCATCCCAGAGCACCTGACTGGGCTCCCAGCGCTAGACAACAACTTCTCGCCAGTTATCCATCTTACACCTGATACTGTGCTTATGTTGATGCTGTCTTATGCATTCCTCCTGCTCTCTCCTCCCTCACTGTGTCAATAAGTCCATTCTCTATATCTGCAGTTCTATTCCTTCCCTACAGATAGGTTCATCAGTATCATTTTTCTACTGTCCATATATATGCCTTAATACCTAGCAACTCCACTACTGGTATATGCCCTCAGAAAACCAAAATTGTAAAAGACACGTGTACCCCAGTGTTCATACTATCACTCTTTAGGATAGCCAGGACATGGAGGCAATCCATCCATTGACAGATGAATGGATAAAGAAGATGTGGTACATATATACAGTGGACTATTACTCAGCCAGAAAAAAGAACAAATTTGAATCAGTTCTAGTGACCTAGATGAACCTAGAGCCTGTTCTACAGAGGGAGGCACTTGACTTCTTAAAAGCCTTCCAAGGGAGGATGCATCTCTATAGGGAGATTGAAGTTCTCTCGCTCAAAATAGTGTTGGATTTTCTGTTGTCTTTTTCATAAGCTGGTGACTATAAAGAGTGCTGATTGCGACACTGGGTAGATTGGCAAAGATGAACCTTTGTCACAGGCCCCTAGGAAGTGAAGCATTGCAAAAATCCTGTCTGACACAAGTGCTGGGGCTGTAGGGTTGTTTTAGAAGCTAGCCTCCTGCGGATAGTAATTTTCTGTTACCAAATGTTAAATGAGTGAAGAAGTCATTTACAAAGACCTAGACCCTGAAGTACTTAAAAAACACATCTTCTAGCCGATGGCTGGTTAAGTCTGGCTCTGGTGAATCTTGAATGTGTTTAAGATCCCGTGAATAAAACAAAGCAGTATTTCTTTTTCCCTCCACTCTATACCTTGATCAAGGTGACTCTGGTCAAAAAGCAACTAACTGCACTCACAAAGGAGAAATACATATGTGTGTGTTCACCTGAGTGAGGACCGCAGTAGGCGGTTTCTCTGCCCATCGAAACCAAACGTGTTTATCAGATGGCTTGTTTCCAGAGATCTGGAGTCAAGGTTGTCAAGGTACAATTCATTAGAGAACAATCAAGGTGCGGCCATGACCGCGTGAGTGCGAGGGAGGACAGGAAAGAGCAGAGCCCTTTATTTGTCCAAAGTGAGAAAATAATGACTCAACTAATGAAACAAAGCACCAGTGCCTAGCTGGTGAAAGAGAAGGCTCCGTGGGGACATGTCAAGCCGGGCTGAGCGTTCATCATCAAGTCAGTTTACGCTGCTTAGGCTGTAGTCGCCTCATCCATGAAACTGAGATTTGGCCTAGAACCAAAGTTTCCTACTAAATCTTAGTATTAGGGGGAAATACATAGATTATAAAATAAATGTATTAATAGAGTAATCTGAGTTACAGAGTTCTGAAATACTATTTTTGAGGGTAAGATTTTTCCTGTTTGTTAGCATCATGATTGTGTGGTTAACTCTTAAAACTGCAATTTGAATATCTCAGGATTGATACTGATTTTGTGTAGTCTACTAATCAAATATTTATCAGGGACTTGTGTGCTAGACTGTGTGCTGGAGTCATATAATACAGTGGTTGGCAGAACTGAGGAAATTAGAGAAGTCAGGATATCTTCCTTAAGTTTCTGAGGACCAACATGGCATGGTGTCTTAAAGCTGAGATTTACAGCCAGGCTGCCCGCGTTGTTGGTTCTCAGCACCTCCCTTCTTAGCTGGATGAGCTTGAGTAAGTTACATCAATGCCTCACTTACTAATCTGTCAAATGGAGACTATCTACCTCTCACAAGGTGCTTGCCAGGCTTCTATGAATAGTGTATGTCAAGTACTAGCACTTGGTAAGCGCTGGATATGTGTATGTTCACAGTTGTTATTGATGACTGCTGCTGCTGCTGCTAAGTTGCTTCAGTCGTGTCCATCTCTGTGCGACCGCATAGACGGCAGCCCACCAGGCTCCCCCGTCCCTGGGATTCTCCAGGCAAGAACGCTGGAGTGGGTTGCCATTTCCTTCTCCAGTGCATGAAAGTGAAAAGTGAAAGTAAAATTGCTCAGTCGTGTCTGACTCCCAGTGATCCCATGGACTGCAGCCTACCAGGCTCCTCCGTCCATGGGATTTTCCAGGCAAGAGTACTGGAGTGGGGTGCCATTGCCTTCCCCATTGATGACTGAATAGTTGAAAATATGTACAGCATGGTGATTGCAATTGAATTATTGCTTTTATTATGTAAACAAGAAATTTGGTCTTCCGGGTATCTTACATGGTATAACTTTCTACAGGAGTGGGAATGGCTCTGCGAAAAGTGGGTGCGATGGCCAAACCAGACTGTATCATCACTTCTGATGGCAAAAACCTCAGCATAAAAACTGAGAGCACTTTGAAAACAACACAGTTTTCCTGTAAACTGGGAGAGAAGTTTGAAGAGACCACAGCTGATGGCAGAAAGACTCAGGTTAATTATAATTTATAATATCACAGAAGCTTGCAGAATGATTAACTCTATTAATAACATTCTTACTGCTTCCAGGCCAGAACTTAATGAAAAAGTCTCAAGTTGTTTTATGAATTGAGTTTTGACAAATTAGTGAAAATACCGATTTCACAACTTAATCTGTTTTGTAAAAATAGTTTTAAGGGACATCTAAATTAAAAAGCACAAACTACATTATGAATGAAATTACTATGGGTTAATGTGGTGAAGTAGACTCAGAAAGGGAAAGATAAAAAAATGTTGATGAAGGAGGTTATAAGTCACAGAAACTCTTTTTCATTGTGTTTTGGAAGATTAAAAAGGATACTTTATTTTGGCAGACTGTCTGCAACTTTACAGATGGTGCATTGGTTCAACATCAGGAATGGGATGGAAAGGAAAGCACAATAACAAGAAAACTGGAAGATGGGAAATTAGTGGTGGTAAGTGTCTGACATCATATGTCTTATATGAAATCATAGTTCACATAAGTGTTGTAGATCACTGATCATGAACAGGAGAACTAGGTTGGAGGAAAAAAAAAGTGCCAAATAACAAGATAAATACAAGAATACTTAATAACTAAAAAAAGCCCTTTGTGGAGCTAGAGAAGATGATATAGCAGGAGCTGGGTCTAGTCTTTGTTCTGCTGCCCTGTTTACAGTGCAGGCACACTTCAGAGATACTGTAGGTTCGATTCCAGACCACTACAATAAATGGAACATCGCAATAAAGTGAGTCACACAGAGACAGGAAGTGAGCAAATGCTGTTGGAAAAAATGGCTGCATAGATTTACTCAGTGTAGGGTTGCCACAAACCTTCAGTTTTGTAAAAAAAAAAAATGACTATATAATCTTGAGCATACATTTTTCTGTTTCTTTAAAATGAGGAATAGTATTTGCTAAAACTAAATGAATAGTTTAGATATTGCAAATCAGTATTTTTCAGTAAAGCATATACACATCATAAATAAAATAACAGGCTCTAGCTTTTCAAACCCAGAAATCTTAAAGTGCATTTTCTCCATCTGTGAAGTAGATTTCAATGTTTTGGAGGATTGTGATCCTAGCATTCAACTACCACCATTACTCTGTGATGAAAGACTAACTTGCCTCTTTTTAATGACATTCTGTCTCCTAGGTATGCGTCATGAACAATGTTACCTGTACTCGGGTCTATGAAAAAGTAGAGTAAAAATTCCATCATCATTTTGCACAGAAATTAGCTGCGAGGATGAACAAGCTCAGTTCAATGAGCAAATCTCCATACTGCTGGATTTTTTTTCATTATTGCATTCAATAATCTTTATCACAAACAATTAAACTATTTCAAAGTGTTGGTTTAATTAGGTTCATCTCTTTGGTTAGCAAATAAATCTGTTTGTGCTACACCAGTGTTGCATGCTTTTTTAAACTTTATAGGAACTTAGTGATGAGTTTTAACATTTACAAATGGACTAAATGAGATAGCCTTGAAGATACCATATTCAGATTATATTTAGTAATTTATATATAGAACTACTTCTGTGGCCAATAAGCTACCAATCATTAATCTTGTTTTGAACTTTATATCAACTCAAGAATCTTAAATTTGTGGCAGAGACTGTTCTCATTGAAAAATAGCTACATAAACTTTATAATTTAAATATAAGAATAAAGATTAAATCACCATCATTGACTAGTAATCATACTTTCAATAGTGTGTTTATAATTACTGCTCAGGAATTCTGTAGCCAGAAATCCATTTAATAAACTTTCTGAGGACCTACCAGATGCCAGACTGTCTTCCAGAGGTTGAGTTATAGCTGAACACAGGGACAGATCATTGCGCTCACTGTGACGAACGCTCAGCTTTGAGAGCATGCAATGTTCTCTTGTTTTATTAACAAAAGTAATTTAAAAAGTAATTCAACTCTGAAATACTTGTGTGTGTATATATAAAGAATAACTAGAATTCTAGTGACTTCTGTCCTATTTCTTAAACAGCAAATATCAACAGTTCACATTTGGAAAGTTTCTGTAGGCACTGGGCTAAAACTATGTGCGTGATCCTCATAGCAATCCTTGGGGAGTTAGTACCATTCTTTCTTTCACAAGTAAGAACACAGGTTTTTGACTAGCTAACTCATTCAAGGACACAGGAAGTTGTAGAGTTAGAATGGGAACCTACAACTCGTTGAGCCCACTCACGACTGATCAATCATCCTACAACTCTGGCATGTCTCAGCTTATATGAAGATCCTGAGTTAAATTTCCTAAATGGAATACTTGAGACTTTTATGAAACTACCCTCTATACATTGAAATGTTAACTTGTAAGAATCTTTTAATTACTGAACGTTAGTAGTCAATGGAAGAGTTGGATTCATTGATGCTGTAGCCCTGTGCTGTGGCCCCACGTGGCTGCTGAGCACTGGGTAAGTAAAATACACATAAAATTTAAAGAACTTGATACCAAAAAAATGAAAATGCCTCTGATTTTTATATTGATTATATAAGGAAATAACATTTTTGGATATAGTTGGTTACTTAAATATTGTATATTAATAAAATTAATTTCACCTGTTTCTTGCCTTTTTTAATGTGGCTGGGAACATTTAAATATTGCATGTGCTAAAAAAAACTTGCTGGCAGTTTGGGTTTTTTTTGATCCATAATTTTGGATGGACAGCGCTGCTCTAGACTTCCTTTTCTATTTGAATTTACATCTTGCTTATTTAAGTCTCTGTATAGGACTTCCTCTTTCATCCCCTTTTTCCACTTCTAGTAATAGTGTACATTTATATGACTTCCTGAGCCAAGTACTATAAAGAGTTCCATAATTCTCAGAACCACCCTAGATGACGTATGTAATAATTGTTTTCTGCATTATTTAGACAAGGAAACAAAGTCTCAGGATCTAGAAAATGGTCCCAAGCCATACAGCAAGTTCAAGTCAGAGCAGATTGTACTCGAGTTTATCTGAGACCAACACCATGTTCTAATGCTTCACTTTATGAAATGTGGAGTATTGCTAGAGGGAGGGTAGACTCACGCGATTCCCATGGAGAAGCTATTGACATTTTGAATGAGAGAACTTGTCTTCATTGTGCTGGACTGTGACAAGTCAGTGTCCTAAGATCGTTGCCACCAAATGCCCATGACACCCATTAGTCTATCCCAACATCCTTTACATTTTCAGATGTTTTCCAAGGGTATCCTACCATACCTAGTTGAGAACCACTGGGTGGAACAAGAACAAATAGAGTTCACCTTTCCTATTATCTGGTGTCAATCAAGCCCTTCTTTCTGCTGTGTTGTTTAGTTGCTCAGTTGTGTCTGACTCTGCAACCCTGTGGACTAGAGACCACCAGGTTCCTCTGTTCCTCTGTCCTCTGTCCTCTGGGCTTTCCCAGGCAAGAAAACTGGAGTGGGTTGCCAGTTTCTTCTCCATACTGAGCACTTAAAATGTGGCAAATGCAACTGAGGCATTGAATTTAAATTTTTAACTTTAATATGTAAATATTAATACCAACATATGATCAGTAACTGCTGATGCGGACAGCACAGAATGCTAACCTCATGTTTTCCAAAATCAGATATCTTATTTTGATTCCAAACCTACTCATGGTATCCTCCATTTCAATCCAATTCTTTGGCTAAATGCTTTAGAGTCATCTTTTAATTCCTATCTTTCTCTCCCACATCATACCTGATCCATTAGCAAATTATTTCAGCTTTACTTTCATATTATATGTAGAATTCAAGTACTTCTCACCTCTTCCACAGCTAGCACTCTGATTCAAACTCCATTGTTATCTCTCCCCTGATCTTGTTTGCATTTTTATTCTTCCAGAGCTATCATTTTAAAATGCATGTTTAACTGTGTCACTTCTCTGGTGAGAACCCTCCAATGGCTACTCATTTCATTCAGAAGAGAAGCCAGAGTATTTGCAGAGGTCTTATCTGATCTTGCCCAAGTCTCCCACGTTTCCACCATCTCCGCTCCTCTTAGTTTCTTTTCCTACCAACCCTCCTTGCAAATATTTCCTTCCAGTAGGTCATCCTGGTCAAAGGTGTATTCCTGCCTCAGGGCCTTTGCACCTGTGGTTGCCACTGCCTGTTATAATCTACCCTTTGGAATGTGCAGCCCAGGGTTTCTCGGCTTTCTTAACTTCCTTTAAGCCTCTTCACAAATGTCACTCTAGCAGTGAGTCATCCCTAGACCACACTGTGTATATTTGTTACCACTCCTCCCCCATACTCTGTATTCCCCTCTGCTGCCTTCGCCCTCATCACTACCCTGAGTAAGTATATGTTTACTTGGGTTTTGATTTTTAAAAGTTTGTTGTTGTTGTTGTTGCTATCTGTTACTCTCACTGAAAAGTAAGCTCTGTGAAGAAGTGGGCTTTGATTTTTATCGTATTCTCTGTCACTCACTTAGGAGACAACCCAGCACATAGAAGATGCTCAATAAATATCTGTGAAATGAATAAATTCATTATTAAATCAATGGCTCTTCTGTGACTGTTTAACATTTTGATATTTATGACCCTTAATGATTTTACTTCCATTTGCATTATTTTTTTTAAAACCATATTTCTTACCTTTGTACAAATCTTTCAACTTAATCAGGTCTTTTACTCAGTATTTAAAATTTATTTTACTACAGCTGAGCATTCTGCCAATAGGCAATGTCTGTCAAACAGAACGTGACCTAAGTTGTTTGTGGAACTGAGTGCAGACTAGGTACAACTTATCACAGGTGAGATGGTTTAACATAAACGCTAAGGGAAAATGTACAACCGAGAGATGACTTAACTTTTGGATCATGTCTCTGAGTACTGCAAGGACACTGACTGTTCTCTTCAAGCAGAATATAAATGCCTCAGGCTGCAGAAGGGCTTCCCTGGTAGCTCAGCTGGTAAAGAATCCACCTGCATTGCAGGAGACCCCGGTTTGATCCTTGGGTTGGGAAGATCCTCTGGAGGAGGGCATGGCAGTCTACTCCAGTATTCTTGCCTGGAGCATCTCCATGGACAGAGGAGCCTGGCAAACTACAGTCCATGGGGTCATTCAGACACAACAGCACAAGGATGCAGAGTTATGACACATCATGCCTGTGAGGTCTTTGTAGACAATATGTGGCTTTGTTTTATGCTAGTATAATGGTTTTGCATTTATTGCTGACTTAGCAGTTTCTTGAGTCTTAATCTTTTCAAATGTTTTCTCAAAATTCTGGTATTTGAAATTGTGCCAGATCATAAAAAGGGCGAGAACCATATTTTTAGCACCTAGATTTTAGTGTTGCCAGCTCACTTGAGGCTATTAGCTCAACTTTTAGTGCTTATTAATGAATAATTATTGATGTTATATTTAAAATTACTTACAAGTTTATGAGAATAATTATAACTTTTCCCTGGGTTTCATGTACTCACTATTCTCTCTTTTCTTGCTGCCCTCTTAGAATCCATTGCTGTTTGGTGGGTCAAATGTGATATGGGTTAGTGGGAAGAACTAATGAAGATGGTGAACTGGTTTAAAAAGTTGAGTGAGACATATTGTGAAATACTATGAAGGCAGGATGGAATGACGAGTTACTGGTCCCGCAGTAACTGGAAAGTAAGTCTTATGACATGCTCTGTCATCAGATTATACATGAACATTTATTTAGGAACAAGTCCATCTCCTCCTCCCAAACTTCACACTTTGAAAATGTATTAATGAGAAATAGAAATACTTTTTACAGAGCACTTTTAAAAAGTGCTGGTGATACATGATAGGGGAATGAGGTAGAGCAGGGCCAGGGTCCTTTTCATGGGATGACATTCTAGTGAGAAAAGATGGAACACCCATGTTAAAACCAAATGGCATGGAGTGATAGATGCAACAAGAAAAAAAATGAAATCAAGTAGTAAACACTATATCTGGGATGGCCAGAAAGACCTCTCAAAGAAAGTATTGTTTGAACCCAGATCTGACTCATAAGCAGAAGATGATCAAGTAACATCTTGGGGTGTAGTGTTCTCGGCAGGTGTGAGCAGTTCCTAAAGCCCTTTGTAGAGACAAAAAGACACAATGACAGATGCTGATGGACAGAGAAGTAATGAGGGACATCAGAAGCAAAGATGCAGTCCCAGTTCCGAGGCGAACACGGCGTCTGTAGGACCTGGTATTTGCCTTTGTCTGGGTCAAGGGAAACCCTGGAGGGTCTCAAGTAGGAAATGCCAGAGCACATAAAAAATGCCGTACTTTTACTCTTGGTAATGGAAAACTTGGTATTTGTAAATAATTCTTTACTAAAAACAGCTGGAAATACCCGACAAAATATACATATATTTAAGTTTCTTTAACATGAAAAAGAGCTGATAAAATACTGAGAAATTACTCGGGAACACAAAGACTTAAGTTCAGCTAATAGGACTGGTTTTGCCCGGAAACATTTATTTGTGAATCCAGACGTGTCTGAGATGCCGAGCGGTAGTTTTGGTAACAAAGGGAACAATTGACCTTTGTCTGATGGTAGACAAGCTGACTTCATCTTCTGTTGTCTTAAAAAAAAAAGAGATTGCTAATGGTTGAAAAGTTAGTGTAACAAGGATGTTCGTCAAAGTATTGTTTATACTAGCAGAGAATTGGAAAGTACATAATTTTCTAGAAATGGAGGATTGGTTAAATAATCATGATATGTCTGTACTATAACACACTAATAAGCATTAAAAAGAATAAGATCAAGAAGAGTTTGGAAGAAGCCTCACAATGCTCTCTAAGGTGAAGAAATATCCTGACTATAAAATATTATGTATGGGAGTTTGGGATTGACCTATACATACTACTATATTTAAAATAGAAAACCAACAAGGACTTACCATGTAAACTGCTAGATACTGTGTAATAAACTAAGTGGGAAAGAATTTGAGAAAGAATAGATACATTATATGTAAAACTGAATCACTTTGCTGTACACCTGAAACTAACACAATTTTATAAATCAACTATGGTCTAAAATAAAGTAAAAGTTTAAAAAAAATTATGTACATGTTGTCCCATTTGTGTAACAATATGTGCATATATGTAGGAAAATGCAGAAAAAACTTATTAACAGTGGTTATCTCTTGGGATTGGGGTGATTAATTTCTTATTATGTATCTGTAATAGAAAATGCAAAAATCTAATGCAAATTGATCTATATATTTAATGATAAATAGCATATTAGAAATACTCCATAAAAGTACAAAGAAGAAAATAAATACCCCTGGAAATATTTACCCGTTATATAGTCCCCATAGCATTTGGGCTTTCCTGGTGGCTCAGATGGTAAAGAATCTCCCTGCAATCCTGGAGACCTGGGTTCAATCCCTGGGTTGGGAAGATCAGTGGAGAAGGGAATGGCCAGCCATTCCAGTATTCTTGCCTGGAGAATTCCACGGACAGAGGAGACTGATGGGTTACAGTCCATGAGGTCGCAAAGAGTTGGACTTGTCTGAGCAACTATTAGCCATTGGCCATAGCACTTAGCTTTCCTTATAACATAGGTTAAGAATTGCCAGGCTGCAAACAAAACTGAACTCACAAAGTTCTAGCGTTGTAGCATGTGATTAAAGGAAACTTCTATCCTACAAAATATTTTGCCGCCAAGATGCAATTTAACTATTGATATTTTAGCAAAGAACACATCTTTTCCTTTATACAGTTAAAGATTTAGAGTCAGGGAAGTGTTAATTCTAAAGTCCACCTCATTGATAAGGTAAGGTTATTAATGATGTGTGGTTTTGTTCTTTCTCATTTGCTGGGCTTTACACAAGACCCCGATGTTTGCTTGGGCACAGTTCCAAGGGCCTCCATCCTCCTTTTCTTCTCTGTAGTAGGTATTGCTCTGTTGTTGTGTGAAAGCTATGGGGTATGCCACCAAGGCCCTGGTTTCTGGTTTAGTTTGTTTCTTGCTTGGTTGCTTTGTTGGTTTATTGATTCTCCAACCAGATCATTACTAAAAGAAATACAAAAGAGAAAAATCCCAGGATATGGCTCAATTTCGGAACAGTAGCAATGAAGATAGTGCTCACACAGAAGTTCAGAAAAGTTACATATAAGAGAATAAAAACTTCTTTCATAAATGAAGCAGAATTGGTTTGACAATGATTTTCAGCAAATCACATAACCAAATATAGAAATGAAGGTTGCTGACTCAGGCACTTGTTCTAACCACTAAATTCAGCTTCCTCTCTTTGCTGCACACAGCAGGAGCACATGATGAAAAAAAAAATGCGACTCTTTCTGGAACAAGCAGACTTTTGGAAAATGGCCAATTCTGGAGGTTGACCTGTATGACGCATCATCTTACGAGATGCGAACCACACCCAGAAACCTTGGAGAAACCATTATGACAAAGATGAGATAATTTCAGAATCTTCTGATTTCATATTGAAATGATTAACATGTCAGAAGATTCTGACGAGAATCACATTCTTTACTCTGGAAATAGGTGGTAATTCTAGGATCCCATAAAACTTAAATCAGTTTCAATTCTGTTTAGGCAGTTGATGGGAAAATGGTGTTGTTTCAAGTCCATATATCAAGGGCATAAAGACACATATCAAAATAAGAAGGCACCAGATCAGAATGAGGCAACACAATGTGAATGAAGGCAATATGTCCAGGAGAAAATTTCATTGCAATGTCATCAGAGTATTCACTGAGTAGAGAATTACATATTTTGTATCATACCTCTTATTTTATCTACATAGAGTTGTATACCTGAAGTCATTATTTTTATACCTAAGAGAAGTACTTCTTCTATACCAAGAAAAAATTCATATATATGTTAGCGCTTCCTTATTGTATCAGCTTTGCTTAACTAGCAGATGAGGTCTTTGAGTCCCATTCCAGTGTCAGCATTTCTGAATGGACTGTCTGATTGATTCATTTATTCAATTCAGCAAATGTGAGCCCCTACATTGAGCCCCTACAATAAGCCAGGTATTGTGCTAAGAGCTGGACATACAAAAATGAATAAAGGTAAACAGTCCTTGACTTAGTGAAGTTTAGAGTCTGGAGGGAGAGAGAGACAATAAATAAAAACTAATGTGAAAATTGGGCTTCCCAGATGGCATAGAGGTAAAGAATCCACTTGCCAATGCGGGAGATGCAAGAGATATGGGTTTGGTCCCTGGGTCAGGAAGATCCCCTGGATGAGGAAATGGAAACCAATTTCAGTATTCTTGACTGTATAATTGCATGAACAGAGGGGTCTTGTAGGCTAGTCCATGGGGTCTCAAAGAGTCAGATACAACTGAGCATGTTTGCTTTAAGGTAATAATTATATATTGACATAATTGCTTTGAAGGACAAAACAGCATGCTTAATAGGGAATGACAGCAAGAACCAATAGCAATAGGGAAGGCCTCCCTCGCTGGGGAGGAAAAATTTAAGTCGAAATCTGAAGGAAGAAAAGGAGCCAGATAAGAAAGGAATGGGAAGAGCATTTCCTACAGAAGGAATAGCAAGTGCAAACGGCAGAAGCAAAGTCGTAGTAAAAAGTAGACACTCGTATCCCAGTCCCTTGGCCAGACATATTTCTGAACTCAGAACTTGTTTTGCATTTTAAAAAGTTGTTGTTGTTGTTCAGTTGCTCAGTTGTGTCCAACTCTTTGTGACTGCTTGGATTGCACCTGTCCAAGGACAGGCCTCCCTGTCCTTCACAAGTTCCTGGAGCTTGTTCAAAGTCATGTCCATCGAGTTGGTGATGCCATCTGACCATCTCATCCTTTGTCATTCCCTTCTCCTTCTGCCTTCAGTCTTTACCAGCATCAGGGTCTTTTCCAATGATTCAATTCTTCATATCAGGTGGCCAAAGTATGGGAGCTTCAGCTTCAGCATCAGTTCTTCCAATGAATATTCAGGACTGAGTTCCTTTAGGATTGACTGGTTTGATCACCTTGCAGTTCAAGGGACTCTCAAAGAGTCTTCTCCAACACCACAGCTTGAAAGCATCAATTCTTCAAAGTTCACTCTTCTTTATGGTCTAACTCTCTCAACCATACATGACTACTGGAAAAACCATCCTTTGATTAGATGAACCTTTGTCAGCAAAGTGTCTCTGCTTTTCAATATGTTTTTAACAGTTATAATTGTTGCTTCTTGACTTGCTAGCATAGTCCATGTATGAAATCCATATATTAACCCATGTATTATATATTAATAACACTCCCAGAAACACCTGGGGACAGTATGGTTGTGACAAACCACATTAATATATCTGCAGTGGAACATGTAAATTGTCACATAAAATGGGATAAAGACTATATAATTTATGACATGATCTTCTGTCCTTGATGGCTCAAGACAATAAAGAATCTGCCTGCAATGCAGGGGCTCGGGTTCAGTTGCTGGGTGGGGAAGATCCCCTGGAGAAGGGAATAGCTGCCCACTCCAGTATTCTTGCCTGGAGAATCCCATGGACAGAAGAGCTTGGTGAGCTATAGTTCATGTGGTCACAAAAGAGTCAGACAGGATTTGATGATTAAACTTGTACCAGCTATTAAAGCAATAACTTTGTAGGCATAATTTCATTTAGTCCTAAAAAATAAGGTAGATATGAATATTATTTCCTTTTTTACTGATGAAGATACAGAGGTTAAGAGCAATCTGAAGGGGACACTGGATCTGTATCTGTAGAGGCAGGCATGCCTCGGGGTTTACGCCCTGCTGTCCAGGGTGGGAAATGACCAGTGACGACAGGTGTGGAGTGAGAATGCTCAGGCCCCTTGCATCGGGGCAGGACAACACTCCAGATGTGCCCAGTGGATCAGGTGCAGCCAGCTTTCTGCGGAACTGCCGCCATCACACCCTGTCTTGGTTTCCCCCTCCTCCTGCTCCTGCTTCCCCTCCCCCTTGCCTTCTAGATCTCTCCTGACTTCCTTTGCTACTGCTACTGCTGCTGCTGCTAAGTCACTTCAGTCATGTCTGACTCTGTGCGACCCCATAGATGGCAGCCCACCAGGATCCCCTGTCCCTGGGATTCTCCAGGCAAGAACACTGGAGTGGGTTGCCATTTCCTTCTCCAAGGCATGAAAGTGAAAAGAGAAAGTGAAGTCACTTCAGTCATGTTTGACTCTTAGTGACCCCATGGACTTCAGCCTATCAGGCTCCTCTGCCCATGGGATTCTCCAGGCAAAACTACTGGAGTGGGGTGCCATTGCCTTCTCCTGACTTCCTTTAGCAAATTGATTGCTCAGAAAGTCTTGCCTCAGGCACTGCTTCTGCTTCAAAACAGCCCTGCTGAGCCCTGGGGAATTCCTGACCCATGGAAACTGAGAGAGATAATGATTGTTGTTAGTGATTCTTGTTTGAACCATGATTTGGGGCACTTAGATGGGCATAATAGGGAGTCGGAACTGCCTGCAATGCTTCAGTGAGTGTATGTAGCGAGGATTTACTAGCTCTTCCTCAGCAGAATCTATGACTCAATCTGTCCAGATCAGGCAGACACACACACCTCATAGACACAGGGTTTTCCTTCTTGCTGTAGGTTTATCAGCTAACACCACTGTCTCAGGGAGCACAACATCTGTCTAATCTGCTGAAACAGCATTACCTGAACCAAGGGGCCCTACTTTATGGCAAATGAAGTATGACAAGCTGTGCATGACATGGAATCCACTGGTCCTTCCATGAACCATCTCACTTGGAAAATTCTAGCCTGAATTTTCATGCAGGGGCAAGAAAGAATCCCCTGCAGGCAAAGCAAAGAGTAGGTGCCGTCCTTCAGGGTTTTTTTTTTGCGTACCACAGACTGACAGCCATTGCATATCACTGGTGACCCAACAGGAGGAATATAGAGGTTCTGCAAACAGGAATAAGAGTGGCTTCCCCGGTGGCTCAGTTGGTAAAGAGTCTGCCCGTAGTGCTGAAGATCTGGGTTCGATCCCTGGATCGGGAAGATCTACTGGAGAAAGGAATGACTACCCACTCTAGTATTCTTGCCTGGAGAACCCCATGGACAGAGGAGCCTGGTGGGCTACAGTCTACAGCATCACAAGAGTCGGACATGACTGAGAGACTGACCCTGCCTGCTTTGCTCACCATTATTCCCAGTGACCTACTTCTTGTTCCTCTGTATCTTTTTCTAGTTTCCCTTTTCTCCCCCAGCTTTGGTGTACTTTCAGCAGTCACAGCGTGGCTCTTCATGGGCCGACTGTCCTCCTCGGACTACTGGGAGCGTGTTCCTTACAAGTGAGGAGGCCGGGAGATGTCCTCCCTTCCCCACAAGGCTCAGGTGCGGGTGTAGGAAACAGAAATCCGGTTTCCTCCCTCTGAAGCCCAGCTTGCACTCCAACCACCCATGCAGAACCAGGCTGAGGTCTCATCCTCTCCTTTCTTCTGCTTCAGACGAATCTGACCTCACTCATTTTCCAGGGTCATCAACGAAATAAATGGTGGGTTCAGGACCCAGGACTGTCAGACTGAACAGGTAGAAATGCAAGGTACCCAGTTAGATTTGAATTTCACATAAACAGCATTTTTTTTTTAAAGCTGAAGTATGTCCCATGCAACACTTGGGACATACATATATTTAATTTTTAAACATGGTTTATCTAAATTTCAAATTTGACTGGGTGTCCTGTATTTTATTTGGTAACTGTATCTGAACACTAGCCAAAGTCTGATTTCAGTACCTAAGACCCAAAGGGTTCCAACTCTTTGGGACCCCCATAGCCTGTAGCCCATCAGACCCCTCTGTCCATGATATTTTCCAGACAAAAATACTGGAGTGAATTGCCATTCTCTTCTCCAGGGGATCTTCTTGACCCAGGGATTGAACCTGGGTTTCCCATGTTGCAGGCAGATTCTTTACTGTCTAAGCCACCCATGAAGCTCCTTTGAAATTAATAAATCACTTTAAATCTATAAACAAACTCAATGCACATACTACAACATTCAAAAGGTAATGTAACTAAGCAAGGACTTGTGGACAGAAAGCTGAAGTTTGACAGTGGGTTTGTAGCAAAGTAAGGTTTCATTACAGGATGGCAAGCAAAGAAATGGGAGACATGTCTCAGATCCACTTCCACTAACTCTTTGAGCTGGTAGCATTTTAAAGGGGAAGAACAAGGAAGCTAGGGTTAATCATTGTCTTGTGACATTTCTGTGACATCTCTTAATCATAGTTTTGGAAGTCAGGATGTTCTGGTTTGATTCTCTGGCCAAGTAGTCCATGGCTAGGGGTCTCTTAGCTCATCTTGCTCTGGAGAAACAACCTGAATTTGTGTTGATTAGTATTCAGTTAGCACAGGATTGAGGTCAGAAGGGACAAGAAAGAGAATAAAATTTTGGATAGAGGGCATAATCATAAACTCGGCAGGGGAACTCTGTTTAGGGGGACCTTGTTTTAATTGAGTAAACGAGAAGTCTTTCAACACCCTTGTGCCCAGCCACTCAGGTCTCCCACTCAAATCTACCATTCAGAGGCAATCATGGCAGCTTGTTTCTTATTTACCTTTCTAGAAATACTCTGTAAATCCAAGCATAATTATACATGGATTTCTGTACTTTTCTTTATTAGTTTAACAACCTCCCTTGGAGATAGGTCTTATTAGCCCATCTAGAATTGCCTTGTTCTTTTAAATAATTGCTCATTTATTAAAAAAAATTTTTTTTTTTAATGTGGACCATTTAAAAGTCTTTATTGAATTGGGTACTTAATGTCACCTGGGAGTCAGCACAATTTCTAAAAAGAATTACATAACAGTGGAATGCCTACTGCTGAGATCCACAAAGATAAGAGTGTTTTTTTTTTCCTTTAAAAAACTGTTTCTAGAATAAGCAGAAAGACCCATAAATCAGTAGCACTCCTTTCTAAAAAATCAGCCTCAGAGAAAGAGGCTCGTAGGTTCCTGGAAGGTTGTTATGCTAATATGTAACAGAAAGGAAGATTCATTACAGGGAAGGAAGACACAGGGTCCAATTTGCTCAGGGTTGATACATATGCTGGGTTTGGAGGTTACAGGAGATTGATAAGAGCACAAAGTCTAATGTATCATCAAACAGGGACATTCTTGCTGGCTGCTAGAATGGTGGGGAGAATGGGAGGATGGCATGGCATGCCTGAAGTTATTATAGACTGATATTCATTTGAGGCAACTTGTGGAATTAGAGATGTCCCTTGCCCTCAGTAGGTTTACAAAATAATAGACTGACATGAAAGCAAAGATGCTATCTAAACAAACACAGAATCATTTTGAACAGAATCCGTATGTGATGGTTCAGTCACTCAGTCCTGTCCAATTCTTTGCAACCCCATGGACTGTAGCCTGCCGGGCTCCTCTGTCCATGGGATTCTCCAGGCAAGAATACTGGAGTGGGCTGCCATTTCCTTCTCCATGAATTCATACATTACAGTACAAATACATAAGCATATACATATGCATAAGATGCAGGGTATAGATTTCTTTGAGCTTCATAATTCTCTGCTAGTCGTGTGATGAACATAGGTCCTGAAATAAGCCTCAACAAAAGCCAGCTAATATGGTAAGAATTTAGTTTAAAAAGAAAAATACAATTTCTTTAATTGCTCTGTTCTTTCCTTTCCACAATTAATCTTTTCACTGCCTTTCAAAGCTAAATTTTAAAACAATTAAAAAATTATTTTATGTATTTATTTTTGGCAGCACTGGGTCTTTATTGCTTTGAAGGGGCTTTCTCTGGTTTCAGCAAGTAGGGGCTACTCTTTGGTGGGACGCACGGGCTTCTCATCGTGGTGGCTTCTCTTGTTGCAGAGCGCAGCTCTAGGCACTCCGGCTTCAGTAGTTGCAGCACAGAGCTGCATAGTTGTGGCCTGCAGGCTCTAGAATGTGGGCTCAGTAGTTGCGGCACATGGGCTTAGTTGCTCTGTGGCATGTGGAATCTTCCCTGATTAGGGATCAAGCCCGTGGCTATTGCAATGATAGGCAAGTTCTTATGCACCATCGCAATGATAGGCAGGTTCTTATGCACAGGGAAGTCATCAAAACTAGACTTAAAAAAATCTAGTCCTATGGGAAATGTAATATTGGGAAAAAGAACAGTAGCTGAGTATGCCCCATAGCTTTGGCTTTTTCTTTTTAACACTCTTGAATCAGACATCTATTGGGACAGGATAGCAGGTGTTCTCTGAGATGCGTGCATGGTATCTGTGCTCTTCCACTTTAATTTATGTTAAATAAATATCACAGGAACCCAAACAATCTAAGACTCTTCTCAGCCACAGGATTTACTTTAGCACTTCCTGAGAAGTGCTACTGTAAATATACAAGTCACGCAACCCACTTGCAAACAGTACTTGGCACCATGTGAATGAGTTTCTGGAACAAACTCATTCATTTGGGGAAGGGCTAGAGTGTCAGAAATATAGGTTCTTCTAAAAACAAACAAATAAAATGGGTATTTTTCCAGGCATTGTCTGGTAGTACTAGCCTGCCTACACTAATGTTTCTTATTTCTTACCCTTTCTGGGTTGCCTATACTTCAGTTCCTCACCAGGTAGATGAAGATGGTAAAAACAGTGAAAATGATATTTATTCCTAAGCCTTCTCACTTCATCAGTCCCCCCGAGGGACTTTCCTGTTCTCATGGATTGGCAACATAGGGGAGGAAATTTTTTTTCTCATCCTTCTTAGTGTCCTTGGCTGGATCTGAAAATTAAACTGACAAGACTGATGAACAGGAGCAGAACATACAAATTATATTTTTATGTGAATATGGAGCCTGCACAAGAGAATGAAGATCCAAAGAAGTGATTGGAGCAGGAAGCTCTTGGATCTTTTAGACAGAGAAACAATAATTTGCAAAGAATTGAGAAGAAAAAGGGGTTTGGGCTAAGTGTGGTAAATGGTGAGGAAGTAACTCAGAATACAGGATTAGTTTAACAAGCTTGTGTTGCAGACTCTTCTGCTGCCTTCACTGGGTTAAGAGTCTGTCTCCAGTGAAAGGAGAGTTTATTTCCTGTGTTTAGGCAGAAAGAGGGGTAACTTTAGCTGTGTTTACTGCTTCTTCATTGCCTTCAACTCAAAATAATTTTTATGTCAAAGAGGCATATTTTGGGATGACATTCTGATTTTCCTTCAGCAAATAGGAGTCATGGAATCAAATAACTCTAAGCCCAGAGGGAATTGGAAGGGCCATTTGGTAGAAAAATCCAGGATAAATAAATATAGACTCTTAGCTTTTCAGGGCTGGAAGGAAACAAGAGAATTCAACTCCATACCACATATTTGAATCTCTCTGGAAATGTGTAGAACTGTTAAAACAATTTCTAGCTTTCTGAAACTGTAATTTTTTAAGCATATTTCTTTCCCAACCTTGAAACACTAATAACCAATTTCCACCTTTCAAACCAATAATATTTCAGAACGTTGCAATTATTGTGCTTAATACGAAAAATTATCATTCTATGTTGCTGCTTAGATTGCAATTCTGGTTTTTTATATTTCTTTAAAACAGTAGTTCTTTCTTTCCTGTGATAATCTTCTGGCATATTTTTCTATTTTCTCATTTTTCATAGCAGTGAGAAAATAGATATTATCTTTGTTTTCATCTTCTCTTGGTTCAAATCTCAAAGGGTGTTGAATTGGAAACTTGAGGGGCCTAATTAGCAGAGAAAATAAAATAAGAAAAAGTCAATACAATAAGCTATTAAAAAAATTAATTCATCAGCAGAGGGGACCCTAGTTCAGTTCAATTCAATTCAGTTTCTCAGTCGTGTCCGACTCTTTGCGACCCCATGCACACCAGGCCTCCCTGTCTATCACCAACTCCCGGAGTTCATGGACTCAAACTCATGTCCATCGAGTCAGTGATGCCATCCAGCCACCTCATCCTCAGTCATCCCCTTCTCCTCCTGCCCCCAATCCATCGCAGCATCAGGGTCTTTTCCAATGAGTCAATTCTTCTCATGAGGTGGCCAAAGTATTGGAGTTTCAGCTTCAGCATCAGTCCTTTCAATGAACACCCAGGACTGATCTCCTTTAGAGTGGACTGGTTGGATCTCCTTGCAGTCCAAGGGACTCTCAAGAGTCTTCTCCAACACCACACTTCAAAAGCATCAATTCTTCTGTGCTCAGCTTTCTTCACAGTCCAACTCTCACATCCATACATCACCACTGGAAAAACCATAGACTTGACTAGATGGACCTTTGTCGGCAAAGTAATGTCTCTGCTTTTGAATATACTGTCTAGGTTGGTCATAACTTTTCTTCCAAGGACTAAATGTCTTTTAATTTCATGGCTCCAATCACCATCTGCAGTGATTTTGGAGCCCAAAAAATAAAGTCTGACACTGTTTCCACTGTTTCCCCATCTATTTCCCATGAAGTGATGGAACCAGATGCCATGATCTTCGTTTTCTGAATGTTGAGCTTTAAGCCAACTTTTTCACTCTCCTCTTTC
>SJYV01021898.1:14245-44097 GCA_006410875.1 Neotragus pygmaeus | reverse complement strand
TCCAGTCCTGTGGCCACTGCTGAGTTTTCCAAATTTGCTGGCATATTGAGTGCAGCACTTTCACAGCATCATCTTTCAGGATTTGAAATAGCTCAATTGGCATTCCATCACCTCTACTAGCTTTGTTCATAGTGATGCTTTTTAAGGCCCACTTGACTTCATATTCCAGGATGTCTGGCTCCAGGTGAGTGATCACACCATTGTGATTATCTGGGTCGTGAAGCTCTTTTTTGTACAGTTCTTCTGTGTATTCTTGACACCTCTTCTTAATATCTTCTGCTTTTGTTAGATATCACTTAGCAAAATATCTCCATATTGTAAGATGAAGAAAGGAAGATCCAGAATCTTTGTGTGACTTATCCAAGGATACACAGATGGTTAATGATGGAACCTCCACTGGCTGCATTCACTTGACTTCCAGACAGGGCTGTGAGAAAGATCTTAAGAGAAACTTAAGTGCATAAAGAGTATTTTAGTTTTTCTCTGTTCCTGAAAACTTGCTTACTAGATATTTGGATTCTAAGAACTTTTCTTTCTTTGTTTTTCTTTTCCCTTCCTTTCTTTCTCCTTTTTCTTCCTTTTCCCCTTCCTTTCTTCTTCCTGCCTTCCTTCTTCTCTCTCTCTTTCATACTTTCTTTCTCTTTACACAGAAAAGTTAACTCCAGTTTAAACTCTTTTGTCTTCAAAGTTATAGAAAATATGTATCTACTGAGCTGATTCAATTCTCAGACAATTCTCAGTGTCTGGAAAGAACTTCAGACTCTTCTAGGTCTTGGCTGTTTACAGTAATGAAGAGGAGCAGTAGGATAGGTAATCCAAATTAATAAATCATTCTTGAGAAATTACAAACTAGTTAAATATTAACATTAGTAACTAGACTGATGTCTTAATGGGAGCATCCTCCTTAGGCAAAGCCTAAGAAATACCAGACTATTTAGGGATTTGTTTTCAAAAGGAGGGGACTTACATGACAAAACCCCACACTATCCCTACAGCCTGTAAAACAAACTTTTACAAGAGCAAATAATACTTGGGAGCCAGTGTATTAAAAAGCAGATATATCACTTTGTTGCAAAGGTCTGTATAGTCAAAACTGGTTTTTCTGGTAGTCAGGTACCAATGTGAGAGTTGAACCGTAAAAAAAGCTGAGCAGCAAAGAACTGTTGCTTTTGCATTGTGGTTCTGCAGAAGGCTATTGAGAGTCCCTAGAACTGCAAGCAGATTAAACCAGTCAATTCGAAAGGAAATCAACCCTGAATAGTCTTTGGAAGGACTGATGCTGAAGCTCCAATTTATGGCTGCCTGATGTGAAGAGCCGACTCATTGAAAAAGACTCTGACCCTGGGAAAGAACGAAAGCAAAAGGAGAAGGAGGTGGGAGAGGATGAGATGGTTAGATAGCATCACTGACTCAATGGACATGAATTTGAGTACACTGCGGGAGAGCCTGGAGAACAGAGGAGCCTGGCATGCTGCAGTCCATGGGGTTACAAAGAGCCAGACATGACTAAGTGACTGAAGAACAGCAGCAATATTTGGGAATACATTTCAGATAAGAGGAGTCTAAGCAATTGGTTATGGTTTGCTTAAAGAATGGAATATATTCAATATATGAAGGAAAGTGGATAGTGGGCCTTCTATGATAAAGTTCCTAGGGTTGGATCTCTTTTGAAAATGCCAAAAAGTTTAGAGAGGAACCAAAGAGAGTGATCAGCTATAACAATTTCCAGGAATGTTATTAACATGGCTTTCTGTATAAACAGTGGTGCTCATTCCTGCCTACTCCTTCCTCTAGTGAACTGTTTTTTTCAAATGCATTCAAACTCTATGAGTCTCCTCTCTTCTGGTTATTATTATCTTTCTGATTCTTGCTTTTTTAAGAAAGAAGGTAAGTTACTGTTGAAAAGGAACTCTAGATTTTACATTTCTTCTCTTTGAAGATTTTGCAAAGTGGACATCATGAATAATTGAGAATTTTCTCTTAGTGGCAACATTTTAAAAACATTTTCCCATGCATCAACACATGGGAAATAAAAAGATGTTGATATAAAACAAAAAGATACTGACCAGTGTGTATCCTTGAACACATGGACTGAGCAATGGCAGATCACAGAAGTTCATGAATGATTGTTTTTCAAACTGCTAGATGGGAAGAATACAAATGAATTAATTTCTTCCTTAGTTCAGAATCTGGAACTGAAGATGGCATAGTTCCACTTTCTTTAGACCCTTTTACTTTTTAAGGGTTATGTGACCTTACGTTTTCTTCAAGTTGATTCTTCTTATATGAGGGATCTCAGAACCAGAAACCTTTGTGGACCAATGTTTTGCTAAAAATTAGTTCTTCCTTTATTTATAGCTTTGCTCCTTCAGGCCATTCTGTTCCCTAAATATCCCATTTTCCAGTTTCTGACCACTAGGTGTCATAAGTATTCACACAAATGCCTCCAAGATGTGAACATAAACTTTACCTATTAAAATGAGGCCCTGAATGTATGACTACTTATATATGATCTTATGTCACCTGGGGTCACATATTAGCTCCAACTTACATGTAATTCAACCTCTGAATGAAAAGTTCAGGGAAAGTCACAAAATTAAGGAAAAATGAAATGGAACTCTTGTGGTATACAAACGGTTTGCCAAAAGAGCAAATTTGTATAGCTTTTAACTCTGCAGAGCTTGTTCCTTCCTAACCCCCTTCCCCAGTTGACCTCCAGAGTTACCTTTAGACTCTTTGCATGAGATTAATAGGCACCTCCTCTTAGGAATGGGCTTTGCAAGAGCATATTGATAGCCTTGGGAAATCTCTGCATTACTTTGCAATAGGAATACACATGAGACACTGGGACCCATTCTCATTCTGCTTATTTGAGTTTCAACTAAAGAGACTGACACGTTGAAAAATTATTTTCAAGTCATTTTGAAGCTAAGATGATCAATTCAAACCTTTTCATTTCATGTTGGAGAAATGATACCTGGAAGAGTTTGCTCACTGTCCGAAGATAGTAGCAGAACTGGACCTTGGACTCACATCTTCTGACTCCTAGGCATCCTAGGTCTTCTGTGTAGTTATTGCTGTTCTCAAGATAGATTTATGCATTTGTTTTGGAATTTTGAAAAAAAATAAACCAAATTATTCCTTAGACTGTGTTAATATTGTAAGAAAAACCTTAGCTCAGTAAACCTCCTCCGTGGAGATTTGTTGTTAAAAAACAGAAGTAGTTTATTAGTCATTGGAGCAAGGACAAGAAATGCATTGTAATGCTCTTATTTCACAGAATTTGCAGATTTGTTTCAGATAGATGGAAAAACTGTCCCATTTAGCTTTCCTTTGTATGCCAAGTCAATCAGATTCATACATATCTTTCAATGAATTTTTTAAAAAAGATGACCATATTTAATGAACAGATAATCTTTTGGTATTTCAAGTCAAAAAGAATACTGTTGTTATTCTCACCAAGATGAAAAGAAAATAGGCTTAGTCGTTTGGATATAAAAGCAGTGAAGATATTGCATTTTAAGCTGTTAAACAACAGCTCCTCATAGGCTTAGTCGTTTGGATATAAAAGCAGTGAAGATATTGCATTTTAAGCTGTTAAACACAGTCACCTCATGGATTGCAACATGCCAAGTTCCCCTGTCCTCCACTATCTCCTGGAGTTTGCTCAAATTCATGTTCATCGTGTTGGTGATGCTGTCTAACCATCTCATCCTCTGCCACTCCATTCTCCTTTTGCTTTCAACCTTTCCTAGCATCAAGGTCAGATTCTTTACCATCTGAGACACCAGGGAAGCCCTGGTGAGTAGCTGTACCATAAAATAATTAATTTTATTTATGTAAGGAAGGAAATGGCAACCCACTCCAATATTCTTGTCTGGAGAATTCCATGGACAGAGAAACCTGGTGGGCTACAGTCCATGGGGTCACGAAGAGTTGGACATGACTGAGGGATTAACACTCTCACTTTCACTTTTATTTCTTGGGACGAGCAGCACTGTCCTTGTATGATCAGAAGGCCAGAAGGGTCCATATCTGTGATGTTCACTCAGTTCCCCTGGAGAGGACCCTACACTCTCTGGTCAATGTGGTTCTCTTCTTTATTCTGACTGAGATTTCCATGGTAAGTTCAGATGAAGAATTTCTTTTGAGTAATAATTTCCCCCTAATTACAATAAATTGCTTTGACTAAATTCATATATACAAAATTTGGAAGACTGAATTAAAAATTAATTCTTTGATTACAGTGAAAGTACATGGAACTAGTTAAACTGGTAATTATGACCATTATTTGAGATGTTTTACCAAAAAATATTGCAAGGTCAAATAGGTTAGGGAAATAAGGTTTATGCTTAACATTCTTTCTTAAACATTAATATTGCTGCTTAGCATATTACAGACTTTGAAAAATCCTGCAATTGAGAAACCTGATCAAATCTAAGCTAACATTTTCCAAGTATTGTTAGTCAGAAACTTTTATTGTAAAATACCAAATAACATTTGGTAAAAAACAGGTTGAGAAACCTTGATTTCCAAAGTGACACAAAATCCTCGTTTGATAAAGCAACTACACTATTTCTTGAAAAGTGTAATTCTTTTATTTGATTTCTATATTATTTATTGGCAGTATCTAAATAGTATCCCCTTTGCCTTCATGGCTACTTTCTGGCAACAAGATTCATAGCTGCAACATCAAAGCCCAAAGTCTTGTTAAGTTTATTTGTAGATTTTTTCGAGTATCAGTGTCCTGTCAGCAGATGAACTATTTTAAGATATTATTATTTTTCTGTGTTATAAAACAACTATTTCAGTTGATTTCCTCTGGCCCATTTATTTTCTTTCACTTAATGTGAAATTGTTCTATGTCAGAGTTAGTAATTATTTACTAGAGGACAAATAAGCCTGGACTAAAAAGGCAGTTGTATTTCCTGGGAGCTGATATTATGGCTGTTACTTGATGGTAGGAGTAACTTACACATTCAAAATAGAATATAGACTCATTAGTGTGTCTTAATAGGTTTAGTGCAGTTGTTTCTAAGGTGGCAGGGAAGTGGTACACCCAGATCGCTGCTCGTAATGAAGAGTAGCACAGAAAGCAAGATAAAACAAAGTAACCTGGCTACTATCTCACTTTTTGGTTATAAATTGGTCCTGGGTCCCGATACTTCCATAACTGGCTTATTCCACAAACCCCAGAGAATTGCAGTAATATTTTTGCACTATTTGGGACACAGTCATAGCTTAAGTGATTTGCTTTCCCTCTGGGTGTTTTTTATTTCTATATCTTGAGAGAGAATTCATTTAAATTAGTTTGTCACCATCTCATACAAAGAACTCTTACGAAGAAGTTTTATTCTAAGCTACTACAAAGACTATTGACTACTCTCAAGTTCAAGCTCAATCCAGAATCAGCCCAATCCATAACTCCATTATTTATGTTCTAAGTATCAACTTTTTATTCTTCTGATATACACACCATGAATCCTATCAAAAAAAAACTTCTGCAAACAATGCTTGCTCTTTCTGTCCTCAGGAGTGATATAATGATTGTGGTCGTTAGAGAAGACTCTTGAGAGTCCCTTGGACTGCAAGGAGATCCAACCAGTCCATTCTAAAGGAGATCAGTCCTGGGTGTTCTTTGGAAGGAATGATGCTAAAGCTGAAACTCCAGTACTTTGGCCACCTCACGAGGAGAGTTAACTCATTGGAAAAGACTCTGATGCTGGGAGGGATTGGGGGCAGGAGGAGAAGGGGACCACAGAGGATGAGATGGCTGGATGGCATCACCGACTCTATGGACGTGAATCTGAGTAAACTCCAGGAGTTGGTGATGGACAGGGAAGCCTGGCATGCTGCAATTTGTGTGGTCGCAAAGAGTCAGACATGACTGAGTGACTGAACTGAACTGAACTATGGGAACCTAGAATTTTATAGAATTTGTTTGGTCCAAGACCTATTGTTATCTGGTTCTCCCTGGCTACTTCAACTGGTATCCCATTACTCCTTTTTCTGTATTAATAACAAATGGATTACTAGTCTCCAAACATTCCATGATTTTCTTGCTGTCTTTTTCTTTTTTTTTTTGCATATGCGCTTCTCTTCCACTGTATTATTCCATTCCCTTGCTTTATCACACAGTTAAATTTGTCTCATATTTCCAAATTTGGAATGGGTACCATTTATAGTATATCTTTTATGTTCATTCCTAAGCTCAAAGAAAATTTTCATTTCCATGAATAACTTGAGGTTGGAGACTTTAATAGCATATTACTTGGGATAGGAGTAGTTGCTCTCACATACAATACTCAAAATACATAAATTATCAAGTATGTATGATAGAAATTTACTTTTCAGTCACATAGACTCCCAAAGATATTACTGTGAAACTTTCCCCTAACTAGTGGTTCGGGATTTTAGTCTTGTACTATCTTGTAGTTTCATCATCTGACACTATGCTTATCTGTATCCAGCTAATGGAAGAAAAAGATTACTTCCTTAATCTGGAAGTAATTTACTTCCTCTTGTTTCTGTTGGTAAGAACAGGTCACCTGGCCCAAACTAAATACACTGAAGTTGAGAAGTGTGTTCCCTGACTGGGCAGTGGTTCCTGGTAACAACTCCAGGAAAGAAAAACATACATCTGGGGGATAAGAGTTAGCTATCTTGGCTAGAGTTAATATTCTTATGTTTGCAATGACGCAAACTTCAACTTGTGGTGGTGGTTTAATCGCTAAGTCATGTCCGACTCTTGTGACCCCATGGACTGTAGCCTCCCAGGCTCCTCTGTCCATTGAATTTTCCAGGTGAGAATACTGGGAGTGGATTGCCATTTCCTTCTCCAGGGGATCTTTCTGACCCAGGAATCAAACCTGGGTCTCCTGCATTGCACACAGATTCTTTACTGACTAAGCTATGAAGGAAGCCCATACTTCGACTTAAGAAAGCTTAAACAACAAGGATACTTTAGTGAAATCACTCAGGAGGTAGTTCTGAGAATCCATGGAAGAGCTGAAAGGATCAGGCAAACTGGGGAACTTCAAATATGAACTTGGACACACATTGCAATCTATGTCTCTGTTTTTCCTGCTTATTAATTTTGTCCTTTTCTGTTGCAGATAGATAATTTTATCTGCATGGTGGGGGGTGGGAACATAGCCAATTCCAGGTTAGAGCCTCCAAGTTTTATGATTCCAGAGCAAAGTAAAAACGTATCCCCCCCATCCCATTTTGCTATGTAAAAATTCCACAGACAGACTCAGTGCAGTTTACCACATGTGTTCCCTCATTGGACTAATCACCATGACTATTGCTAAGAAGTGAGATATATATAAAGTTTAGGATGTTTGTGGGCCCAGTCCCTGCATGACTTGGGACATTGCAATTTTATTTCAAAATGTCCTAGGGTAAGTAGAAGAATATTACTGTCAAGGTAGATATAACCTTGGGATAGAAACTAGATTAGAGGAAAGGCTTCAACACATTGCAGAAGTGTATGCAGTGAATAAGGGGTATGGAATCAGGTCAGCATCTGCTGCTTTACCTGAAATCTAGGCTTTGTGGTTCCATTTATAGAGCACAGGCAGAGCGGACTGAGCAGAATTCTGAAGGGCCCTGGGATTTTCAGAATGGTAAATGAGCATCGATTTTACCATGAAGTCACCAACTGCATTAGCCCCTAACAAGAGAGGCAGCCTGTTTTTTGTTTTGAAGTCAGACATTGACTTTTCCTCTCTAGCTATGAAAGTCCTAGGTGGCATTGTCTTCCAATATATACATTGAAAGTCTGCTGTTTTCTGTAGCCACCTTAATTAATCATTTTAGCCCGATCTTGGATAACTTGCTGCAGCTTCTATATCAGCATTTGCTGCTTCATCTTTCAGTTTAATATTATAGAGATAGTTTCCTTAATATATGGAGAGGTTTCTTTAAACTTCATGATCCCTGCTAGCTTTAAACTTTTCTTCTGCAATTTCCTCATCTCTCTCAGCCTTCATGAAATAAGACCTTGGTTACTACTAGGCTTTTGGCTTAAAGGGATGTTGTGGATGGTTTGATCTATTCAGATCACCAGAACTTTCTCCATGTCAGCAATAAGGCTGTTACATTTTCTTATTTATGTATTCACTAGAGGATCAATTTTAAGCTCCTTCAATAACTTTTCCTTTGCAGTCCCACCTTAGTTAACTGGTACAAGAGTCCTAGCTTGCATCCTATCTTGACTTTCAACATGCCTTCCTGACTCAGCTTTATCATTTATAACTTTTGATTTAAAGTGAGAGCATGTGACTTTTGCTTTCACTTGAACACTTTGAGGCTATGGTATGGTTATTAACTGGCCTAGTGTCAATATTATTATGTCTCAGGGAATAAAGATGTCAAAAGTTATGCAGAAAGGAGAAAATGACTGGTGGCTGGAGCAACCAGAACAAAGAATTTGAATAAATATTTTTCCAAAGAAGATCTATAAATGACCAATAGATACATGAAAAGGTGCTCAATATTGCTTGTTATCAGGGAATGCTCAGGAAAATCACAACAAGATATAACCTGACATGTGCTAGAATAGCTCTTTTTAAAAAGAGGTAGCACATGCAGGGGGTATGGAGAAAAGGGAATTCTTGGGTATTGTTGGTGGGAATATAAATTTTTGTAGCCACTATGAAAAATAGTATGAAGTTTCCTCAAAAAAACAAACAAACAATAATAGAACTACCCTATGATCCAGCAACCCCACTTCTGATATATAAAGGAAAGAAAACTTATCTTGAATATATGTTGGCCTTGAAAGAAAGAAATCCTGTCATTTTTGACAATTTGGATGAAACACTGTGTTTCAGTGAAATTGCAGAGAACATTGTGTTCAGTGAAATAAGTCAGAGGAATGGTATCATTTATATGTGGAATTATTTTAAAAGTCAAACTTGTAGAAGCCAGAAGTACAAGCAACTCTAACCTGTACTGTATCTATCCCTCTCTTATTTAGAAAAATTATTCCATTTCCTTATTCTTCATATATTAAGCTGAGTGAGGAAGACATGAGGAAAGTCAAGGTGGGATGAAAGTTAAGACTCTTCCACCAGTTAGCCGAGATGGGACTGCAAAGGAAAAGTTCTTGAAGGAACTTAAAATTGATCCTTTAGTGAATACACAAATAAGAAAGCGTAACAGCTGTATTGCTGACATGGAGCCCCTGGGTGCTGGAAGAAATAGGGAAAGGTAGGTAAAGGGTACAACCTTTCAACTTTAAGATGAATAAAGTCTGAGGATCTAATGTCTAACACAGTGACTGTAGTTGGTAATATTGAATGACATAATTGAAATTTGCTGAGAATAGAAGGAAAGTTATGCTCAACCTAGACAGCATATTAAAAAGCAGAGACATTACTTTGCCAACAAAGATCCGTCTAGACAAGGCTATGGTTTTTCCAGTAGTCATGTATGGATGTGAAAGTTGTATGATAACGAAAGCTGAGTGTGAAGAATTGATGCTTTTCAACTCTGGTGTTGGAGAAGACTCTTGAGAGTCCCTTGTACTGCAAGGATATCCAACAAGTCCATCCTAAAGGAAATCAGCCCTGAATATTCATTGGAAGGACTAATGTTGAAGCTGAAACTCCAATACTTTGGCCACCTGATGCAAAGAACTGACTCAATGGAAAAGATTGCTGGGAGAAATATCAATAACCTCGGATATGCACATGACACCACCCTTATGGCAGAAAGTGAAGAAGAACTAAAAGTGAAGAAGAACTAAAATTTCCTGTGAAATTTTAATAATACCAATATTCAATATTCTATATATCTGTTTATGTTCCTTGGCCCCTTTGAGGGACACAAACCATTGTAATATCAAAGTATTTTTCACTCCCCCAAGAGTCAACTTTTGCTGGTTGGGGCATACTGTCCCCACTGAATCCACAGGTTAAGTGAATAACACTGCTTTCAATATCATCATAATTAGTTGAATAGTAAAAAGAACACACAATTTGTAGTCAATTGTCTTTGGGAGATTAAAATACCAACTCTAACTCGTACTATATCCCTCTCTTATTTAGAAAAATTATTCAGTTTCCTTGTTCCTCGTGGATTAACTAGGGTAAAGTTAAAATAATAAGCAAACAAAGAAACAGGATGGAAAATATCTTATCTGCCTATATCATGGGCTTGCTGTGAGAGTAATTTTTCCTGAAATCAGTTGCTTTATCAAGATGGGACTCACTGCAAGACTATCAGCTCTTTCTTCACAAAACCAGAGTCTTGATATAATTAACATAAAAAGAACATCAGGCATGTGCACAGCAGTAACAGGAAAGTGGCAATCAGCTCTTCATTTCAACTGAGCAAACAGATAATAAGCTACTTCAGTGGAGACTTTGTCTAAACATAAAGGAGAACTCATGCCTAATGGAGGGAAAAAGTCACGAAGGGATATTTTAGAATATTTTCCTTTTAGAAACTTTTGAGAACAGTACCAAACATTGCCAGGCCCTGGATTGGGCGTGTTATAGCCATGGTTTCCAATCCCTACAGCAACATGTAGAGTTAGTAACACACACAGCTGTCTGCTGTACCTGTGTGCTCAGTTGCTAGACATGTTTGACTCTTTGCAACCTCATGGACTGTAGCCCACCAGACACCTCTGTCTATGGAATTTCCTAGGCAAGAATACCGGAGTGGGTTCTCCCTACTCCAGGGGATCTTCCCCATCCAGGGATTGAACCTGTGTCTCAAGATCAATTTTTTACCACTAAGCCACCTGGGAGGGCCTGCCTGTTGTAGCAACAGTTATTTTATTTGCTTCCAAGTCTGTGTGGCAGTAATGTGGTAGCTCTGTCGATCTTGCTTGGGGTCACTCATGTGGCTGCAGATTGTGGGTGACTTGTCTGAGAGCTAGTTGGTCTAGGGAGCCTCAGCTTGGATGGCTTGCTTTTGCTCCACGTGATCTTTTTCCCACAGTTTGACCTGGACAAGATCTCACTGCTACACATCCCAAGAGGACAAGAATGGAAACTGCATAGCTTCCTGACACCCATACTCAACCCACACAACATTACTTCCTTTGGTCCTACAGGTCAAAGCAAGTTCAAGGAATGTGGAAACAGACTCCACCTCTTGCTGAGAGGAGGTGCCAAGTATTTGTGACCATTTTAAATTTAACCTATCTAATCACTCTTATAGATGAATTTATTTGTCATTTATTTTCAGACATTTCCTAATAAACTTTTAAAAATGAATAATTCACCATCTTCAACATAGTACAATAAGAAGTAGGGTAAGGAAGTTAAAACTTGTAACAACTCATGTATTGTTTTTGTTCACTCATGAAGTCATTCTCGACTTCTTTGCATAGTGACCCAAATTGAAGAAGTAAAATTCTTATTGTTAAAATTGAAATGAATTATTTCAGAGATAAGTCAAATAAATATAGTTGGGGTATAGATACTTCCCCCAAATGCTGCTTGTGTAATGAATTATTTTATCATGAAGTGCTGAGTAGGCTGGAACCAGAGGTCTAGGCTATGCTTGGTGCTCTGGAGCCTTGCCCCTAAGTTAAGACTGTAGGTGGGCCCACTAGTAAACTAGAAACTGCTGGGGATGAGGCTTTCACAGGGTCTTTAATTTTGGTACACCCCCTTTTTCTTGCCTTGAAAATCCCATGGACAGAGGAGTGTGGCAGGCTATGGTACATGGGGTTGAAAAGAGTTGAACACAACTTAGTGGCTGAATACACACGCGCACACACACACACACACACACACACACACACACAGAGCATCCCTACTCCTCCTCTTTGCTTCCAGAGCTGGTAAAGAGAGGCTTTCTCTTCAGCTTGAGCAGCAAGGTGGAAATAGTCTGTCAAATGAGCTTCGTACCATGGGGGCTAGGGGTTTATTTTCCCTTGGTAGAAGGAGGCAGCTGAGCACAGTGCACCTTAGGATTATACAGATCTGTTATGCTCTCTGACCTATCATTTTATTTGTGTGTGTCATTAAACCTTTATTTATTTTAACTTATTTTTATTGAAGTATGGTTGATTTATATTATTATTTCAACAAAACATACAACCCAATTATCTCTCTACTCAATTTACATACTAAACTTTCAGTATAAAAACAGGTATAAAATAAAGCAACCAACTTTTTGATCCAAGGTAAATTATCTACAATCTGGGAAGAAATTTCTTTATTTCTAGCATACAAAACCACTATATTGTAAATTATTTTTTAAAATTTACTATATATTGCAACCACAAATTATCATACTAAGTGAAATAAGTCAAAAAGAGAAAGACAAATACTGTATGATATCACTTGTATGAGGAAACTAAAATATGGCACAAATGGACTTATCTACAGAGCAGAAACAATCTCATAGACATAGAGAACAGACTTGTAGTCACCAAGGAGGTGGAGTGGGGAGAGATGAACTGGAAGTTTGGAGTTAGTACATGCAAACTATTACATACAGAATGGATAAACAACAGGTCCTACTGTGTAGCACAGAGAGCTGTATTCAATATCCTGGGGTAAACCACCATGGAAAACAATATAAAAAAGAATATATATATGTGTTTGTGTGTCCCTGGAGGAGGAAATGGTAGCCCACTCCAGTATTCTTGCCTGGGAAATCCCATGGGCAGAGGAATCCCACCCCTGGTGGGCTATAACCAATGGGGGTGAAAAGAATTTGACATGACTGAGTGACTCAGTATGCACGCAGATATATGTATATCTGAGTCACTTTGCTGTACAGCAGAAATTAACACAACATTGTAAATCAACCACATGGCTCTACCATTTCAAAATTTTGTTTTCTAATTTCAGGACTCTACAAATTTACATCTCTGATCTTCATTTTTCTCATTTTCACTATGGAAATAATACATAACTCATAGGATTGTTGTAAACACTAAATAATTAATGGCATTGACATGTCAAGTATAGTTGAGGGCATGAGGTAGATGCTTATTACAATTATGAGTAATTATGAGTAGAAGTAAATTAAGTTGAATTTTACTTTTCATAGATAGCTTATGGGACCATATTTATATTATTTATTCATTGATTCAAAAAATTTATGGTGCTACTTCTGTGTGTTATGTATACTGTTGGGTTTTGAGTATACCAGTATATAGCAGACAGGGTCCATGGTCACATGGAGTATGGTCTAATCTCCTTAGTACCTAGACTATTTTCGAATGACCAGCAGCATTGGCATCGCCAAGGAAACTGTTACAAGGGCAGACTCTCAGGCTCCCTCCCAGATCCACTGAATCAGTCTGAAATTTACCAATTTCTTCCACATGATTCATGTACGTTATTGTTTGAAAAGCACAGGTCTACTGAACCTGAATTGGATGGAGTCTATGATATTTATTCCATTTGGTACCTAAAGGGGTCCTGGTCTGTAAATCTGAGATACAGAACAAAAAATGTAGAGATAACAAGCTAAAAAGAGTTTGGTTTTTATCACCTAATTTAGCAGAGAGAAATCAGGTAAGACCTACATGCCAAAGTACTAGAGAGAAAATAATGACGATAAAAGCAAAAGCATGCATATTCTAGGGTTCTTTCTCATCCTTGGTTGTGAAGGATGTGGTGCAAGTTTTGACATAACCAGCCACATCCTATCCTATACCTGCCCCACCCCCACCTCGGTCTTGCTATATTTATGGGGTTCTTATTGAATGAATGATATGTTAAGGGACTTTTCACGGCAGGACAAGGGA
Source organism: Neotragus pygmaeus (assembly GCA_006410875.1). Lineage (NCBI taxonomy): Eukaryota > Metazoa > Chordata > Mammalia > Artiodactyla > Bovidae > Neotragus > Neotragus pygmaeus. The sequence continues at coordinate 30,368 of SJYV01021898.1, read as the reverse complement.
GAAGATTTCACACTTGCTGAATGTGCTATGTCTGGGTCCCCTTAAAGATTTTTATCAATGATGTGAATACAGTCTTAGAAAGAAAGCCTTTGTATCTACCAAGGGCACAAACCTGGGAAGGTGTGGAAGAAGCTACCAGTTGTCCCCCAGTACCTGTTCTCACTCTCCTACTTCATAGAATTATTCTTCTTAGCCTGAAACATGGCTGCTCAGGATAGATTTCATTTTTCAGGGAGGTGTAGAATGTGACCTACATTCTAACTAGGTCTATAAACCAAAGTGGTATACGGAATGACACTTTGGGTTGATCACCTTAAACAGACTGGAGACAAACTTCTTGGTTCTTTCCTCCTTCCAATTAGCTGGAAAGTGGATGTGACAGCTGAAGCTCTAGCCTTCATCTTTGACTATGAGGTGAAAGAGGTGTTTAGGATCCTAGAACCCAGTCAAAGGGACTAGAATCCCTGATGTTCACAGTCACCAGTCCAGTCCTGAGGGTTATGTCTATAGTCTTTGTTCACTTAAGATAGAATATAATTCTATTTCACCGCAGTCATGGTATCTTAGTGTCATGTAATTCATCGTCAAGTCTAATCCTAGCTAATCCAGAGAAGTTGCTTATATAGTAAACAATGAAATCAAGATTAAAAAGCTCTTGGGGGAGGAATAAATTAAGAATTTGGGGTTAGTAAATACACACTACAATATATACAAAGTAAGCAACAAGGATCTACTATGTAGCACAGAAAACTGTAGTCAATATCTTGTAATAACCTATAACGGAAAAGAATCTGAAAAGAGTACATATATGTATATGTAGATATAGATATATAACTGAATCACTCTGCTGTACACCTGAAACATTGTAAATCAACTATGAAAGTGAAAGTGTTAGTTGCTCAGTCATGTCACACTCTTTGCAAACCCCACGGACTACAGCTCACAGGCTCCTCTGTTCCTGGAATTCTCCAGGCAAGAATACTAAAGTGGGTTGCCATGCCCTTCTCCAAATGAACTATACCGCAATTAAAAAAACAACAACAGCTCTTGAGAGACTGAAATGATAGCCAAAACTATCATCTTATTTCACATCTATATTTCACCACTATATAGTTGTGAAATAAAATGGAATAAAATGTAAATACCAATATTTAAAAAACATTTCCAAAATAGACTTGAAAAGCGGCTAAAGAGTAGTCTGTATATAAAAAATGTCAATGTGTGTTGAATGGGGGAAGTTTCAAGAACAAGTTTCATGTGGGCAGACATGTAAGGAGGCTTTTTAAAGCAAATATCAGTTTAAGCTAAGCTAAACTGTACCCAGACCAAGGGAGGTTCAGACTTTCAATTTTTTGCATTGGCACAGCATCTTTGGAGTACTGTGCTCACTTCTGGGCCCCATGTTGTTCACAGTGTCACACAAGAGAGTGACAAACCAGAATGTTTAAAGGGCAAACAGGATGGCATAGCATGCGACAAATGTATCACAGTCAACAGATGCAACTGTAAAGTGTTATCCTGGAGTGGGAAAAATGTAGGGAAATACAGGGGAAATGTACTTCCAATTATTCAAAAGGTTGTCACCTAGGAGATGGAGCTTGATGCCTCATTTGCTTTTTTCCCACAAGGGATACTTAAGGTCAATGAATATGGAGTACTAGAGGCAAAATTCTGCTCTATAGAAGTCATTTTTTAGTAACTCTGGCCATCTCAAATGAGAACGCACTGTTCTGTGAAGTGATCATTGTAGAATTATCAGGAGTGCTGATCTTCATTTGTTGCTTTCCCCTGGGCCTTCATCCCCTGGAGGAGGGCACGGCATCCCACTTCGGTATTCTTGCCTAGAGAATGCCATGGACACGGAGCCTGGAGGGCTACAGTCCACAGCACAGCAAAAAGTCGGTTAAGACTGAGCACGCACGCACGCGTGGGGCAGGCGCTTTGAATGTGCTTTCTCATTCAGTCCTTACAAGTCATGAAGCAGACTCTATGTTTATCTCTGTTTTACAGATTTGGAAGTTGAGGCTTAGAAAAGTCAAGCACCTACCCAACATGGTCCTGTGGTGAAAGGTGGTGCTGCCTCGTCTCGGCCTCCTGTTGACCATCCTGGAAGCCATCAGGCAGTGGCTGGCCAGAAGGGCGGTGTCAGCTGCTGGGTCTGTAAACCAGGCTCCTGTGTTAAGCAACATCTAGAAAAACCTTTGCTTCTTTATCTTGGAGCATTTTCCTAACTCTAGAAGAAATGAGACTGTGTGATAAGGCAGGAGAAACCCCCACTGGGATTGTCTAGGAGTCTGTAGGTGAAAAGGGGAAATTAAGAGATCAGTTCAGTTCAGTTCAGTCGCTCAGTCGTGTCGGACTCTTTGTGATCCCATGAATCGCAGCACGCCGGGTCTCCCTGTCTATTACCAACTCCCGGAGTTCACTCAGACTCACGTCCATCAAGTCAGTGATGCCATCCAGCCATCTCATCCTCTGTCGTCCTCTTCTCCTCCTGCCCCCAATTCCTCCCAGCATCAGAGTCTTTCCCAATGAGTCAACTCTTCTCATGAGGTGACCAAAGTACTGGAGTTTCAGCTTTAGTATCATTCCTTCCAAAGAAATCTCAGGGCTGATCCCCTTCAGAATGGACTGGTTGGATCTCCTTGCAGTCCAAGGGACTCTCAAGAGTCTTCTCCAACACCACAGTTCAAAAGCATCAGTTCTTTGCTGCTCAGCCTTCTTCACAGTCCAACTCTCACATTCATACATGACCAATGGAAAAACCATAGCCTCGACTAGATGGACCTTAGTCGGCAAAGGAATGTCTCTGCTTTTGAATATACTATCTAGGTTTNCAGTCACAGGCAGAAGCTTTAAGGGACAGTGCATTATTCACTGTGTTCTTTTCTGTCTCAGCATTCAGGGAGATGCAACCTTCTTCAGTCCCTATGTGAGAACAATGTAGAAGGGAGGATCAGTTGAACCATGATGAACCTGTAGTGTGAGCAAGAAATAAACTGTCTTTGTTTTAAGCTAATAAGATTTGGGGCTATTTGCTATTGACATTTCCCCAGCATAGCTTGACTAGCTTGTCCTGTGAAGGCCAGATATGTCTGAAAAGTCAGAAACTTCAGAGCAATGACAGGGATCTCCCAGTATGCATATCGCTCACTTTGCACATATGAAGGATTTTTCAGTGATCTTCCTGGCCATTTTTAATGCCTTGTAGAATGTGTAGTTGTCTTTCTCCCCCTCTTTCATCATCTTTCTTCTTTTTCATTCATCTCTGTTCCCTTTTAATCTGTTTCCTAGACTTGTGACCTGTGTCCCTATTTTATATTCCATCTTCTGAGAACTTGCTCTCTCCTCTCCCATTCCCTCCTGTGCCTCTCCTTTCCCTCAAAGCCTTTTCTTGACACTTATCCCCTGACAATTGCTTCCCTGGGTCTGCCTTTCAGCTTCATAAAGCCCCATGTGGTCCCTACCTCCAGGTTTTTTCATGTATCTTCCTTCTTTCTTTTGGATCCTATCTAATCTGTTCTGTCTGAATTCTCTAATCAAATGGACAAACACTTTCTCAAATGCATTTGGGGCCATTCCCATCCTCCTTGACCTCCTTACTGCCCCCAAGATGGCAGATGACACCTCTTTCTTCTTTAGTAGCTGTCAATTTCAGTGAATCTTTCGTTTCTGGGGGCTCTTCCAAATTATGGGCATTCACTTTTATTTCAGTTCAACTAACATTTCTTGAATCTCTCCTTTGAAAGGGTCACTGTGCTGTCAGTGAGAAACCTACGGGCTGTCTGGCAGTCAAGGATAGAGCCGAGGAGGAGTAACGCACCATTTGAGTGCTAGAAACACTGCTGGAGAAGGACAAGTCAGACCCTTGAGAGCTGTGAGAGTAATCTGCCCATATAGATCCCACTCTGTTTTGTGTTTACCAGGCAATTACCAGGTGTCAGGTCAAAAGATACCTACTGCTAAGTGAGTCCATACCTGAATCAGAGCTGTGGTCAGAAGCCATGCACAGAAACTGAAGAAAAGCTGATAAGGTATCAGGAAATGGGGTTTCGAAGAGGAAATAGGGGATTGTGTAGCCGGATTCTTATAGTCAGAGTTCTGCTGGCAGGGAGATCCCATGAAAGAGCCGGGAGGCACCTTCGAAGTTCTGTGATGGTGAGAATTAGAGGTAATGCCTGATGACCGACACTTTCAAGCCAATAAGAGAAGGGAGCATATATGTAACTTGTTCAAATTCAAAGTCAGTTGAGACACCCGTCACAAATGGCAGCAGAGCAAGGGAAGCATTCCTTCTGCCTGGGGCAGTTATAGAGTGTTTACGTAAAGAAGGCTGTGCAGAGGTCTGAGCTGGCTTCATCCTCAGTCTAGGGGCAGTAGCCCCTGTCACACAGGTAATGGTGAGGAGTCACGGAGAGAGGTTACTTGGAGGCAGAGGGTCCGGCACACGGATGATTGTCATGTGTGGATAAAATTTCATCAGCTGCAGAAGCGGTGAGAGAGGGGAGAGACAAACAATGCCTTCTGCTGTCTCTTCTCCTTGAACCCTGATTTCTCTTTCTTTTGAAATTCAGCTTTGCTCTGATGGTGTTCTTAAGCATGACTCTTCTGAAGCAGATTGTAAAGTGAAAGGTATTGGTTCATGAAGTGGCTAAGAGTGTAGAGTCCAGAGTGGGATAGTCTGAGTTTAATCTTGACTTGCCATTTACTGAGTAGGTGAAGCCAGGCAGTGAAGTGAAGTCGTTCAGTCACGTCCGACTCTGTGACCCCATGGATTGTAGCCTACCAGGCTCCTCTCTCCATGGGATTCTCCAGGCATGAGAACTGGAGTGGGTTACCATTTCCTTCTCTGACACAGGGATCGAACCTGCATCTCCCGCATTCCAGGCAGACGCTTTGACCTCTGAGCCACCAGGGAAGCCAGGCAAGCATCTAGCTAATCCTCCATTTTTTTAATCTGTAAATTCAGGATGATTACTGTATCATAGTGAGCATGATGCTTAGTGTAGTCTGGGCATTTGAGAAGTGTTCTTAAACTGTGTTACTATAACTAAATCAGTGTTTAACCAAGAGATTAGAAACCACTGTAGATATCTCAAACAGAAAAGAACTTAACACAGAATTAGGTGCTTTTGCAAGCTTTAGAAGGACTGGCTCTGTATGTTAAAGCAAGGGGGCAGCCACAAGCTTTCAACTTTACCACCTTATCTGTGATCCTGAGAGTCAGGAATTTCCTGCCACCTCCCTGGGTCAAGAAACTTCAGAAAACCACCCTGGACAATGGTCACATCTGGCTGTGTAACCTCTGGGGAACATGGAGACCAGTAATAACATGTGACCAAAACCATATGTCCACCAGCACTGCCAGAGAAAAGAAAATTTGCTGCCAACACTCGTTGAAAACCATCTCACAGGCAGAGCCTAAACCATAGCAGGAACCCTGCTGACCTATGAACATAGGAAATACAGCTCCCGGCTATTATTCCCTGAGGCAAGGGGAGAGCAGAGAAGGGGCTGGGAATGATGCAAGGGCCAACCAGTAATCACCAGTGAGTAGAGGATGTGCTTGGATCTGAAATTCTAGCCATTGGCTGGAGGACTCTATCACGGGCTGTGTACAGGTTGGGAAAGAATTTCCAGACACAAGATGCAATGAGAGGAGAATAGAGTTCATTAGAATGGGAGATACAGTTAGAACAATGGGTCAGCTCAAGAGACAACAGATGCTTTTCATAGGCTAGTAGTCAATTTTTATAGCCTCAAGACAAAGAAAATTCCTGCTGGAAGGGTGGCATTAGATGGTTGGTTAGGGTGACTGTTTTTACCTAATATGCGGTCAGGGAGCTGGCCAGTTTAGGTCAGGGTGGCTCATGGCAACCGTTGCTATGGGGCTTGGTCAGTTCTGGAGATGACCTTGGTGCAGGGCTCCCTATCTGTGACCTTGGTCAAGGCCTTGCACCTATGGCCTGGTATAGGGCTCCACAGGCTCCATTCTATTTCCTTTCCATGCTTGGTAGTTGATATTGTGGGGGACTGTGGCTCTCTTTCTTTGAGCCTCTGAGTCTGAGCCTACAATTGATTGGCTGCTGTTGGGCATCAGTCTGAACTCAGGGAATATCCTCTGTCACCCTCAGTGCCCCTGGTTGCCACAGAGAGGTCAGTGTCTTCTTNCCACCAGGCTCCTCCATCCATGGGACTTTCCAGGCAAGAGTACTGGAGTTGGGTGCCATTGCCTTCTCCCTCTAATACTACCCAAATTCTTCTCCTTCTTTTTTTTTTCACACTCTAGTTGTCTTCTATTTATTTATATGGCTGGGATTCATTATTGGCGGTATAAGAAACTTGGCAACACCAAGGTATCTGGCAAGGAAAAAAACCTTCCTTTTCTTCTAGTAGTAATTAAAAGCCTGTTGCGAAATGAAATAAATCTGGTGGTTCAAATGAATAGTTGTTTTTTAGGCTACTAGAAGTCCCCTGGTACCAGCAGTGTGGAAAGATGGAAGCAAGAACCTGGCTGCTCCACCAGCAGTGTGGTCCTCGATCAGTCACTTCATCTCTCTGAGGTTCAGTTTTCCTACCAGTAAGTGAGCCTGGATACTTTTTGAAGTCCCTTCCTGCTCTGCCACTTTACGCCTCTATGGATTCTGGTCAAGAAAATACTATGTTGGAAAGAGAGAACCTGGGACTTCACATTAGATTCATTAATTCTCTTGATCAAAATGGTTCTGGTTCCTGTAGGTCCACAGTAGGATTATACTTCCCCCTACCCTGATAGTAGACAGAGCTGTGTGACTTGCTGGTGGTCCATGGGATGTGAGTGGACACAACATGCTTCAGTCACAGGCAGAAGCTTTAAGGGACAGTGCATTATTCACTGTGTTCTTTTCTGTCTCAGCATTCAGGGAGATGCAACCTTCTTCAGTCCCTATGTGAGAACAATGTAGAAGGGAGGATCAGTTGAACCATGATGAACCTGTAGTGTGAGCAAGAAATAAACTGTCTTTGTTTTAAGCTAATAAGATTTGGGGCTATTTGCTATTGACATTTCCCCAGCATAGCTTGACTAGCTTGTCCTGTGAAGGCCAGATATGTCTGAAAAGTCAGAAACTTCAGAGCAATGACAGGGATCTCCCAGTATGCATATCGCTCACTTTGCACATATGAAGGATTTTTCAGTGATCTTCCTGGCCATTTTTAATGCCTTGTAGAATGTGTAGTTGTCTTTCTCCCCCTCTTTCATCATCTTTCTTCTTTTTCATTCATCTCTGTTCCCTTTTAATCTGTTTCCTAGACTTGTGACCTGTGTCCCTATTTTATATTCCATCTTCTGAGAACTTGCTCTCTCCTCTCCCATTCCCTCCTGTGCCTCTCCTTTCCCTCAAAGCCTTTTCTTGACACTTATCCCCTGACAATTGCTTCCCTGGGTCTGCCTTTCAGCTTCATAAAGCCCCATGTGGTCCCTACCTCCAGGTTTTTTCATGTATCTTCCTTCTTTCTTTTGGATCCTATCTAATCTGTTCTGTCTGAATTCTCTAATCAAATGGACAAACACTTTCTCAAATGCATTTGGGGCCATTCCCATCCTCCTTGACCTCCTTACTGCCCCCAAGATGGCAGATGACACCTCTTTCTTCTTTAGTAGCTGTCAATTTCAGTGAATCTTTCGTTTCTGGGGGCTCTTCCAAATTATGGGCATTCACTTTTATTTCAGTTCAACTAACATTTCTTGAATCTCTCCTTTGAAAGGGTCACTGTGCTGTCAGTGAGAAACCTACGGGCTGTCTGGCAGTCAAGGATAGAGCCGAGGAGGAGTAACGCACCATTTGAGTGCTAGAAACACTGCTGGAGAAGGACAAGTCAGACCCTTGAGAGCTGTGAGAGTAATCTGCCCATATAGATCCCACTCTGTTTTGTGTTTACCAGGCAATTACCAGGTGTCAGGTCAAAAGATACCTACTGCTAAGTGAGTCCATACCTGAATCAGAGCTGTGGTCAGAAGCCATGCACAGAAACTGAAGAAAAGCTGATAAGGTATCAGGAAATGGGGTTTCGAAGAGGAAATAGGGGATTGTGTAGCCGGATTCTTATAGTCAGAGTTCTGCTGGCAGGGAGATCCCATGAAAGAGCCGGGAGGCACCTTCGAAGTTCTGTGATGGTGAGAATTAGAGGTAATGCCTGATGACCGACACTTTCAAGCCAATAAGAGAAGGGAGCATATATGTAACTTGTTCAAATTCAAAGTCAGTTGAGACACCCGTCACAAATGGCAGCAGAGCAAGGGAAGCATTCCTTCTGACTGGGGCAGTTATAGAGTGTTTACGTAAAGAAGGCTGTGCAGAGGTCTGAGCTGGCTTCATCCTCAGTCTAGGGGCAGTAGCCCCTGTCACACAGGTAATGGTGAGGAGTCACGGAGAGAGGTTACTTGGAGGCAGAGGGTCCGGCACACGGATGATTGTCATGTGTGGATAAAATTTCATCAGCTGCAGAAGCGGTGAGAGAGGGGAGAGACAAACAATGCCTTCTGCTGTCTCTTCTCCTTGAACCCTGATTTCTCTTTCTTTTGAAATTCAGCTTTGCTCTGATGGTGTTCTTAAGCATGACTCTTCTGAAGCAGATTGTAAAGTGAAAGGTATTGGTTCATGAAGTGGCTAAGAGTGTAGAGTCCAGAGTGGGATAGTCTGAGTTTAATCTTGACTTGCCATTTACTGAGTAGGTGAAGCCAGGCAGTGAAGTGAAGTCGTTCAGTCACGTCCGACTCTGTGACCCCATGGATTGTAGCCTACCAGGCTCCTCTCTCCATGGGATTCTCCAGGCATGAGAACTGGAGTGGGTTACCATTTCCTTCTCTGACACAGGGATCGAACCTGCATCTCCCGCATTCCAGGCAGACGCTTTGACCTCTGAGCCACCAGGGAAGCCAGGCAAGCATCTAGCTAATCCTCCATTTTTTTAATCTGTAAATTCAGGATGATTACTGTATCATAGTGAGCATGATGCTTAGTGTAGTCTGGGCATTTGAGAAGTGTTCTTAAACTGTGTTACTATAACTAAATCAGTGTTTAACCAAGAGATTAGAAACCACTGTAGATATCTCAAACAGAAAAGAACTTAACACAGAATTAGGTGCTTTTGCAAGCTTTAGAAGGACTGGCTCTGTATGTTAAAGCAAGGGGGCAGCCACAAGCTTTCAACTTTACCACCTTATCTGTGATCCTGAGAGTCAGGAATTTCCTGCCACCTCCCTGGGTCAAGAAACTTCAGAAAACCACCCTGGACAATGGTCACATCTGGCTGTGTAACCTCTGGGGAACATGGAGACCAGTAATAACATGTGACCAAAACCATATGTCCACCAGCACTGCCAGAGAAAAGAAAATTTGCTGCCAACACTCGTTGAAAACCATCTCACAGGCAGAGCCTAAACCATAGCAGGAACCCTGCTGACCTATGAACATAGGAAATACAGCTCCCGGCTATTATTCCCTGAGGCAAGGGGAGAGCAGAGAAGGGGCTGGGAATGATGCAAGGGCCAACCAGTAATCACCAGTGAGTAGAGGATGTGCTTGGATCTGAAATTCTAGCCATTGGCTGGAGGGCTCTATCACGGGCTGTGTACAGGTTGGGAAAGAATTTCCAGACACAAGATGCAATGAGAGGAGAATAGAGTTCATTAGAATGGGAGATACAGTTAGAACAATGGGTCAGCTCAAGAGACAACAGATGCTTTTCATAGGCTAGTAGTCAATTTTTATAGCCTCAAGACAGAAAATTCCTGCTGGAAGGGTGGCATTAGATGGTTGGTTAGGGTGACTGTTTTTACCTAATATGTGGTCAGGGAGCTGGCCAGTTTAGGTCAGGGTGGCTCATGGCAACCGTTGCTATGGGGCTTGGTCAGTTCTGGAGATGACCTTGGTGCAGGGCTCCCTATCTGTGACCTTGGTCAAGGCCTTGCACCTATGGCCTGGTATAGGGCTCCGCAGGCTCCATTCTATTTCCTTTCCATGCTTGGTAGTTGATATTGTGGGGGACTGTGGCTCTCTTTCTTTGATCCTCTGAGTCTGAGCCTACAATTGATTGGCTGCTGTTGGGCATCCGTCTGAACTCAGGGAATATCCTCTGTCACCCTCAGTGCCCCTGGTTGCCACAGAGAGGTCAGTGTCTTCTTTGTGATCCACGTCAAATACATTCACAATGTTTTGGATCCAACTACACAAACTTTGGGCTGGAAAGGAAACAGTTTTAGCTCTTAAGGTGCTTCAGCAGCATACAGTTCTTCTCCACAAAGTGCCTCTCACATGTCCAGGCAGATTTCCCACACTTTCTGGAGCAGTTAAAACTGCTTTGGAGCAGTTTTAAGCTGACCAAGTTAAAAGCTTGGTCTTCTTGCTTATGATCAGCCACCCACTGGCTGTGGGACCCTGAGCAAGATGCTTCCCCTTTTTGGACCCTGGTTGTCCCAAACACAGTACAGGGGTTTAAGTGAGATGGCCTCTGGCTCTCTTCCAGGCCTGATATATTATGACTGTTGCCTGCAGAGGGCAGTGGTTAGAGCACAGATCAGCACACAGATGGTGCTACCAGACTGCGGATTCTGTGGTCATTGAACTTGTTCTGTCTGCTGCACAACATACCTATTTCCCCACCTCAGTAAAAACTCTGGGGTTGACAGCCACCAGAGGAGCACCTTACCTGGTACTTGTCATCATCGACTCAGCTCAGACACTCCTCGTGGCATGCGCATCTTTGTGCTGAGGGCTGGGGTACCGATGAGAGGCTGAGCAAATCCATGTTAGGACAGAGACACGTTATGGCTCATTTTCGCCTTTGAGGCCNCACCTTACCTGGTACTTGTCATCATCGACTCAGCTCAGACACTCCTCGTGGCGTGCGCATCTTTGTGCTGAGGGCTGGGGTGCCGATGAGAGGCTGAGCAAATCCATGTTAGGACAGAGACACGTTATGGCTCATTTTCGCCTTTGAGGCCCTCTTTGTTTGAAAGATGCTTGTTGTCTGAAAGCAGCTAAATTTAGCCATATTTTGTCAGCTAGAATGTACGCTCCCGAATAGAAGCCTAGCAAATCTCAGCCATGTCACACTTTATTAGTCATGCAAGCACTTAAAAGCGTGCTAGAAGAACCCGCTTCTCGGGATTGGCGGTAGCAGTGCTGAGAAGTGCCACGCCAACTCTTTTAGGATTGATCCTGAGAAGCAGGATGGAGGGGAAAGCATGCAATCTCCCAAACAATGAGGGTTTTTTTTTTTTTTTCTTTTTTGCAAGATTGAGAAATGGGATATTCAAACAAGGAGGAAATACACAAAGTGGGATTGTGTTCCTGTGGTCTTTTTTTAACCCACACCATCTACCCTCCCACCTCAGTTTGAATTTAGAGATCACGTAGTTTAGTTGCTGGCATTTGATTAACTATTTAAGGTACAGACAGGGAGACCAAGTAGCCTTTGGTGGGTACCTCCCTTGAGAGTACTTACATTTTCATTTCCTCAAGTTCTAGAAAATAATGCAATAAGGGAAATGGTGTGACTCTCATTTTACAAAAACAAAAACTAAAACAAACTCAGAGAGGTAACTTATAAAGGCCGGCCTGTAATTTCTATCTGCTTAGCTCCTAAATCCATGTTTTTTCCACAACTCTTACCTAATACAAACTCCTCAGGCAAAACTAATCAAATGTTGCAGTTTGGAGCAGACGAAGGTTTATTGCAGGACCATGCAAGGAGAATGGGTGGTTCATGCCCCCCAAAACCCTGAACTCTTTGAAGGGTTTCAGTAAAGCATTATTTTTTAAATTTATTTTTGGCTGTGCTAGGTCTTTGTTGCTTGGCATGGGCTTTCTCTAGTTGCAGCGAGCAGGGGCTGCTCTTTGTTGTGGTGGGCAGACTTCTCAGTACGGTGCCTTCTCTTGTTGTGGAGCGCAGGCTCTAGGTGCCTGGACTTCAGTAGCTGCAACACACAGGCTCAATATTTGTGGCATGTGAGCTCCAGGGCGTGCAGGCTTCAGTAGTTGCAATACACAGGCTCAGTAGTTGTGGCTCTCAGGCCCTAGAGTGCACGGGCTTCAGGCAGTTGGCAGACGGATTTGTTTCCACTGCAATGCCTGGGAAGTACCACAGCAAAGCATTTTTAAAGGCAAGGTGAGGGAGGGACTTGGTTGGTGGTTAAAAACTTCTTGGTGTCAGAATCCTTTGTTCTTACAGTTGTCAAGACAAATATTATTCTGCGTTCTGAAGTTTTCAAATTTCTATATTAATGGAAAAGTGGTATATCCTTAAAGGTCAGAGGCTTGAGAATGAGCTAGCCTGTATGTTTCAGGCCATAGGCAACATTCTTAACTTGAAGCAAACGCAATAGAATACAAATGTTAAAACAAAAGAAACAGGTCTAATATGAAGTAAGATTTGTTCTTTTCTGTTACACAGCTAGAGTCAAAGTAAGTACCTTGAGCAATTCCACTTAATCATGGTTTTGAGATTTAAATGGCCCTGGAGAAGGAAATAGCAACCCACTCCAGTGTTCTTGCCTGGAGAATCCCAGGGACGGGGGAGCCTGGTGGGCTGCCATCTATTGGGTCGCACAGAGTCGAATACGACTGAAGCGATGCAACAGCAGCAGCAGCAGCAGCAGTAGTCTTTATTTTGGCTTCCTATGTCCAAACTTACAGTGCTGTATCAGTGCTGTATGGTTGCACCCTGCAAGGCTAAAGGTTGGGACATGTGTTCAGGGAAAAGCTGCAGACTTCCATCTACCTAATGCTCTCCTTGGCTTCCATCTGATAAAAAGAAATTTGTGTCTGCTCTTTCATGGGGCCCAAAAATGAAAAGGCAAACCCCTCTGCTACAAAGAGGAAAAAGGAAATCTCCACAACTTTTGTTCATCAGTGATTCTATGGCAGGTAGGTATCTAACAAACCCTTCCCATTTCCAGAGTTTCTAAATAAAGGTAAGTGCCTAATTCAACATGACAAGATGCCTCTGAGCATCCTGCAAAGAGTAATTGTCTCAGTGTCCTGATCCCACCATATTTTCACTTTCCCAGGAATTAAACACCCAATGAAAAGCACCAGTAGGCATGGTCTGAGATCTCTTTTCTCATCTAGAAGAACATAATCGGATCCATGACCCTCTATGAACTGGCTCTCTGAATGTTAGTAAAGAAAGGGGCCTTGGAGATGAGAAAAGAAAGTCAGTAGATGTGAAGTGATCCATGCAAGATTTGACTGCTAGTTAGTGACAGAACCTGGGATAAACCCAGGTCTTCTGACTGGAAGATCAATGAATAACAGCATGGTGGAGTTGAAGGAAGAGGCCACTACTCTTGATGACCCCTCTTAATAAGCTACGTGACCTCAGGAAACTTAACAAATCTGAGTGTGAATTTCTTCATCCAAAATAGGATGAAGAGTCATAGAGAAGATTAGCGATAATAATGTAATAAGGTGAGTGCTGTTATCCAGTGTATGCTCAGTAAATGGTAGCTAGTATTATCCCTGGATTGGGAAGATACCCTGGGGAAAGGAATGGCAACCCATTCCAGTATTCTTGCCTGGAGAATCCCATGAACAGAGGAGCCTGGTGGGCTACAGTTCATGGGGTTGCAAAGAGTCTGACATGACTGAGTGACTAACACTTTCATTACTTACTTAGGGGAAAAACTCTAAAAGTCATAGGGGTTCAGGGAAGGAAAAGACCAGCATACTGGAAAGGAACAATTGCTAACAGAAGGATGTTGTGTTAAGCCTTGCAGACCTGATAACATTTGGATGGTAATAAGAACAGGTGGGGCTTTCTCTATAGGACAATGAAATGAATACCTGATAGTAGGCAAGAAAAGCAAAAATCCAACTTAAGGGAAATGAGTAAACATGTTGGACTGGAGCATTAGACTTAGGACCTCGAGTTGCCAGAGATCAAATTGCCACAATCATTTTGAGAAGAACTTGAGTATCATACTAAGAAGTTAGAGATGGGGGTGTTTGGGAACCTAAGAAGGATTTTGTCCAGAAGAATTATGGAACTCAGTAAATCAGTCAGATGATGAGATGGAGGATGAACTGGAAGATGGGGCAGCTGGAGGTTAGGAGAATCATGGAGAGATTGTTGTGAAGAGCCAGGCAGGAGAGGAAGAACGCAAATGAAATAGCTGGCGGCCGAGATGAATAGGAAACAATGAGTGTGAAGGATATTTTAAAGGAAAAGTTGGCAGGAAGGATCAACACTATTGTAGGAAAGAGAATTTAATTAGCTTTGTAAAGTGGAGAGAGAATATTCATGGCTTGTTGGGTTGAATACTATGTTTGAAAGAAAAGGTGTCCCCATCCACAAATCTAACAGAAAAAGAACATGATAAATGATTAAAGCCAAAATGAGTAAAAGACTGTAAGAAATGATAAAATGAACTCACATGAAGATTAAATGTTCAACATGTACAAGTCTTGGCTCAAACAAAAGCTTTCAAAATGCATGTGGGTGATTCTTCAAAGTCTTTTCACTAATGGTAGATCTAGTTGCTGGAAAATGATGGCTGGTTATTAAAGTCAGTAGCATATACAGCCTTTTCTCTACCTCCCTTATTTGTACAGGGAGGTTCACTAAGTCTTGACGAGCCTTTCTTAACGATCATATACTTTTTAAACTTAAACGCAGAGCCTTCTCTCTCCAAGAGTCTGGACCTCTGAGCTGTTCCTGGAGGACAGGGACGTAGATAAATAAGATCCAGAGATGTCACTAACTAATCAGTGGTCAGTCAAGAGACAGAAACCTACCAATTATGTGAACAGAAAAAAAGTTGATATGAAGATATAGTACTAAGTAACCAAGAAGGCACAGCAAGAATACCAAGTTATGCCCACGGGTAGCAACTGCAGGAAGCAATGACCACCCCAAGGACTGATATTATTAAATGTACTCACTGGTATTACAGGGCTGACTCTATTAAATCATAGAAGCTTGCATGAGGGACATAAAGTTGCTGGAACTTACACCTCTGAGGAGGTGCTATAGCTTGTCAGGTGCTAGACTCTGAACTCAAAGGAGTCCCCTTGGTTTTGCAATCTAGACCTCTAAGGAGGGGAGCTAGTTGGCTGGTGCTGGGATCTCAGATGCAATGTGGCTCGTTCTACCAGTGTTGGAGAAAGAAAAAACTTGATTCAGCGGCTGCTAGGAGAAGTATTCGCTGCTGCCAACTCAGAGAAGGGCTGCTCTGAGACAGGAGTGAAACAGCAGGAGACAAACAGGAAATTCCTCCTCTATCCTCCCTGTCTCTCCTGGTGCCCTCACATGTCTACCCCAGCATTGTAAAGAGCATGAGTTTAGAGATGAGACACAATAATTTGATAACTGGCACATGCCACTTAGTTTACCAGCCTCTTGGATAGTCACTGTTTATATTAAAGGCTCTGAGACATTCCAGGGGAAAATAGAGAGACAGACTGAAGGCTACACATTAAACTGTGAATAGTGGTTATCTATTGCTGGGGAGCGTATTAGTTAACAGGGTGTCTTTCACTTTCTACCTCACTCCTATAGTGTTTGAATTTTAACATGAGTGGGTATTATTTCATAATCAGAAAAATAATATCACTATGGTGGTTAAACAAAAAGGACTGCCTAGGAAAGGCAGTCTTCACAATACTGTCAGTGTTCCTATTAATGGGTGGCACCAAAATGAACATAGTATTTTTGGAGGAAAGAAAAAAGAAGGTAAGCAGCATTTATTAAATACCATCTACATGCCAAGCTGTTGGGAACGTGGCATACATCATCCCATTCAATCTCTTTATCAATTCCATTATATCCATTTTCCAGATGAGGAACAAGGCTCAGAAGCATGTGTAATTTGCCCAATTTCTAATAAAGAGAAGAAACTACTACAACCCTGATACACTCTACCACTTCATTATCTATCTTGTAAGATGTATCCTATGTTTCTTATATTTACTTTGTTCTTTCTCCTTGATAATTCTTAATACCCAAGGAATTATATATTATTTTCCTAACATACTTCAATCCTTTGGAGGGACATTATGAAACCCCTCACCCCCAGTTCATATGCTGAGGCCCTACCATTCCCCCCCCCCCCCCCCCCCCCCCCCCCCCCCCCCCCAGCCCT
>SJYV01021898.1:0-14050 GCA_006410875.1 Neotragus pygmaeus | reverse complement strand
CTGTCATGATGGGCCTTAATTTGGTTTGACCAGCGTTATTATAAGGAGAAGAAATTTGGACAAACAGAGAGACACCAGGGGTGCACCCTTATAGACTGAGGGGTGATCAGGTGAAGACGTGTAAGAAGGTGGCCATCTTCAAGCCAAAGAGAGAGGCCTCAGAAGAAATCAAACCTGCCAACAGCTTGATCTTGGATTTTTAGCTCCAGAACTGTGAGAAAAATTCTATTTTGGAAGCACCCACTCTGCGATATGTTGTTATGGCTGCTCTAGCAGACAAATAAAGGGAATTATTATGGTTTCTACTTGTTTAAATTAGTTACTCGTGCTTTGGATAAAGCATATACCTTGTCAGAATTTTGATTATCACTTTGATCACCTTCCTTATATTCATTTCTTCAGTGTCTTACTAGAACACCTCCCTGCAGCAGACACTGTTCTAGAACCTAGGGATAAACAGCGGACNGGTAGTTTGAGCATTCTTTGGCATTGCCTTTCTTTGGAATTGGAATGAAAACTGACCTTTTCCAGTCCTGTGGCTACTGCTGAGTTTTCCAAATTTGCTGGCATATTGAGTGCAGCACTTTCACAGCATCATCTTTCAGGATTTGAAATAGCTCAACTGGAAGTCCATCACCTCCACTAGTTTTGTTTGTAGTGATGCTTCTAAGGTCCACTTGACTTCACATTCCAGGATGTCTGGCTCTAGATTAGTGATCACATCATCATGATTATCTGGGTCATGAAGATCTTTTTTGTACAGTTCTTCTGTGTCTTCTTGCCACCTCTTCTTAATATCTTCTGCTTCTGTTAGGTCCATACCATTTCTGTCCTTTATTGAGCCCATCTTTGCATGAAATGTTCCCTTGGTATTTCTAATTTTCTTGAAGAGATCTCTAGTCTTTCCCATTCCTCTATTTCTTTGCGTTGATTGCTGAAGAAGGCTTTCTTATCTCTTCTTGCTATTCTTGGAACTGCATTCAGATGCTTGTATCTTCCCTTTTCTCCTTTGCTTTTCACAGCTATTTGTAAGGCCTCCCCAGACAGCCATTTTGCTTTTTTGCATTTCTTTTCTATGGGGATGATCTTGATCCTTGTCTCCTGTACAATGTCACGAACCTCATTCCATAGTTCATCAGGCACTCTATCTATCAGATCTAGGCCCTTAAATCTATTTCTCATTTCCACTGTATAATCATAAGGGATTTGATTTAGGTCATACCTGAATGGTCTAGCAGTTTTCCCTAGGGGAATAGATCAAAACACCTACATTTAAACCTTGCTTTTTTAAACCTCGTTTCTAGTTGTATGCTTTGGGACAGGACATGGAAACTGTTTGAATCTCAGTCTCCTCAGGAATAAAATCCAAATAATTACACCCAACCTGCACAATTGTGGTGAGAGCTAAAAATAGTGATCAGCTTAGGCCTGTGGTGGAGAAGATCCACAGAACTGGTCATTAGTTCTCACTGACCCCTGGCACGTGCTGAGGCATGCATTGGTTGCAGTTCAGAATTAGAAAAATTCAAATACTAGAGTTTCTCCAGGTCTTAGAGCAGAAATTTAAGCACAGTTAGACGGTATGGTCTTTATATTAATAATACCTTATTTACTACTTGTCTCAAAAATTAGAACTTCGTTATTTTGATGAAACATATATTGTTTGGACTGGGAAGCTAAAAACTACATTTTCCGGCTCACCCAAAATTACTGGTCTTGATGTGATGTTGGTTTTGCCTATCAAGTGAACTCATGCATGGCTTGAATAAGTGAACAAAAACAGTGGCAACCGAGGCAGTGGCATGCAAGTATTGGGGAAATAGAAAAACCAAATTCCCTGCCAACGTAGAGATTCTCCCCTCAAAAGTAGAAAAGAAAAAACTTTTGTTATTGAATAAGCCTGAACCAAAATGTGGTATGAATTATAGGTGATCTGGTAGGAGATTGCAAAAAGAGAAAGGAATCTCACTCTTTTATAAAGCCAAGCAGATACACCCCATTCCATCCATCTTCTCAAGATAATCAGCCCTGGACAGCACCATTTATCATGCATAGCTGGTCCTAAATTCACTTGGTAATTGGGGCAACCACCTGTCTTTGCTCACTGCCTTTATCCAAAGGAAAAATAAATTTCTCATATCGTTATGACAGAAGGTGGGTTTGCAACTTGGAGCCAGGGCCCAGTTGAAGTTGGACTCCTACCCTCCCATCAAAACTGAGAGAAGGGCATGTTCCTCCTTGATGCTTACATTTCAAAGAGTTGGTTTCCAGGTTTTTGTGGAAATATCGCTGTATTATAAAATTGGCAAGAGGCATATTGAGTTTTTAAAAAAGAGTTACAAATATTTCAATGAATGGGAGGAACTATACGTTTTCTAAAGTAAAAGCTCTAAGAAAAGGAAGAGAGAGAAATGCTTCACTTTTTACCGTGGAAAGAATTAATTTTTTCCCCTTATTTTAAATTTATATTTGCCCTTATGTAAGTCATTACACATCCATGGTCCAGAGGTCAACATCTCAGTGGTGTCTTTCCATTCTTTGATCACAATCAACAGTTATAGGAAATACTCTTTCCTCATATTGTGGCTAAGATGATGGTCTAGTTGAGACTGCAGCTTCTTGACTTGCCAGCTTCCTGATGATGACAGTTAGCAGTCTTTTGCTGGGCTGGTTCTGCAATGTTGATCTACAGCATCCTGGATCTTGTACAACCACCATTTCCAGTGAGTTTATATGCACCAAAGTCACGATAATTAAATCCCTTTCCCCTTAAGTACCCGAAGTGGTGTCTGTTTTCTACAAATAAACTCCACCTAATATAATATCTAATAAAAAATATTTCATCTAATGAGCCACAACTCTGTTTTAGGTGAAACTTCTTTAAGATTATTATTTTAAACAGGAGATGTCCAGAATTTGATACTTAGATGATTTTACTATTGCAGTTAATACTTTAACATAGGTAAATACCTGTTAACTTTTGATCGTTTTATGGATAATATAAAACAAATGAGACTTAAGTGTGTTCTTAATTAGTTTGGGAAACTTAAAAGGAAAATTTCGTTTGCAGGGATTTTCTTTTTTCTTTTAATTCTTTCTTTTCTTCCTTTTTTTTTTTCTCCTTCATGTAATAAAAGAAATGCAATTTTTGAGTTAGGTAGTCCAAAACACAGTGAAATTTAAAAATAGAAGGGATATGACCTACTTGGGATGTTTTCTTTCCCAAATTTAAAAAAACAATCTTGTTTCATATAATATTCAGTTCTCCCTACTGTTGTAGACATATGTTGGTCTTCTCATCAACAAGTAAAGTGTGATTGTCTTTGCCTTGAATCTGTGCTGACCTTACCATTTGCATTGGCCAGCGGAATGTGACAGAAATGATTGCAAATTCTCATCTAGCCCTTAAGTTAGTTAGTGTTAGTCGCTCAGTTGTGTCTGACGTTTTGTGACCCTGTAGACTGTAGCCCACCAGGCTCACCTGTCCATAGAATTCTCCAGGCAAGGATACTGGAGTGAGTTGCCATTCCCTTCTCCAGGGGATCTTTCTGACCCAGGAATCAAACCTGAGTCTCCTGCACTGCCGGTAGATTCTCTACTGTCTGAGCCATCAGGGAAGCCACAGGGTCCTGGCAAATTCCACTTTTGCTTTTTTGGAAGTCAGCCTCTGTTAAAGAAGTCTGACAATCTTGCTCTAGAAAAAAGACACTTGGGAAGAGCTCCAGGGATGTGAGACTAAGAAGGACAACACCCAGCCCCCAGCAACTCCAACCGGTTTCTGAGGTGCCCGACGTCTTTACATTTTGCATCTGCTGGCCCTTCACTGGAAAGACCTTCACTCTCTCTTTTCTTAACTCCATCCATCCTTCTAGACACCATTCAAGTGTCACTTGTTGTAGAACTTTCAGAGAAGCATGAGAATGTGATAATCATTGCCCCATTCTTCTAGGGGTCCCAGCCTGGTGGTGAAGTGAGAGAAATGGGAGAGGCTTTGCTTGTAATTAAAATCATTTTCTACATATTTATTATTTAATAAATGATTATTAATTGCTAGTTCTACTAGTGCAAAGTACTAATACAATTAAATATTAGTCATTATATAGGAATAAATGTGATATGGTGTAATGTAATGTAATGAATTCTGTATAGGCAATTTGAATCGCTAATATTTGAAATATATTAACAGTAATACATTTATGTTTGATACATAGAAATAATGATTTGATAATACTTATTATTACAAAGAGAGTTTCCCGGGTGGCTCAGTGGTAAAGAATCTGTCTGCCAAGGCAGGAGATGCAGGTTCGATTACTGGGTTGGGAAGATCTCCTAGAGAAGGAAAAGGCAACCCACTCTAGTATTCTTGCCTGGGAAATTCCATGGACAGTGGAGCCTTGCAGGCTACAGTCCATGGGGTTGCAAATAGTTGGACATGACTGAGCACACACACATGCACATTATTACAAATAGTACTTTACCTCTTAACAATAGTAATAGGAATTTAGTAAATAACAGTCATGTTGAGAGCTAAAGTGCTAAATATTATAAAGCAATGAATAATATTTAGCAGTTAATATTACTTGTAATTGTACAAATATTTATTTTCTGTGGTTCTCTTTACAAACCCAAAATTCACAGATAATTCACCTCAATTCTAAAATATCATGCTTTATTAGTACTGTAAAATTTCAGCTTTCATTAACTAACATCTGCAGTTTCGTGCTGAAATTCCTGTGCATTGCTTTGAAGCAGCTTCTGTTTATAGTGTCTGCTGTTGCTGCTGCTGCTAAGTCGCTTCAGTCGTGTCTGACTCTGTGTGACCACATAGATGGCAGCCCACCAGGCTCCCCTGTCCCTGGGATTCTCCAGGCAAGAACACTGGAGTAGGTTGCCATTTCCTTCTCCAATGTTCTAGGACGTTTCAAAAGATCTTATAGCCAACAAAGGAGCACAGTTATGTTAATATAGCGTAATGCATCCTACCATGGTATGTCTTAGTAAAAAGGTGAAACAGCTGTCGTATAACCAATACAACACAGAAGTAAAGTCGGGGGAAAGCAGGAATACTGTCTCATGCGGTCTTACTGGATCGTCACTTGGTTCTTCACGTCTTTGTAAACAGATGTCATATACCATGTCTCTCAATGATCATAGTATTTACAGAAATAATGACATGTCAATAAGGAATATCCCTACTTCTGATTTCTCCTGTCTGTTTCTAGCTGAACGTCGATGCTCTTCTCATTGAGTCCATTTGCCAGCCAGGAAACCTGCTGCTGCTGGCAATAAAGAGATGAGTGCAAACTCGATGAACGAATGATGCCAAGGAATCAAGTCTTCCTGAACTTCCCACCAAAGTGCTTTTTTTTTTTTTTTTTAGTTATTTTTGATTCTCTAACTCACTGGAAGAAGAGATGCTAACATTAGCAGGATGTTTTAACTCCCACTAGCCTCCAAGAAAATGTTTCCTCGCTAGGCCAATAGAAAATCCAGTAATGTGCTTAGTCGCTTAGTCGTGCCTCTTTGTGGACCCGTGAACTGTTTAAGACACAGAAAGATTCAAACTAGGGGAGGTAAGTTGGGAAAGGGGGCAGCAATCATTTCGGGCATTAGAAGATAAAAACTGTAAAGAATATACACCATGATCAATTGGGAATTATTCCTGGAACGCAAGGATGAATCAACATTGCTGTTATTGTTCAGTTGCTAAGTCGTATCCGGCTCTTTGTGATCTCACAGACTGCAGCATCCAGGTTCCTCTGTCCATGTATAACTGAGGAGTTCTTCAAATAGCTTCCATGCAGAATTAAGAGTTTATGAAAGGTTAGGTAATAAATACAAGCTAATTTGAAATTTATATATATATCTATATGTATTATTACAATTCAACACAACCACAAAAACTATATGCAATCTAGACCACAAAAGCTTTCTTTAGGGAAAAGTATTTTACCATGATAAGTATTTTTATCATTAAAAAATTGCTGGTTCATGGTAATATTCAAAAGCAGATAACCTAGCTTATTTTATTATCATTTTTAAACTCTCAAAAAACTGCACATCCTCTGACTGCCTGCACGCAGAGTGGACCACTCCTTCTGCCCCATCCTTGGTGGACACTAAGGGATTTTACAATTCAGCATATAAAGGCATAAAATCCCTTAGTAGCAAAAAATATGGGACAGTGAGAGTGATCCACTGTGAGTGAGGCAATAATGAGATGTGTTGTCTAACGAGAGCTTTAAAATCAGCGAGGTGGTCTACATTTGAATATTAGCATGGACCAGCCACTTAAAAAAAAAAAAAAAAACTTCATGATAAAATTCCCTTTCTGAAAAAAAACCTTTTATGGTCTAGATCCTATAGGTTTTATGGTTATGTTGAGTTTTAATAATATATATATTTTAAATTAGCTTGTGTTTATTACTCATCCTTTCATAAACACTTAATTCTGCATGGAAGTTATTTGAAGAATTCCTCAGTCATACACTTGGTCTCCTACACACATGCAGATTCACATCTGTGTATTCAATTTTGAGGGTATGGTTGTGATGTTTTGAGCTCACATTGGGTACAATTTGTTTCTCTGCATATCCCTCAGTGTAAATAATAAAAAATAATATAGTTTTTCTTTTTTGTGTGCTTAGAATCAGGAGAATGCAAATTAAGACTAAAAAGAGATAACACTAAACCCCACAAGAATCACTAGAATTTAAAATAACTGAGAATGCGAAGTGTTGACAACGGTGCAGAACAGTGCAGGATAGCTTTGAGAAAATTATTTTTTATCTATAAGAGTTAAACATATTCATACTCTATGGCCCAGCAGTTATATCCCCAGGTAAATATTTAACAAAAATGCAAATAAAAGAGATAGTATAGAATGCTGCAAAACAATATCATTTGTAACTGGAAACATTTCAAAGAGTTGAATCAATAAACAAATTGTAGTAGATTTATACAATAGAACAACACACAGTAACGAAGGAAACACTGCTTTTCTCAAAACCTGGATCATCATAAATATAATGTTGATCTATGAAAACCTTATACAAAATGACCTGTAATTTATAATTCCACTTAAATAAAATTCAAAAACAGGAAAAACTGTTCAGTGGTGTTAAAAGTAGGGGCAGTTGGCGCAGCTTACGGAGAAGGCGATGGCACCCCACTCCAATACTCTTGCCTGGAAAATCCCATGGACAGAGGAGCCTGGTAGGCTGCAGTCCATGGGCTTGTGAACAGTCGGACATGACTGACCGACTTCACTTTCACGCATTGGAGAAGGAAATGGCAACCCACTCCAGTGTTCTTGCTTGGAGAATCCCAGGGATGAGGGAGCCTGGTGGGCTGCTGTCTATGGGGTCGCACAGAGTCAGAGTCAGATATGACTGAAGTGACTTAGCAGCAGCAGCAGCAGGGGCAGCTTAAATATGGTCTGGAAGGGGCATGAAGGTGCTTTCCAAGGTTGTAGGAATGTTCAATTTTTGACCTAGCTGGTATGCACATGGGTGTATGCCCTTTGTGGTAAATCAGTACATTGTATATTTATGATCTGTATACCCTTCTGAGTGTATAATTCAACAAATTTTTTATTGAAAAACAGTTAACCATTAAGATATTATTGACAGATCTCACAGGCATTGCATTTTAGGGATATGATATACAATCTGATATGGGTAGACTCATGAATTTAGCTGTAAAACATATAGATGAAGTTCCCTTTGAGAAAACCTGAAACAAAGAAATCCATATTTACAAGAAAAATAAATGAAGAGCAGCATTATTTATATAGTGTTCAATGCACCCTTTAAGAAATGACTCTCTCTCTTTCTTGGTGCATTGAAATGTAGTGTGATTTTCAAATATTTCATTTTAACAGCCAGAAAGAAGTCTAGGTAATTTTTTAAAGTTCTCTAAGTATTCCACCTTCCACCTCCCATCTATATGTTTCTCTTCCCTGCATATTTATCATGTGTGTGTTCAGTCATATCCGATTCTTTGAGACCCTGCCAGGCTCCCCTGTCCATGAAATTTTCCAGGGAAGAATACTACAGTGGGTTGTCATCTCCTACTCCAGGGAATCTTCTCGACCCTGGGATCAAACCCACATCTCTTGTGTCTTTTACATTGGCAGGTGGATTCTTTATGGTAAGTGCCACCTGGGAAACCCTGCATATTTATATTATGAAACTCTAATAAAATATCATCACCATCTTTAGTATCATCATCATCATCACTATCATTATTCCATTCCTTAACAACAACAAAGAACTTTTTCGGACTGCACAATAAGCATCAGGGTTTAAGAAGGTAGATATAAGACTCACATTGCACATGAGCAAGCAGGCTCAGATTGCCTGTAAGATTTTCATCGTATCCCATTGCTTATATGAGATGAAGCTGCACTATAGTTTGGTAGTCTGTTCATTAGCCCTTGATTGCAAACTTAGTCAAGTGCCTTTGTTGAGAGCTACGGAGACCAATATGGTCCAAAAGAGAGAGACAGAAAGAAACAGAGAGAGAGAGATGCAAGGAAGGAGAGAGTGGGGGAGGGAGGAGAGGTTGGATGAGGGGAAGGAAAAAGAAAATCAAATGGAAAAAGTCAAAATACATATATCAGAAGCATATATGGTACTCAAGTATTAACCAGAGTCTGGAGCATTCATCTTGCAAAGCTGGCAGTTCTAGGCAGCTCCCCAGGCTTGGCAGTGGGAACCATGATACAGAAACAATCTGGTCTTTGTGCTGCTGCTGAGATGACTCTGAAATCCAAAAAGATTTGTTACTTGCTCAGGATTCAGAGTTCCAGGAAGGAAGCCTGATGGGCTGAGTTTGGGTTTTATGCCCACTACACTAAGGGGTCAGGAAGGATTTGAGTCCCTTCATTCCTGGTTGGAGGCAGTCACAGTTGGGGAGTTTCCCAAGAGGGATATTTGAGTATGCAATGTGTGCATGATAAGTTGCCCCTGTTGTGTCCCTCTGCTTACGATCCTATGAACTCTAGTCCGCCAAGCTCCTCTGTTCATGGGGATTCTCCAGGCAAGAATACTGGAGTGGGTTGCCATGCCCTTCTCTAGGGGATCTTCCTGACCCAGGGATCAAAACTGTCTCTTTCATCTCCTGCATTGGCAGGCAGGTTCTGTACCACTAGCGCCACCTGGGAAGCCCCATTAGAGTATGGGACTTCCCCTAATGGGAAGGTACGGTGTTGACTGGCATGAGCTGTTGGAAGCTGGAGAGTCTAAGAATGGCAAACATCTTCAGCAATACTCATTTTCTTACTGGAGAAAAGACCACATAGATGAGTCGTGTTAGCAGCTGACTAACACAATCAGGGTGAAAGGAAGTCTGAGGGATGGTGTAGGTAGAACACAAGGTTATAATGAACTCCACAGATATTCAAGGATGAAATGACCCTGTCCTCCTCGTGGATGGTTGGAACTCAGTGCACAAATGCTTTAAGCTGAGCCCACCACTAGCTTATCTGACTAGGTTGACTCAGTCCTAACCATTGAAATACAAAATAAGCCTGCATGTCAAGCATTGTAAAGACATAATGGGGTGAAAAAAAAAACAATCAAACAGAAAACAGTCACAACAGAAGAGCTAGTAGATGCCCAAGAGGATATGAAAGAGCAACCAATAATGCTGTGGCAACAAGTTGAGGCTGCTGCCAGTGTAGCAATAGTTTAGGAAAACAAGAGGAATATCAAGGGGATGTATTTGTCTGTTGCACTTTCCAGATGGTTCAGTGGTAAAGAATTTGCTTGCAACACAGGAGTTGCTGGTTCAATCCCTGGGTCGCTAAATTCCCCGAGGAAATGGCAACCTGCTCTGGTACTCTTACCTAGAGAATTCCATGGACAGAGGAACCTGGTGGGCTACAGTGCATTGGGTCACAAAGAGTCAGTCTCAACTGAGAAATGGAACACGTATGCATGCATTTGTTCATTAGGTTTGGGGAGCTGTGATTCTTCAATATAATTTTCAATATGATCAGTGGATTTTTAATACAATCATGGTTGTGATCATTGTGTGTATGTATTAGTTTGCTGGGGCTCTATTGACAAAGTGTTAAGAACTAAGTGGTTTAAACAATAGAAACATTTCGCACAGTTCTGGAGGCTAAAAAGTAAAGATCAAAGTTATGGTGAGGTTGGTTCCTTCTGAGATCTCAGAGCACAAATCTGTTAATTGTTCCTTTCTGTCCCAGCTTCTGCTGGTTTTTCGGCCATCTCTGGCTTTCCTCAGCTTGCAGATGCATCTGGATCTCTGTCTTCATGATCACAGGGCATTTTCTGTGTGTGTCTATGTCTTCATCCAAATTTCCTCTTTATATTAGTAGTATTCATAGTAGTGTTAGTCACTCAATCATGTCTGACTCTTTGTGACCTCATGGGCTGTGGCCTGCCAGGCTCCTCTGTCCATGGGATTCTCCAGGCAAGAATACTAGGGTGGCTAGCCATTCCCTTCTCCATGGGATCTTCCCAAGCCAGAAATCAAACCCAGGTCTCCCACATTGCAGGTGGGTTCTGTATGGTCTAAGCCACCAAGGAAGCCCCTTTAAATTAGTACACAAGTTGTTTTGCAACTCACCCTAATGATCTTATTTTAATCTGTCTTTGGAAAGATTCTATTTCCAAATGAGATCACATTCTGAGATACTGGGAGTTAGGGCTTAAACATATCTTTTAGGAGGACACAATTAAACACATAACAAGGAGAATGCTTGTTATTAATCATTAGTAATACTTTGTAGCTTGTAGTATCTTTTCCTGGGGGCACAAAACCATGTTTCATACTGTTTCATATAGAGGAACAGCTTCGTTTGGGAGAAGGTCAGTAATGCTACTGGCCTCAAGACAATGCGAGGGAAGTAGATATTTCATCTTGAGATCTGACCTTTACTAATTCTGCTAAATTCTTAGTGTCAAGTTTACTGTAAAGTACAAAGTCCCTTCATAGAAAAGTACTGACTTTGTCATATTCTATTTAACATATTCATTGCATTTAGAGGTTTTATTTCCTCCATTTCAATCTCAGTTTTTCAAAACTTATATAAGATTTTGCTACTGTTAAAATGTTTTTGGTTTTTAAATATGATATCACTGGTATGGAGGTCTTCTAGGTTTGGAATTTAGCAATAATGACTAACATCAGAAACACTTTGCATCTGGAAATTTTCTGTTTCAAAAAGCACCAACTTTCAAGAGTTCTGGCTGCCTTCTTAATTATTTCTGAACCCAACAAGTGCTCTTAAAAGGAAGTGACTTATTCTTTAACTCTCTTTCTACCTGACTGATTGTATACCACGGCTTTTGGCAGGTTTTTTTTTTTTTTTTTTGGATGGGCTTGAGAGCTTTACAAATAAATCCTTAATGATCTTTACCATTTATTCGTTTTCTCCAGGAATGTGCCGAGGTGTGCAGATAGTAAAAGTGGTGTGGTGATGACTGAAATGGATGGCGAATGGAGTCTTCTCAGGTATCAGCCAGCCAGTAGGACCCAGGCTTTACCCAGGGCAACAGAAATTTGCTCTGTGGGCCAATAGCAAGGCTGAGAAATGGCCTGATCGCACCAAGGGCCAGTGCTGACGGCACCCCAGCACTGCCAGGCCAGCCAGGGCCCGGGCAGAGCCCCGCCCCCACTGCTGACAGCACAGAGCAGCNGAATGTGCCGAGGTGTGCAGATAGTAAAAGTGGTGTGGTGATGACTGAAATGGATGGCGAATGGAGTCTTCTCAGGTATCAGCCAGCCAGTAGGACCCAGGCTTTACCCAGGGCAACAGAAATTTGCTCTGTGGGCCAATAGCAAGGCTGAGAAATGGCCTGATCGCACCAAGGGCCAGTGCTGACGGCACCCCAGCACTGCCAGGCCAGCCAGGGCCCGGGCAGAGCCCCGCCCCCACTGCTGACAGCACAGAGCAGCGTTGACAAAGGCTCCCTGTTGGCTCAGGACATAAACCTCCCACAGCTACAGATGAAACAGAGGGAGATTAACACGTATTAGAAGCTAAGCAAATAACTTAGGGGACAATATTTTTAAATGCTTAGATATCTAGATCCTGACCTTTTAAAATTCAGTGCCAAGGGATGCACCTACGACGCAGGAGACACTCTGAGTCCTGTGCAGTCTGTGCTGAAATAGCCCCTGCCTCCTGCAGGGCTTAGGGTCTAAATCTCACTTAGCTATCAATTCGCTTAGCCAGAAGTGTGCCAAATAATTGATACATGGAGAGGGATGGGGGAGCCCAGAGTTTCTCTGACCAGGGAGGGAATTGAGGATGAGAGTTCAGAAACTGAAACCATGGTTTCTTTCTCTATTCTTGGCCCCCTGGGTGGCCTTCTGCAAGTCTGAAGCAGGAAATTTCCTTATAACAACAGAGGGACACAGTATGGCCTACCATTGTTTCTTATGAATAGTTATCTTTATCCTTTTGAATTGGAAATGCTTCTGTAACCTATTCATACTGTTCATGTGGTTCAAGGGGTTCATGGGTGCTGGAGAAGACTCCTGAGAGTCCCTTGGATTGCAAAGAGATCAAACCAGTCAATCTTAAAGGAAACCCCCTGATTACTCATTGGAAGAACTGATGCTGAAGTTGAAGTCCAAGCTTTGGCCACCTGATGTGAAGAGCTGACTCACTGGAAAGACCCTTATGTTGGGAAAGATTGAAGGCAGGAGGAGAAGAGGGCGACAGAGGATGAGATGGTTGCATGGCATCACCAACTCAACGAATATGAGTTTGAGAAAGTTCCAGGAGATGGTGAAGGACAGGGAAGCTTGGTGTGCTGCAGTCCGTGGGACTGGAAAGAGTTGGACATCCATTAGTGGCTGAACAACAATTGTAAACTATTACGCTAACAGAAAATGTATTAATGGGTTGTGAAAGCCAGATGTAAAGAAAAGACTTTTGGACTCTGTGTGAGAAGGTGAGCGTGGGATGATTTGAGAGAATAGCATTGAAACATGTATATTACCATATGTGAAAGAGATCATCAGTCCAGGGTTGATGCATGAGACAGGGTGCTCAGGGCCGGTGCACTAGGATGACCCTGAGGGATGAGATGGGGAGGGAGGTGGGAGGGGGGTTCAAGATGGGGAACACATGTACACCCATGGCTGATTCATGTCAGTGTATGGCAAAACCAATACAATATTGTAATTAGCTTCAAATTAAAATAAATAAATTAATTTAAAAATAGGTTATGAATGCTAAAAGTGAGGATTTGGGGGGTTATTAGATAAGAAGTGTTAACTACCTGTATAATATTGTTAATATTCAGTAAGTGCAGCTGAATTATGTAATAGATTATTTTATTATCTTTATGGTACGAATTTACATTTATCTCATAAAAAGAAAAGAAAAAAGGAAAATACTCCAGTTACTATAATCTCATATCTCTGAATTTGAACTATTGGAATGATGTGTGAAGTTGCTTCTGTCGTGTTCCTATGAACTGCAGCCCACCAGGCTACTCTGTCCATGGGATTCTCCAGGCAAGAATACTGGAGTGGGTTGCCATGCCCTCCTAAAAGGGATCTTCTAGACTCAGGGATCGAACCCATGTCTCTTATATCTCCTGCTTTGGCAAGTGGGTTCTTTACCACTAGCTCTACCTGGGAAGCCATTGGAATGATGGTCTTTGCTAAATAAGCAAAGTTAACCTTCGTGTACCTGCATTTTCCCTGGAGAATGGCATTTAGACCATCATAGGATAACCAACTATTAGTCCAACTCTGTTCTGGAAGCTGGCTAAACAGAAATAATCTCAGAAAATGAATATTCAGAAACTGCTGTTCCCTTTACTCTGGGAAAGGAGCGCTTTGAGCAGCTAGGAGAGCAGCAGTTCTCCTGCTCTTTTCTCTCTGCATGGGTTCTGTTCAGGTTGAAGAACCACATTACTTCACAGGCGATGATGCAGCAAATACCAGGAAGAAATGCTGGGACAGGGAAACAGGACGATGATCTACAAGTGGGAAAGCGGTGGTCACCACATGCTGCCGTCCTCTCTGCCTGCCTCCTAGCCCTCGTCTAACTCCTTGC
>SJYV01021893.1:0-14721 GCA_006410875.1 Neotragus pygmaeus | reverse complement strand
TCATGGTTCACGTATTGCTGAAGCCTGGCTTGGAGAATTTCGAGCATTACTTTACTAGCATGTGAGATGGACTCTGAATATTCCTTAAATAATATAATCAATGAATTACCCTCTATTTCACATAAGTACTAAAGAAAAAAATCAGCTATCCAATTAAAAAAATCATTGTATAAGTACATAAATAAAAGACTAAAATGATATTAACATAATAAACCAGATTATATGACTAGATGAGGGGGTAGGGTGGATTGAAAGTGTGGTTCTTTAGGTAGATCAGCCATAAAGGTCTTTTTTTTTAAAAAAGGTCTGAGCTCAAGTCTAAGCATATCTGAAGCCAAACTCTAATAAAGTGAGAATGTATTTCTCCTATTCACTCTGGCAGGAAGCATGAATGCCGTAAGGCAATGCGACCTTAGGCAAATAGGTCTGAAAGAGGAAAATGTCAGGTAATGGAGATATTCCTCCTATAGACTCACTCTTGTGGGAGGATATGAGGTCATGGGACGCACCATGAAATAGCGAAAGCGAAAAAATTCAAAGATGCCAACAGAAGCAGATGGCAATAAAGACGTAAAACTGCTGAAGAGCCCGTTCTATCAACACAGACTTTTATCTGTAACACAGGCAGGGTTTATTTTGTGAAGAAAATGGGACTCACTTTTTTCCAAGAGAAATCACTGGCTGTGTCTTCTCAAAGAAGAGACCAAAACCTGCCAAAGATAGATATTCGTGTGTGTGTGCTGCTAAGTAACTTCAGTCGTGCCTGCCTCTCTGCAGCCCATGGACGGCAGCCACCAGGCTCCTCTGTCCATGGCATCCTTCAGGCGAGAATCCTGGAGTGGGTGGCCATGCCCTCCTCCAGGGGATCTTCCCGACCCAGGGATCACATGTCCTTGGGTAGGCAGGCAGCCTTTGTCACTAGCACCACTGGGAAGCCCCGTATGTTCATATACTTTCTATAAATCAAGGTGAAAACCAATTAAACTCTGTAAAACCTTGTGTATTATCTACATATTTCTGCTTTCCAAAGTGCGTGTATCCTTTGCATAAAGACTCTGGGTTCTTATTCCAACAAATTTGGTCTTTTAGCTGAAGTAAATGATTCCATTTATTATTTTGTTAAACATCAAGAAGGCAATGAGCTCATTTATTGTTGCTAACCCTCAATGGCGTCTAAATAAGGGGTCAGTATATTTTTTTCTTGTTTGTTGTTTTTTCCGCTCCTGTTGGACCAGGAGCAGCCTCCAAATGACATGATGCTAAATCAGACTACTTTTTTTTTTTCAATTTGAAAGGGGAAAAAAAAAACAAAACAACCTTCATCTCAGCACCAAATGAGGCAATTCTTGCTGGTTTTGTAAAAGGAATTAGCTCCAGAGAGAAAAATAACAAACTCAGTCTTGAGGTCTTTCCTATATATTGAAACAGCCAGTTTGGAAAGGAAACGTGGAAAAAGAAACACAAGGTGCCCGGGTTTCTTTATCATACCTGGAGAAGGATCTGCTGAAATCGCCCCAGCTCTGCCCTGGCGCCAAGTCTTCATTAATTTCTCTCTTTTAAAATGGTACCCATTGCCCTATAAAATGATCTATTGGGACTTCAAAGCTGGGGCAATTGCATGTGGCACAGGATGTGCGCAATTAATTATGTGATGCCTAAATGACAGGGTGTAGGAAAAAGAGGGGAGAAGAAAAAGTTTTTTTTTTAAGGAAAAAAAAAAAAAGACCCAAAGTAAACTGAAAGACCCAGTTGTCTGCCTGCCAAGAAGCAGTAGCCGATAAGGCCTCCAGTTGCTGTGGAAACTCGGGTCTCCAGGAGCCAGAATCCAATTTCAGAAACCACAAAATCAACATAAACGTGTGCAAAAATAAAAAGGTTTGTTTGGCAAGTAATAAGGAGAAGGCTACCAATGTATAAAACACATGAACCAAGGTGACCTCGGCCAATTGAAGCCGTAATGATGGTGGTGTCCACAGCTGATCTGGCATCTCTGAAATGAGCGGTAACAACGCGCAGTCCGTCCCGCTTTCTGCAATATTAACTGGCCGCCACCTCTTTCCCGGCCTCACCTCAAAAAAAATAACATAACACCACCCTTCATGAAAGCAGTGTTAGAGACCTTGATTTTAACCCAAAAGGCCAGAAAACAGGCAGCTAGATTTTTCACTTGTTCCTGAGATCATGGATCACAGGCTCTATCAACCAGGAAAAGAAAAGAAAAAAATAGATTATATACAGACTTCTATTAAATATGCCTGTCTTGCAATATTTGCAAGGAACAATCATGTTTGAAAGTGAGAAGCAGGCTTCACATGTGAACTCTTGATAACTGCAAACCTTAATGCTATCCCAAAGTCTTTATTGAATTCATTGAAATTTGGAATAAAAGAGGATCATCTGAAATAAAAGTCTGTTAATGGGTGGACAGCTTCTTTAAACTCCCAGAAATTATTCACAGATGTAACGTGTTTTTGGTTTTTTTTTTTTTTTGGTCTTTCTTTCATTTCCATTACTCTATGTTCTCCTAGAAACATAATCAATAGGTTGGTTAATCCTTTGCTTATTAGAGAAAACCAACTTCATATTCTACCTAATACAAATATATCTTTCAATATAAATATTTTAATATTATATTTCAGAATATATTTCAGACTTTCAATATACATTTCACAGTATCCACAGCATGGGATCACATAGAAAAGGCACACACATATTTGGTTCTGAGAATGTGACCTCAAACTCTTTTCCAGAAAGGAAAATCATTAAAGGGGAAAAAAGAAAAAAGAAAAAAGAATGCCAGACAGATAAATACGTGAAGAAAAAACCAAACTCAAACCATAAAAATGCCAAGTATGCATCAATTCACTATAGAGGCATCCCCAACTCTGTTTCTATCTCGATCCTGGGTTTTTACTCCTTAAACAGAAAATTAGATTGAAAGATATAATTCTACATGGCCTTTGCTTACGGAGAAAACTCCGCTCTACAGCAGAGATTTGGCTAATGTATATCACCTCACTGCCTTTGTTTGATGGGTCCCCAGCTAAGCCAGATCCGCAGAACAGAACACCACTGTCAAGACTGGCCCACTAAGCATCTCTTATCATCTTCCGCGATCACTATAGGCGACTGTTAGGTACAGCAGACCCGGCAGAAGCCCTCACACTCCGAGAAGATGGCCTTTCTCATCGTGGAGGGGTTTGGGCTGCTTGGCTTACCACCTGGAGAAAAACCTGCCCAGGAGGGCCACCAGTCAAGACCATCATGCCAGACTTGGCAGGAACGACAAATGAGCTTCTAACAGGCTGGCCTCGCACGTTTGCGGCGCTGGTTGCCACACTGCATGGCCCTGGATAACGTTAATACAGCCCCAGTCTACAAGCGGCCTAAGCATCACCCATGGCTGTGAAGCAGCCTTCAACCTCTGAAGGCATCTCCCACGCACTCCTCTGCCTGTTGTCTCCGCTGTATCAGAGCCTTGATCACAGATGGTTGTCTGATACCTCTTCCTGTAGTAAACACATTGGGATGATGCTGTTCTATCAACATTTTACAGCACAGCACTAAAGTGCATGTTGACGTTTGGAGTCTAGGAAATGGGTTACTAACTCTGTATCTACCTAGTAAGGATGAGGATAAGAAGCCAGAGATAGCCAGAAGAGATGTGCCCTTGTACCTTGTGTCTAAAGCCACTGTGGTAGCTCTTTCAAAAGATCACTGGGCAACATGGACCCTGAGCGAGCATGCGAAATGATGAGCCTGTACTCTGAAGAATAAAGGAGTGAGAAATAGCTTCTTTCTGGGTAAGAGACAGAGAGAAAGTGCAGGGCCTTCAGCTTTTCAGCACTGTGCTACATTCTGACCTTCAAATAGCTGTTACTGAGCAAGAGAATTATATGTGACCTTTAATGTCTTTTAAGGGTTTCCCTGGTGGCTCAGAGGGTAAACTGTCTGTCTGCAGTGCAGAAGACCAGGGTTCAATCCCTGGGTCGGGAAGATCCCCTGGAGAAGGAAATGGCAACCCACTCTGGTACTCTAGCCTGAAAAATTGCATGGACAGAGGAGCCTGATAGGCTACAGTCCATGGGGTTGCAAAGAGTTGGACATGACTGAGCGACTTCACTTTCACTTTCTTTAATGTCTTTTGTATGATTTTCCATGATTCCAAATTTTATCTACTAAATATACATTGCCTTTGTATTGCTAGAGTAGATGAATTCTTGTTTGTTGAAATAATGCAGGTAATCTGCATGCAGAATAAGTTTAAGACAGCTTTCAATATGAAAATATATTTAAATATGCATTTAAAAAAAGGAGAGATCCTGAAAAAAATCAACAAAATAAAATTTGAAGATAACAATAATCTTACAGTCATGTTCACCTCACAAGGATGTCCTTTTCAGTGCACAGCTGCTCAGTCACATTTGACTCTTTGTGACCCCATGGAGCATGGAGTCTGCCAGGCTCTGCCATCCACGGACTTTTCCAGGCAGGAACACCGGAGCAGGTTGCCATTCCCTTCTCCAGGAGATCTTTCTAATCCAGGGACCGACCCTGTGTTTCCTGTGTCTCCTGCGGGTTGGTGGGCGGGTTCTTCACCACTAGTGCCACCTGGGAAGCCCATTATAAACACATACACACAGACAGGCCCATTTGTCTGGATATACAGATGCTTCCTAGGCCAAAACTTAAAGAGGGGTTGATTGTTAAAGTTACTGAGCGTGAAAGCAGGCAAGATTTCCAAACTGTATTATTATAGAATATAAAGAAATCAAATCCAATCAAGAAAACAAAAGGAGGCAATGAATTCTTACTTGAGCTCGTGAGGCATGGTTTTTCAAAGTTTTCATCTTTTTGTGGGCCAGGGCAGATGAAAATGCTTCATTCCTAGAAACAGGGATTGTTGCTGGAGACACCCTTCCTTTTCCCCTGCTTTCCTCTTAATGATCAAAAAATGACTCCTTAGGCCGGAGAGGAGGAGAGGAGCAGAGCTAAGCGAAACCTCTCCGGCAAGGTCCCATCTCCACTGGGACTTGATTAACCTAATAATGTTGCCCATTAAATCGATTTGCACCAAGAAAATGAAAGCCACACAGGGTGATATACAGCCACGGGAGCTCCCCAAAGAGCCCCAAGCCCAGGCCACGTTTTAGTCTTTTGCTACTTCTTTTATTTTACACAGAAAATTAAATTTTAGCAGTTGAGTTCTATTTTCATTTAGAACCTCCATTAAAAGTCTGGCTGTAATATTTATGAATACCAAAACAAGACCACCAGGGCACATATCTGCTAAAAGGCGTGTCTCAGTTACAGGTCCACACCAAACAGTTCCCCAGATGCTGGCGATGATGACGAAGATAAACACACACACACACGCACACACACACATATATACAGACACATACACACACACAGAATTCATGATCTAAAACAAACAAAACTTAACAAAGACGTCCAAGCTGAAAGAACAGATAAAAGAAAAAGAAAATAAACTTCTAAAAATACTACCACAAAACTTTTTGTGATCCAGAAGTCCTTTCCTTGCTATGGCTTCAGTCCTGGGTTTGGAAGATGGAGAGTCAAGCTTGAAAAAATGCTCATCAGATTTTAACATAAAACCTTCAGGAAGGTATTTTAGAGGAAATACTCAAGTATGTAATTGAGGGCATGCTAAACTCTAAATTGCAAGCATGTTAACCAAATACTTTTCCACCTCAAAGTGTCTTTTTTAGCCACCATTTTCCTGAATTGCAAGTGTGTGTGTGTGTGTGTGTGTGTCTTTTTTTGAGTGTATGTAAGGTTGGTTTCTAGACTGACTTGGGATAGAATGTGTAGCAAGAGACGTTTCACTATGAGGTCGTCAGTGGCCAATGTTCTGAATGGAGACAAGTGATGATCTGCTTGCTTAGTTGCCCAGCCATGTCTGGCTCTTTCTGACCCAGTGGGCTGTAGCCCGCCAGGCTCCTCTGTCCATGAGATTCCCCAGGCAAGAAGACTGAAGCGGGCCATCACTTCCTTCTCCACAGAATCTTCCTGACCCAGGGATCAAACCTACATCTCTTGTGTTGACAGGCAGATTCTTTACCTCTGTACCACCCGGGAAGCCCATAAATAATGATAAATCCCACTAAAGATAAACCAGGTCATAAATAATTATGCGAGCTAATGGAGAAACAGGATTTACTTTGTAAAAAAAAAAAAAATGTTAGTTTTCTATACTATTTTCCAATAACACTTTATTGTCTATAATTCACCCATCACTCAAAGTTAAAAATGAAGATCATCCTTGATGCTTAAAAATACAAGTATGTTTTTACAACATGAGTTAACCTGATTTTTTCAGTTAAAAAAATTAATGACTTATTTCAAGTTCAGCTTCGACTGCGTGGTGACCATCGTCTTTCTTCCTGGATAAATGTCATAAAAATATATTTTCTGAGCAACAACTTTCCAGAAGATAGCATTGACATCATTAGTTACTTTGTCTCCATCCCAACCCAATGCAATGAAAAAAGGCAAATAAGACAGGAAGATGGCGTAGGGAAAATGCAGTCTTTCTTCACGTTTTCCGAGAACTCAAAACTCCATCCACTCTCTCCTGGTACACTCTCAGAAGCAAACCTACTTTCATCCCTTCTTGCCACCTCTCTGCGAAATCCCAGGGAGCACTGCTTCATTTCTTCCCCCCAGACTGCACTCTCCTAGAAGTTTCTGTTCTTTTATACGTTTCTGGGCATAAGAATAAGGTTATGCAAAGACTGGCCTGGGGATTATACACATCTTGATGGTTCTTGACAGCAAACTGCCTTTTTCTTAAACATATGCCCCTCTTATTTATACACACACACACATACAGAGAGAGAGAGAGAGAGAGAGAGAGAGAGAGAGAGAGAGAGAGAGAGACAGCAAGCTTCTCATTTAAACTGCAGGAATATCGAGAAAAATGGAGAGGGTAGGGATAGAGAACAAGTTAAAAGGAACAAAAATGCATCAGAGTTCCTAAAGGTTTTGCTCCTCATCTGAGCTCAGCT
The DNA here is from genome assembly GCA_006410875.1 of Neotragus pygmaeus. Taxonomy (NCBI): domain Eukaryota; kingdom Metazoa; phylum Chordata; class Mammalia; order Artiodactyla; family Bovidae; genus Neotragus; species Neotragus pygmaeus. The sequence continues at coordinate 7,690 of SJYV01021893.1, read as the reverse complement.
TAGTGGATTTTCTGTGTCTTAATTACAGCATTTTCTGTACTTAATCAGACAGGATTTATGTGCAACATCACCCTATAATTCACAGTGTGTGTGTGAGTCCAGGCACATGTGTGTGTCTGTAAGCTTGTGACTTTCACACTGTAGGGAACTGCTGGGATAAAGATCATTCTGCAGTGAGCAGAGGGCACGGGCTTTGTCCAGTCGACTTTCAAAGGAAGTATGTTATCATCTGGACCCAGAGTCCAGGTGGCCCACCTGGAGTCTGCAGGGCAGACCTGCCGGGCGGCCATTTCTTGCTCTCCCACCAGGATGGCAACCTGCCAGACACTCTCCCGGCAACTGCGTGCACTCTGCAGCTTTCAGCTTTCTCTGTCATTTACCCCTGCAGACCTTTTGAAGTGACTTACTCTGGCTTTGCTCACTTCCCTGCCATTCTCCAGAATGCCTTTGCATGGTACTCAAGACTATAAAGGAAGGTCTGATTGGAAAATCAAAACCTTGGGAGCAAAGTCGCAAGTCTGAACACTGCAGAGAACCAGAGTTTGAGGGTGCTTTTTCCTCTGACATTTTCTTTGCCATGAATGTACACTGTTCCTTAAAACAGAAGCACCACTGTGGAGGATTACAGTGGAATTCAGCCTTCAGGTGCTACCTTTTCTTTGATAGAGGAAGAGCTAAGATATGCACAGACAGATCCAGATAGCTTAATTCTGAACTTGACTGGGTTCATGGTGGGACCTCAGTAATGTAGGTTCAGTTCAGTTTAGTTCAGTTCAGTTGCTCAGTCAAGTCCGACTCTTTGCGACCCCATGAACTGCAGCATGCCAGGCCTCCCTGTTCATCACCAACTCCTGGAGTTCACTCAGACTCACGTCCATTGAGTCAGTGATGCCATCCAGCCATCTCATCTTCGGTCGTCCCCTTCTCCTCTTGCCCCCAATCTTTCCCAGAATCAGGGTCTTTTCTAATGAGTCAGTCCTTCACAGCAGGTGGCCAAAGTACTGGAGCTTCAGCTTTAGCATCAGTCTTTCCAATGAATATTCATGACTGATTTCCTTTAGGATGGACTGGTTTGATCTCCTTCCAGTCCAAGGGACTCTCAAGAGTCTTCTCCAACACCACAGTTCAAAAACATCAATTCTTTGGTGCTCAGTCTTCTTTATTGTCCAACTTTCACATCCATGCAAGACCAGTGGAAAAACCACAGGTTTGACTAGACGGACCTTTGTTGGCAAAGTAGTGTCTCTGCTTTTTAATATGCTGTCTAGGTTGGGCATAGCTTTTCTTCAAGGAGCAAGCATCTTTTAATTCCATGGCTGAAGTCACCATCTGCAGTGATTTTGGAGCCCCCAAAATAAAATCTCTCACTTTTTCCCCATCTATTTGTCATGAAGTGATGGGACCGGATGTCATGATCTTCATTTTCTGAATGTTGAGCTTTAAGCCACTTTTTCACTCTCCTCTTTCACTGTCATCAAGAGGCTCTTTAGTTCCTCCTCACCTTCTGCCATAAGGGTGGTGTCATCTGCATATCTGAGGTTTTTGATATTTCTCCTGGCAATCTTGACTCCAGCTTGTGTTTCTTCCAGCCCAGCATTTCTCATGATGTACTCTGCATAGAAGTTAAATAAGCAGGGTGATAATATACAGCCTTGAGGTACTCCTTTCCCAATTTGGAACCAACCTGCTGTTCCATGTCTAGTTCTAACTGTTGCTTCTTGACCTGCATAAAGATTTCTCAGGAGGCAGGTCAGATGGTCTGGTATTCCCATCACTTTCAGAATTTTCCACAGTTTATTGTGATCCACACAGTCAAAGACTTTGGTGTAGTCAATAAAGCAGTAGATGTCTTTCTGGAGCTCTCTTGCTCTTTGGATGATCAAATGGATGTTGGCAATTTGATCTCTGGTTCCTCTGCCTTTTCTAAATCCAGTTTGAACATCTGGAAGTTCACGGTTCACGTATTGCTGAAGCCTGGCTTGGAGAATTTTGAGCATTGCTTTGCTAGCATGTGAGATGAGTGCAGTTATGTGGCAGGTGGAACATTCTTTGGCACTGCCTTCTTTTGGGATTGGAGTGAAAACTGACCTTCTCCAGTCCTGTGGCCACTGCTGAATTTTCCAAATTTGCTGGCATGTTGAGCGCAGCACTTTCACAGCATCATCTTTCAGAATATGAAATAGCTCAACTGGAATTCCATCACCTCCACTAGCTTTGTTTGTAGTGATGTTTTCTAAGGCCCACTTGACTTCACATTCCAGGATATCTAGCTCCAGGTGAGTGATTACACCATCGTGATTATCTGGATTGGGAAGATCTTTTTTGTACAGTTCTTCTGTGTATTTTTGCCACCTCTTCTTAATATCTTCTGCTTCTATTAGGTCCATACAATTTCTGTTCTTTATTGTGCCCATTTTTGCATGAAATGTTCCCTTGGTATCTCTAATTTTCTTGAAGAGATCTCTACTCTTTCCTATTCTCTTGTTTTCTCTTGATCACTGAGGAAGGCTTTCTATCTCTCCTTGCTATTCTTTGGAACTCTGCATTCAGATGCTGATATCTTTCCTTTTCTCCTTTGCCTTTTGCTTCTCTTCTCAGCTCTTTGTAAGACCTCCTCAGACAACTATTTTGCCTTTTTGCATTTCTTTTTCTTGGGGATGGTCTTGATCACTGCTTCCTGTGCAATGTCATGAACCTCTGTCCATAGTTCATCAGGCACTCTGTCTTATCAGGTCTAGTCCCTTGAATCTATTTCTCACTTCCACTGTATAATCATAAGGAATTTGATCTAGGTCATACCTGAATGGTCTAGCGGTTTCCCCTACTTTCTTCAATTTAAGTCTGAATTTGGCAATAAGGAGTTTGTGATCTGAGCTACAGTCAGCTCCCGGTCTTGTTTTTGTTGACTGTATAGAGCTTCTCCATCTTTGGCTGCAAAGAATAATAATCAGTCTGATTTTGGTGTTGACCGTCTGGTGATGTCTATGTGTCGAGTCTTTTCTTGTGTTGTTGGAAGAGGGTGCTTGCTATGACCAGTGCGTTCTCTTGGCAAAACTGTGAGCCTTTGATCTGTTTCGTTTTGTATTCCAAGGTCAAATTTGCCTGTCACTCCAGGTATCTTTTGACTTCCTACTTTTGCATTCCAGTCCCCTATAATGAAAAGGACATCTTTTATGGGTGTTACTTCTAGGTCTTGTAAGTCTTCATAGAACTGTTCAACTTCAGCTTCTTCAGCATTACTGGCTGGGGCCAAGAGTTGGATTACTGTGATATTGACTGGTTTGCCTTGGAGACGAACAGAGATCATTCTGTCGTTTTTGAGATTGCATTCAAGTATTGTATTTTGGACTCTCTTGTTGACTATGAGGCTACTCCATTTCTTCTACGGGATTCTTGCCCACAGTAGTAGATATAATGATCACCTGAGTTAAATTCACCCATTCCAGTCCATTTTAGTTCGCTGATTCCTAAAATGTTGATGTTCACTCTTGCCATCTCCTGTTTCACCACTTCCAATTTGCCTTGATTCATGGACCTAACATTCCAGGTTCCTATGCGATATTGCTCTTTACAGCATCGGACCTTGCTTCTATCACCAGTCACATCCACTACTGGCCGTTGTTTTTGCTTTGGCTCCGTCCCTTCATTCTTTCTGGAGTTATTTCTCCACTGATCTTCAGTAGCATATTGGGCACCTACCAACCCGGGAGTTCATCTTTTAGTGTCCTATCATTTTGCCTCTTCATACTGTTCATGGGGTTCTCAAGGCAAGAATACGGAAGTGGTTTGCCATTCCCTTCTGCAGTGGACCACATGCTTTCAGACCTCTCCACCATGACCCGTCCGTCTTGGGTGGCCCTACACGGCATGGCTCATAGTTTCACTGAGTTACACAAAGCTGTGCCCCATGTCGTCAGATTGGTTAGTTTTCTGTGATTGTGGTTTTCATTCTTTGTGTCCACTAATGGGGAAGAGTAAGCAGCTTATGGAGCTTCCTGATGGCGGAGACTGCTGGCACGTCCTTCTGCTCCACCATCTTGGACATAGAGTAAGGCAGGTTAACTGAAATATAGAACATGGCCCATCTGAGTGGATGTGGTCAGTTTTACCACAACAACTTTTAGAACAGACTGGTATTTTTAATTCAGGGATGTGAAAAGTTTAAATACATGTGAGTTCTTAAAAGGGCTAGAGGATACTGTAGATTTACCTTGAAAGAAAAGAGGTTGTGCAGGCATTGGACAGAAGTCTGGAGCCTCAGATGATGAATTCAGGGACTTGAGGTCTGAGCCTCAGGCCAAAGGAGGAGTGGCGGACACATCGGACGCCAGGTTAAAAGCCTAGTTAAGCAGGGAGGCCCCTCCGTGTGGAGAAATGCTGGAGCTGAAGTTGCTGCTTGCTTGGACTCCGAAGGCTCTGGTCCTTGCAGACTCATCGGAGAGATGCCAGCCCTCGAGCTGCATCCCGCTGGGCTCTCTTTCACGGTTTGATACAAAACTGAGCCACTACTTTTAGCTCAGTGTTCTTGTTGCAGTGGGGAAGAGGGAAAGGAGAGAGAGCCCAGAAGATGCAGCGTGCAGGGTCTCCACTCGCAAATGTTGGAAGAACACAGACCTGAAGAGCCGGGAAAGGGGAAGAGACGGCAGGGTGGAAAAGAGTGTTTAGAATACTAGTCATCCGATTTTGTTTTGATTGAAGCATCTGCATTTAAATACCCTATCATCAAGGAAACTAGAAAGACTGCCTCCTCCCCCTTCAATAAAAAGGGCATGTTAATTTTTTCAGATTACTCACAATTATATGTATATTTCATGTAGTTGATTTATTTGAAAGTCTGAATCTGACCGAGTAGTTAGGAAATCTTGTCCTGTCTTTGCTGCTTGATCGGCGTGTCACCTTTGACGATGCAGAGGCAGTGACTGGTATCAGCTCAGATTTGTGAGTGGTCCAGTTTGGTAAACATATTATTCAAGGTCATTCATTACCACAGCATAACCTTAGAAGTATACATAGGAGATTTAGGCAAACACTTTATTCTTAACATCATTCGTATATCATGTGGTTACTACTTAATAACACATTGACTTTTTAAAATGAATTGTCTGTATGATCACTTTTGCAGGCATTATTTTATGTTGAGCCCGGAAGATTATATAATCAAGTATATTCAATCTCTGTGGTTACTATATCTTATAAAGAATGTAGCTGCTTCAATTCTAGGTCCAGAATCCTTCAGACTCTAGATCCCCACTGACAGAGTCGAGATCATAGTTTGTAAAACTCTAAAGAAATGGGATGAATTTCTCAAACCAAGAATGCTCCCACAAGCAGTGTTCTTTTCCCACAGATTTCCATTTATTAATGTATTTCGTATATTATCCAATAAATATGACCTACATATGACTAAGTTTTTAATCACTACAACTATAAATGTCAACTTATAAAAGATTTAAGAAATTCCATGATTTCATACAGAGGGAAAAGATTGAAAAATTAGTCTATAATGACCTTCATAAGTGTGTGCTAAGTCACATCAGTCATGTGTGACTTTGCAACGCCATAGACTGTAGCCCTCCAGGCTCCTCTGTCCATGGGATTCTCCAGGCAAGAATACTGGAGTGGGTTGCTACTTCTTTCTCCAGGGGATCTTCCTGGCCCAGGGATCGAACCCACACCTCCTGTGGCTCCTGCACTGCAGGTTGATTCCTTACCACTAAGTCACCAGGGATGCCTTCAGTTTCAGGCAAAAGTTTGCCTGTGAAAAGCAACAACCGATTCTGTACTTGGAATAAGGTGGGGGGGTGACTGTAAGCAGCAGACAGAAGCTCTCGACTAACTGGAGAGAATGGTGTTAGTTTGGAGGATACAGCAGAGTCTTACCCTGCAAAACATTTTATAATCCCCTTCCTTACAGCATTCTCTGAGACAGTTCCTCATCATCTGAGATAGGTAAGCTGTAGGCTGAGTAGCCTACAGGCACGTGAACTTGAAGCCCCGGGAGACCTTTCACAGCCGTGTGAGTCTGGGAAACATAGCCGTTCGTGCTGGGCTCCCGCGTCACACACAGAACTCNGTTCCTCATCATCTGAGATAGGTAAGCTGTAGGCTGAGTAGCCTACAGGCACGTGAACTTGAAGCCCCGGGAGACCTTTCACAGCCGTGTGAGTCTGGGAAACATAGCCGTTCGTGCTGGGCTCCCGCGTCACACACAGAACTCAGTGTGTTTCCTGGCTCCTTCCCCTCTTTCTGTCGATGGCGCCACCATTCTTACAGCCACCCAGGCTTGAAATTGTGGAATTAGCTTTCATCTGTTGGCTTCCTCCCCCCGAACCCAGTCACTTACCAGATTTATTCGGTTCTTTTATGTCTCTTTCCTTTCTGTGTCTACCTTCCTTGTCCCATTGCAAGGCTTTAATTCAAATTCCTACTATTTCACACCTGTTCAGTTGTGGCACTCTTGGTATTGGACCCTTTTCTCATCCAGCTAGCCTGGCACTAGATTAATCCTCTTTAATCAGCAGTTTGATCAGGTTATTCTCCTTCAGTGTCTCACGCTGTTTATTGCTTACTTGCTAAGTTGTGTCTGACTCTGCAACCTCACGGACTGCAGCACACCAGGCTTGCCTGTCCTTCACTACCTCTTGGAATTTGTTCAAATTCATGTCTGTTGAGTCAGTGATGTTATCTAACCGTTTCATCCTCTGCTGCCCTCCTCTCCTTCTCCCTGTCTCTATCTTGTGTTTATCCGTGTAGCACAGCAGCTCATTTGTTTGGTGACAAATAGGTGATTAAATCCATCCAAGGACTGGCGGTGGTGTCCTCCTTAGTAAATTTACAATATTCCTTAGCAGATCAATGACTTGAAGGAATTGCTCAATGGAAAACGTGACTTATTTTATTTATTATTCCACATTTTCAAATTTAATTGAACATGGAAACTTTTTGTTTTCCACACAGGTAAAAATTACTAACGTTTCTGAGACTGAATATTTTAAATAACATACTTTGGGAAACATCTGATTTAACTCCTCGTTGTAATTGTTGTTACTCAGCCACTAAGTCATCTCTGACTCTTTGAGACCTCATGTACTGCAGCACACTAGGCTTCCCTGTCCTTCACTGTCTCCTGGAGTTTGTTCAAATTCATGTCCACTGAGATGGTGATGCCATTAAACCACCTCATCCTCTGTCACCCTCTTTTTGTTTTGCCTATCTTTTCCAGTATCAGAATATTTTCCAGTGAGTCGGCTCTTTGTATCAGGTGGCCAAGATATTGGAGCTTCAGCTTTAGCATCAGCTATTCCAGTAAATATTCAGGGTTGATTTCCTTTAGGATTGACTAGTTTGATTGCCCTACACTCCAAGGGACTCTCAAGAGTCTTCTCCAGCACCACAGTTAGAAAGCATCAATTCTCAGCACTCAGTTTGACTTATTTCTTCCCAAACTCCTTTATGTCTAGTCTTGTATTCCTCAAGATCCAATTCAATACCACCTCTTTTATGAAGACTTTAGATCAGTATCACAGACTTAAATCTGTGATATGTGAGATCCAGTACTAGTAACAGTCATAGATTTCCAATCCCTTCAACTCAAGTTCAGTTCAGTTTAGTCACTCAGTCGTGTCCGACTCTTTGCAACCCCATAAATTGCAGCACACCAGGCCTCCCTGTCCATCACCATCTCCCGGAG
>SJYV01021890.1:0-30620 GCA_006410875.1 Neotragus pygmaeus | reverse complement strand
CTAAGCTTCTTAAATTGTAAATTTATGTCTTTCACTATTATTTGGGAATTTTTCAACCACAGTCCTTCATATATTATTTCCTTTCCCATTTTCCCTCCTTCTAGGACTATAATTACCAATGTGTAGATTGTCCCATAGGTTCCTAAGGCTCTGTTCATTATTTTCCACATTGTTTTCTTCTCCATTCCTCATCTCTATCTTTAAATTCATTGATTCTTTCATTTACCATCTCCATTCTTCTGAAAATTTCCCTCAAGAGATTTTTTTTTCTGATATTATATTTTTTTAGCTTTGTACTTTCTTATGAATCTTTCTTTTATATGTTCTAATTGTTCACTGAGATGTTTTTTTCATTCATCATAACTATATTTTTCTTTACCCCATTAAACACAGCCACAGTAACCACTATCATAAATCTAGGTCATCAGGGGTTGGTGTCTTTTTCCCCATGAAGATGGATCACACTTCTCTGGCTCTTTGTATGTCTAGTAGTTTTGGATTACATGTGTTGTGAATGTTATTACATGATGTAGAGACTCTGAATTCTGTAACGTTGACCCAAAGATTATTGATGTTTTTGATGTAGCAGGAAATTAACATGTTATACTCAACCTGCTGACTCTATTATGTCTGCAGTGGGCAACAGCTCAGTTCCTGTGGCTTTCAGTCTTATCTTATGCTTGCATGGTTCAGGAGTCAGCCATAAAATTGAGGAACGTTTACACCCAGAATTGGGAATTCCATGTCCCTTTTTCTCTTGTGTTGAGGGATTCTTCCCCAGCTCTCAGCATCCCTGATTATCCAGGACTCCTTCCCTTGGTTTCTTCAGCCAGAAAGATGGTAGATTTTTCCATTAGTGTTTTAGCCACTGGGTGGACAGCTGCCCCAGGGCAAAACTGCAAAAAGTAAGACTCACCTTGTGCTGCTGTTTCTGGAACCATCAGGTAGTTTTTCCTTTCTCTCTCTCTCTTTTTTTTTTTCTTGTTTCCTTTCTCTTCTCTTGTATTTTGTTTTAGTTTGCAGAGAATCTGTCAGAGGCATACTCCTCCACACTAAAAGTCGAACCTTTGGCTTATTAATGACCCTTAATCAGCAGATCCATGAAACAGCCCTTCAGCCAGCTCTGCTCCATCTTAAATTCCCTATTTATGCAATTCTTTCAAGATCTTTTAAACATCGTCAGCTTCTAATACATCTTGCTTTACTTTATAAGTGAAGACCTCAGTCATAGCTATTAAAGTTTTCTAGTTTTTCCTACCAGGCCCTCAGCCTTCATCTCTTATTCTGTCTTAATTCTCTACCATGCTTCCCCCCAGGTCTTCCTTCTCTGTTTTAAATTGCTATTTCTAGCCCCAGGAGCATTTCCTTCCCATCAGGCTCCTGGTATAATGAACAGATAGAATTGCTCCTTTGTGCTTTTATGATTGAAACAAGCCCACTAAAACAGGGAGGAGTTCTGAATTGCTCCTAACTTTCTAGAGAGACAGATCAATGAGCTTAGCTGGGCTCTAACACCTGTACAATTTACACCACTTTCCTTTTGGCAGGTATATGTCTGAATGCCATTATGGGTATTCAAAATAACATTTCCATGTGTCTTAGTCTACTCAAGCAGCTATAACAAAATATCACAGACTAGGTGGCTTACACAGTAAACATTTATTTCTCACTGTTTTGGAGAAACTGGAGACTGGGAAGTCCAAGATCAAGATGCTGGCACATTTAGTTCCTGACAAGAGCCCCCTTACTGGCTTGCAGTGGGCAGCCTTCTTGCTCTGTGGTCACATGGCAGAGAGATGCAGAGGCAGAGAAAGAGACAGAGAAAGCAAGCAGCTCTGGTCTCTCTTCCTCTTCCTGTAAGGACACCCATCCCATCATGGGGGCTCCACCCTCAATAACTCCTCTAGACCCCATTACCTCCCAAAGGCCCCACCTCCAAATACCATCACATTGGAGGCTATGCGATAAATATAACCATGAATTCATATGAAATTGGGGAGGACATGCACATTTAGTCCATGACACCATGTCTGAGTTACAGACCCAGACTCAGTGTTTGACTTCCCAGGTCACATACGAGTAGCACAAAAAGGCACTCATATCAGGGAAAGTGCCACATCTTTGGTTAACACTTTGCATTGGGGGCTCACAAACACAATTTACAAAGCTGACCTTCACCCTTTCTCCGCCCACACTGGTGGACAGAGCCCTCACAGAGTTCCATGGACCCTCTCTGTGTAGCCGCTTTCTGCTGGGTAAGTCAAAAGCTCTGCTCCATCATGCCTGGCTTTCTTTTCTGATCAGTATGAAGAGGCCCCATCCAGTCCCTTTGTGAGCAAAATCGTCACTCCTTAGTATTCAGGCAGGTTCCTTCTGCTAAAGCAGTGTCAACCTTCCCATCCTTCAGAGCCCCAGGCTGTCTCTCTAGGAAGTCTGGCCCCGCCCGCGCCTTCCCTCGCTGCTGCTCCCTGCAGGCCTCCCTGTTTTATATGAAGCGCACTCTGTCTTCAGGGTGCCTCTGATCTTCCCAAGCCCCTTCCCCTTTGCTCTGCCTGCCTCTCAACCCGCTTGTCTCAGCCCCAGCTCCCAGTGTGTTTCTGGCGTTTCTGCTTTTCTGAGGCTCCCTTCTGTCCTAGCCTGCCTGTGCCTCCCTCCTTCCAGCTTTCTCTGTTCAAATGTCAGCTGACGTTCCTTGCCTACTCTGTCCCCATCTGTGAACCTCAAATAGAGCTGCTTCTTGGGCATCTGCCCTTCCTGGCAGGAAGCAGAATCCGTATTCTCAGGTGATCAGCCAGCCGACTTCTGGGCTGCCCAGCTCTCCCTTACACGCTGCACTCCCTACTGCCATCCCTGCTTTCCATGAAGACGGACTCTGGGATGGCTCCGCTAGGCCCCTCTCTCTAGAATCTGCTCCATCTGTGTCAGACACAGTGCCCCCCCGGGGGCAATGGACATGGAGGGTCCTCCCTCCCTGTGGGACAAGGGTCAGTCTGGCCCCTGAAGCCATCTCTGGGGCACCTGGCCTCAGGGCTCTTCCTGAATCTGCTCCACATGTCCTCTGCAGAGGCCCTTGTTCCCCTGTGATGAATTTCAGTCGCCTATCACCATGGAGGCAGGACCCTTGTCTTCTGCTTTCCCATTATTCCCGTGACTTATCGGCTCAGCCACAGCCTGCATCCTCACTGTGTTTCTGGGAGACAGCATCCATTCTAGCCACGATCGATTCTTGCTGAAGTCTCTAGGGCCTCTCCTTTCACAAGAAAAATTGGCCTTTATTCCATGACATGCTGCCCACGTCTTCAGGAATGTGGGCTGGGAAGGTGGCAAAAAGATCTCTCTAGAACTCTGCCCCACTCTGGGGTGACAAAATAAGTCTTTGAACATGGTAGGAATGTGCAGGATTTGGATTCAAACGATGCTTTGGCTTCCCTGGTGGCTCAGACAGTAAAGGATCTGCCAGCAATGCAGGTTCAATCCCTGGGTTGGGAAAATCCCTTGGAGAAGAGAATGGCAACCAAGTCCACTATTCTTGCCTGGAGAATTCCATGGACAGAGGAGCCTGGCAAGCTACAGTCCATGGGGTCATAAAGAGTCGGACATGACTGAGCGACTAACACTGCTGCTGCTAAGTCACTTCAGTCGTGTCCGACTCTGTGCGACCCCATAGATGGCAGCCTACCAGACTCCCCCGTCCCTGGGATTCTCAAGGCAAGAACACTGGAGTGGGTTGCCATTTCCTTTTCCAATGCATGAAAGTGAAAAGTGAAAGTGAAGTCGCTCAGTCGTGTCTGACCTTCGCAACCCCATGAACTGCAGCCTCCCGGGCTCCTCTGTCCATGGGATTTTCCTGGCAAGAGTACTGGAGTGGGGTGCCATTGCATTCTCTGCTCCCTCTTCTGAGTCATTCCAAAACAGAAAACAGTAGAACAGAGAGCTTCCAGAAACCCAGGAAAAGCTGATATTCAAAAGGAAAACGGAGGGCCCTCGGGACAGGATCGGCATGGAAGAATTTTGAAAGATTTTACCTTCCAAAGCCAGGGATGCAGCCTCATGGCCAAAAGAATCAAAACATAAAATAGAAGCAATATTATAACAAATTCAATGAAAACTTTAAAAATGGTCCACATTAAAAAAAATCTTTAAAAAAAAAANGGGTTGCCATTTCCTTTTCCAATGCATGAAAGTGAAAAGTGAAAGTGAAGTCGCTCAGTCGTGTCTGACCTTCGCAACCCCATGAACTGCAGCCTCCCGGGCTCCTCTGTCCATGGGATTTTCCTGGCAAGAGTACTGGAGTGGGGTGCCATTGCATTCTCTGCTCCCTCTTCTGAGTCATTCCAAAACAGAAAACAGTAGAACAGAGAGCTTCCAGAAACCCAGGAAAAGCTGATATTCAAAAGGAAAACGGAGGGCCCTCGGGACAGGATCGGCATGGAAGAATTTTGAAAGATTTTACCTTCCAAAGCCAGGGATGCAGCCTCATGGCCAAAAGAATCAAAACATAAAATAGAAGCAATATTATAACAAATTCAATGAAAACTTTAAAAATGGTCCACATTAAAAAAAATCTTTAAAAAAAAAACCCCAAACCCCCATGGTTCTCACTTCCCTGTGCCCCAGAATGACCTAGAGGGCTAGGAAAGCATAGATTTCTGGGTCCCACACTCAGAATTTCTGATCAGTAGGCTTGAGATAGGGCCCAGGAATATGCATTTCTACAAGAACCAAACAATGCTGATATCACTAGTGCTGGACCGCACTTTTAGAATGTCTGCATTGAAACTGTTTGAGCAAGCATAAATTTCCTCACAAACCTATGTTGCAAGACATATCAGTTATTTTTCAAAAATCAGAGTAAATCTGATACTTAGTCCCTGTCCAATTAAACTAGAAAAGAAACTGTGTTTTCAGTCATCTTAGACCTCTTCCTCTTTCCTCAAGCCCCAGGGAGTATGCAGGTCCTGGAGCCATCCTTGGTCACCATGTCTTTGCAGGAGCTGGAGCCCCCATGCCTTAGTTCAGCATCACCTGTGTCTAAGAAGGCAGAGAGGGCACCGCACCTGTGAGTGCCCCACCACAGGGCCCCACACCAGCATATGCCTCCAGGTCTCAGCACCCCTATCTAACCCTGCCACTTTGCTCCCCCTAATGACACATTCCCCAGATCTGAACCCCTCACCCCTGCCCCATTCATCAACTCTCTTTTGGACGGAGGTGGGGGTGGGAAGCATAACTAATTAAATCAGTTCTGAAGATCCTGAGGTTGGTTTTTAGGAGTTGGAGACAGACTGATGATCACCCTCAGCTTTAAGATTCTTCTATGCCATAGCACCAAACTTACACAAATTAACACCTCCATCATTTTCATTGACATGGTTACTGGCCAGCCACTGAAGTTCAGCACCCAGAGGTTTTGTACATTGCACTTGTTTAGCCTCCATCTTCTTTAAGTCAGTAAGTGCTTAAGGAAGGGAAGTTGTCCAGGGTACCTGAGGGGCATGTCTGAGATGGAGAGTCTTTTTTTCTCTAGGAACCTGCTTGGGAGACTTTCAAAGAGGGAATCAACAGAGAAAATCAAAGGAGGGGTCAGAGCCTCAGCCTTAGAGGCCCTCCCCCTTCCCTTTGCCAGGTCCTGAGCCCACCCTGCACAGGGGAAGCGGGTACCACAAACAATCTGAGGCTGCCTTTGCTTGGGCACACTCTAGAGGAGTGGAAGACCTGTATCACTGTCCTTGAACCAGCGGGGGACTGAGGGCAAAGCTGGGAGCACAGCCAGCCATCTCCCATCCAGGCTGCCCAGACTTCCTATTTACCAGGAGCCAGTGGTGCAATCTCCAGCCCTCATGGGTGACAAATGGTTAGGGGGATTCTAGGTGAAGATAGGAAGCCTCTGTGAACTTTGTTTTAAATTAATTTTTGTTGGAGTATAGTTGCTTTACAATGTTGTGCCAATTTCCATTGTACAGTAAGTGAATCAGCTGTACATATGCATATATCCCATCTTTTTGGGTTTCAGTTCAGTCGCTCAGTCATATCCGTCTCTTTGCGACCCCATGAATCGCAGCACGCCAGGCCTCCCTGTCCATCACCAACTCCCAGAGTTNACAGAGTTAGAAGTATAACGTGACATGATCGATGAGCAAGTGAAAAAACAACCAGGACAAAGAAATTTGATTGCTTACCAAAAATGCATGTTCCTGGAAAATAAAGCTTGTACTTCTGCATATGGACAAGTTTCCTCTCAGGGATGTTACTGTGTACACGCACATATTTGTACACATGTGCGCATAGAATTCCCTGCCAGTATACTTGTGAGTATGATCTATTGCAACTGATCTAGCTAGGTGACGGAAGTTGGAAAGTGAAAACATGAAGTTCTTAGTGAAAGGTAAATAGACTCTGGCCAGCAGAAGCACTGAAGCCAGGGAATCGATCCCGGTTATCTCACTGAGCAAACACGTTCTAAGTGGAATCACAGTAGTGCACCTAGCATGCCTGGCAGAAAGGAGAGGCAGGAGGAAAAAAACATGGGGAGTGTGAAGAGGAAAGCCCACTACACCTGCAGTTTAGGAAAAATAGAAAATGTAACTAATGACCTGGGAGGAGAAACTGTACCTAATTAATTGAGTTATGTAACCAAGAGGATTTCCATCCAAANCGTGACACTGTTTCCACTGTTTCCCCATCTGTTTCCCTTGAAGTGATGGGACCGGATGCCATGATCTCCGTTTTCTGAATGTTGAGCTTTAAGCCAGCTTTTTCACTCTCCACTTTCACTTTCATCAAGAGGCTTTTTAGTTCCTCTTCACTTTCTGCCATAAAGGTAGTGTCATCTGTGTATCTGAGGTTATTGATATTTCTCCCGGCAATCTTGATTCCAGCTTGTGTTTCTTCCAGTCCAGCTTTTCTCATGATATACTCTGCATAGAAGTTAAATAAGCAGGGCGACAATATACAGCCTTGACGTACTCCTTTTCCTATTTGGAACCAGTCTGTTATTCCATGTCCAGTTCTAACTGTTGCTTTCTGACCTGCATACAGATTTCTCAAGAAGCAGGTCAGGTGGTCTGGTATTCCCATCTCTTTCAGAATTTTTTTTTGGGTTTACTTCCTGTTTAGATCACCACAGAGCACCGAGCAAAGTTGCCTGTGCTATACAGTAGGTTCTTAGTAGTTTATATTTTAGATATAGTATCAGTGTGCATGCTAAGTCACTTCAGTCGTGTCCAACTCTTTGTGACGCTATGGAGCATACCCTGTCAGACTTCTCTGTCCATGGGATTCTCCAAGCAAGAATACTGGAGTGGGTTGCTGTACCCTCCTCCAGGTGATCTTCCTGACCCAGGAATTGAACCCACATCTCTTATGTCTTCTGCATTGGCAGGCAGCGCCAGATCCCCATAGTATCAATAGTGTTTTGTTGTTCAGTCACCAAGTTGTGCATGACTCCTAGCGACCCCATGGACAGTAGCATGCTTGCCCAAGTTCACGTCCATTGAGTCAGTGATGGTATCCAAACATCTCATCTCATATCACCCTCTTCTCCTTCTGCCTTCAATCTTTCCCAGGATCAGGGTCTTTTCCTTTGAGTTGGCTTTTCACATCAGGTGGTCAAAGTATTGGAGCTTCAGCTTCAGCATCAGTCCTTCCAATGAATATTCAAGTTGATTTCCTTTAGGATTAAACTGGCTTGCTCTCCTTGATGTCCAAGGGACTCTCAAGAGTCTTCTCCAGCACCACAGTTTGAAAGCATCAATTCTTTGTGCTCTGCTTTCTTTAGGGTCCAGCTGTCACATCTGTGCATGACTACTGGAAAGACCATAGCTTTGACTATATGGACTTTTGTTGGCAAAGCCATGTCTATGCTTTTTAACACGCTGTCTAGGTTTGTCATAGCTTTCCTTCCAAGAAGCAATCGTCTTCTAATTTCTTGGCAGCAGTCATCATTCACAGTGGTTTTAGAGCCCAGGAAGAGGAAATCTGTCACTACTTCCATCTTTTCCCCTTCTATTTGCCATGAAGTGATGGGAATTCCATTGCCATGGTCTTAGTTTTTTAATATTGAGTTTTAATCTGGCTTTTTCACTCTCATCTTTCACCCTTATCTAGAGGCTCTTTAGTTCCTCTTCACTTTCTGTCATTAGAGTGGTATCATCTGCATATCTGAGGTTGTTGATATTTCTCCCAGCAGTCTTGATTCCAGCTTGTAACTCATCCAGCCCAGCATTTCGCATGATGTATGCTGCATATAAGTTAAATAAACAGGGTGACAATATACAGCCTTGTCATACTCCTTTCTCACTTTTGAGTCAGTCCATTGTTCCATATAAAATTCTGATTGTTGCTTCTTGACCTGTATACAGGTTTCTCAGGAAACGGGTAAGATGATCTGATATTCCCACCTGTTTAGAGTTTTCCACAGTTTATTATGATCCACATAGTCAAAGGCTTAGGGCAGTCAATGAAACAGAAGTAGATGTTTTTTCCTGGAATTTCCTTGCTTTCTCTTTTCTCAATAGTGTGTATGAACATATATATGAGTTTTTTTAAAGCCCGTGGTGAGTGACTTCCACCAGCATCACACACATCGTGTGGACAGGCACATACACAGATATAGTGCAGTATACACACACAGATACCCTAGCACAGTCAAAGACACAGAGGAACACACAGGCACCCAGGGCTACCCCGAGACAGACACATGCAGACACAAACCCTCCCAGCTGCCATGGGGTGAGGGCTAGGCTGTCCCTTTTGTTATCACTGAGAAGTGAGTGATGCTGGGAAAGCATTCTGTTTCATTTGGGGGTTATTTTGTTTGTTTTGTTGTTTTGTTTGTTATATAGTATACTTAATACTTAAAAGATGCTAGAAAGCAGAAAATTACCTCGGAGACAATCACTCCTTCCAGGCTTCAGGGGAGAGCCCCTCTGTCTGCACTCTGCAGTTTCTCATTCAGAAGTTGCCACTAAGAAGCTTGTCCCTCTGCCTAATGTTCTGGGTTCAGGCTAGGAACTCAGTCCTTCCAAACGAGAAAGGTGTGCTGGCTTTCTGTCCAGTGACTTCAGGTCCAGTTTCACTTCTCCTCACCCTTCTTGGCAGTTTTTGCATTTAAATCATACTTCTCCTCCTGGTCTGATCCTGGGCTTCCCTCAGGAGGCCGTTTTCAAATTTTGATTTCTTGCTCTTCGTTCAATCATCAAACTAGGGTAACAGGTTCTCTGTTGGGTGGATGACAAAGTGCAGAAGAACAAAGACAAGGAAAGAAAAGAGGGGAACCCCTTTAATTGCAGCCAGAATGAAACTGAATCCCAGTCCCCTGAACTTTCCCTAGTTGCATTAATTAAGCTGAGGGTTGAATCATTCAAATGCCGCCTCCATAGCCCCTGCTCGGCCACTGACATCACTTCTTCCAGCAGCAACCCTGCCTCTGCTCCACTGCTATCTCTCCCAGGATCACTTTGTCATCAGGTGCTCAGTTAGGGATATTAGGCCCTGACTGAAATACCCTTTTGAAAAAGACTCAGCATAATTATTATTAGTAAGGCCAGGGTATTATTAGCATGAGTGGAATCAGGATGGGATTTCGGAGCCTGAGCCAGCTCGTACCTTGGGGAGTAGAGCGAGGCCCAGGTCGGGTTTCTCGGCCAGCACTTCTCTCTGCTCTAAGCCTGATGGTGGGTTCAGCCAGGCAAAGCCCTGCTCCCTGTGTGCCTGTCATCATGCAGGAGGGGCCAGCCACCTGGAGGAAAGCACAGGCCCCTGCAATGCCTCCACCAGTCATTTTCAGTAAACACATATTAAGCACCTATTGCGTACAAAATACAGCAATGAAAAAACAGATGCTTCCTGAGCTCCTTGAATTTCCTTCCTAGCAAAATAGATGGACATTAAACAACAAATGTAATTAACCATGTAATTACAGTTGTTGCATGCCATAATTATAATTGTTAGGTGCCATGGTGAAGCAGATATCAAGCATGTGTTACATACTCTGAGGGAGGAACGTCTGGGCTGAAACTCAGAGGTGGAAAGGTGTTCATTAGGGAAAGAGTAAAGCCAACCATCCCAGCAAGGACAGGGTGTGGACGGGAGGGGAGTGCTGGGAAAGCTGGTGCACAGCGCAGATAGGGGAAAATCAACCGTGCAGGAGGAAAAACTTTCAAAAGGGATGGTTTGGGAATGGTGAGGGGAGGTGAGTCAGCTTCAAGGGATAGGACCATGAGCAACCCAAGTGAGCTCCCGTTAGCTTTGCTCCAGCCTTTGTGCTCTAGGGGTGGGACTGGGGGTAGGAAGAGAGGAAAAGCTGTAAATGAGACCCTGACCCACACCCTCAGGGAATAGGCTGGGGGCCCCTATGCAGAAATGAGGCTTGAAACCTGCGGTTGCCTGCATTGAAGCACACCCAGCAGAGGGTGGGGAGCCAGATTTCACCTTCTCAGCTGAAGTCCCAAAGAGTGAGTCAAGAAGTCAATGAAGCTGTCAATCAAGGATCATTGATTTGTTGCAAGAGCCAAGGACCTCTGCTAGGGAAGGAGAATAAATGTTATTTATATTTAATATGTTGAGTGACAGTAGTATCTGTAAATCATTCACCAATATATAAGCTTCCTTTCCTGATTGGATGCTTAGTAAATACAAGTTGGACCCATGGCTTAGAGAAAAGACAGATGGCTTTCAGCTGAGATGAGAGAAGGGGTGGAGTAATTCTGGATGAGTTAGAGGCAAACTCAGCAGTAACACTGGGCACAGAAAAGGTACTCAGTAACTGTTTATAAGATGGATGGATGAAAGAATGGATTGGGTGAATGGATGGGTAAATGAATAAGGTTACAAGGGCTAGGAGGCTGAGGATTTTCCAGAAAGGGGAACATATCAGAATGGGAGAGGTCAGAAAGTAGTGTGTGAATGAGTGTGCTCCCAACTGTAAATAGGCTGGTTTTGGGAAGAGGGTGTGCGGGCCAGTAAAGTCATGTCATGTTAACCCTGGAAGGGCCCTGTTATTAGTTGCATTGTATTTCCCTAAAATAAGTTACATTGAAGTTCTAACCTCATTACCAGTGAGTGTGACCTTATTTGGAAATAGAGTCTTTGCAGATATAATCAAGTTAAGATGGGGTGGATTTAGGTGGGCCCTAAATCCAATGACCTGTGTCCTTTTAAGAAGGAGGTTCTGGAGTCTTTGCAATCTCCCTCTAGTTTTGCAGGCCTCCTCTGCATCATTAGAGAAGTTGGTACTGGGGACAGGGAGGTGATTGCTCCCAGTTTGGTAGGGCATTTAGGACCTGAGAGGGCTTGATTCATGAGCCCTGCCCAGGGCAGAGTCTCCTAACAGAGAGGCCTCTGGGGCTAGCGAATCTCTAGAAGGCAAGTTGTTTATTCAAGAGAGTAAAACCAGGCCCTTCCATCCAGCCCTCTGAGAGCACATGGAAACAAGAGTGATTTTCTAAAGACCCCAGTCACCCAAAACCAGCCCTATCAAGGCTGAGCGTATTATACATCCTCTGGGAAAGCTGAATTTAAAAATCTGAAGGCAGCCAAGGAGCTCTCTTCCAGAGTAGTTTATAGATCCAGAGGTAAAAGAAAGAGTGAGTCAGAGTGTAAGCAAGAGAGGAAGAGAGAGCAAAGTGAGAAAGGGAAAGAACAGGCAGAGAGCTGATCACAGGTCACTTGGCTGCCTCATCCTGCATATACTCTAGCTCCGGGGGAACGTGTGGGGAGGATTTCAGAGGGAAGATTTTATTTTAATCCTCCCACAAAAGCATTCAAGGAAACCCTTTTCCTGTGAGAAAGTGAGAGAGTACAAAATGGGAAAAGAAGACTCTGGTAAAAAGATCCGTGGAGACTTCTGCTAATACTGCTCACTTAGAGAACACATGCCATCTGGGTGTTTGATAAAAGGGGGGGAAAGGCATAAAGAAAAGTTCAACGCCCATGGATTCAGCTTGTGAGTTACAAGCTGCTTGCCTCTCCTCCTGGCCAGCTCTTTCTTAGAGGTGGATATTTTTTTTTTCTTGGTCAGCAGTGACTGGCTTTTCAGAGTAACCTGTCAGATCTTCGTTCCTTTCTTCTCTTGTTGGCTAAGGAACTGCGCAGTGGGGAGAAGTGAGAGGAGGTGACCCAAGTGACAAGAGCAAGGCTGACCTTCCATTCATTAACCTTCTGAGAGTTTTCTATTAACATGCAAAGCCTCAGCCCAATTCTGCCTGGGCCTGACCCAGCAGCTTCACAACTTGCTACTCCATGCCAGATGGGACAAGATACTTGCTTTGTGTGCACACATCTTTTTCCTTCTTGACTATTAAAGATGTATGTTTTGAGAACACGCCCCGCTCTGGCCTATAACAGCCAGGAGTGGCCATGCGGCCTTGACTTTAGGCACCATCGGTGTTTTTTTTTTTTTTTTTTAAACTTCTTTGGAAGAGAATTTCACACACTCGAAGGATCTCTCCCAGTGGCTCAGTGGTAAAAAATAAAATTCTCCTGCCAATGCAGGAGATGCAGGTTTGATCCCTGGGTTGGGAAGATCCCTTGGAAAAGGAAATGGCAACCCATTCCAGGATTCTTGACTGGGAAATTTCATGGACAGAGAAGCCTGGCAGGCCACAGTTCATGGGGTTGCAAAGAGGCAGACATGACTGAGCGACTGAGCATCCACAAGGATGGTGGAGGATGGCAGAAAATACAGGGAGGCGCCATCCTCCATTGCCCAGAAGTGTGAGTTCATATGCTTTTAAACCATCATCACTGATAAAATAGTATGAAATGGCTTTGTAGTTAGATATTCTACCTGGAGAAATTAGAAGGGCAGAGATTTGGCCAGAAAACACTGGGACAGGAATGGATGGAATGGGGTGAAAGGTGGGAGCAAAAGCCTGGGCAAGGGGAGGGGCTGGTTCCTTAGTATCACTTTAAGGGAGCTTACGTTCCTCCTAAATTACTTGTTATTACACATGCTATTGGAGAATGCAATGGCACCCCACTCCAGTACTCTTCCTGGAAAATCCCATGGATGGAGGAGGCTGGTGGGCTGTGGTCCATGGGGTCACTAAGAGTCAGACACGACTGAGTGACTTCACTTTCACTTTTCACTCTCATGCATTGGAGAAGGAAATGGCAACCCACTCCAGTGTTCTTGCCTGGAGAATCCCAGGGACGGGGGAGCCTGGTGGGCTGCCGTCTATGGGGTCACACAGAGTGCGTCTATGGGGCATGACTGAAGTGACTTAGCAGCACACATGCTATGGTTCTATTATTCTAAAATAATGATTGGTTTTCTACAATAGTTCTCAGTATTAGAAAATTATTTTAATAAATTAGAATACCTCATCATTTGAAATCCTTTATTCAGTTTTTTTGTTGTTGTTTATTTGTACTGGCTTTTGATATGCATTATTCTACCAGTAATCATTATCTTCAATGACACACACACTAAAATCATTTTTTCCTTGCTTTATTTTTCAATGTTTTCATCACATTTCAAAACATGTAGCATAACTTGGTCCAATAGCTCTAATGACAAACAATTCAAAGCATAGAGCTTCACAATAGATAATTCTGAAGGGTGATCCCCTTCAGCATTTATAAGAACAAGGCTGAATTTTTAGCCAGAAACATGGTGAGTCCTGGCCAAATTATTAACTTATGGTAGAAGTCACTTTACCTCTCTGAGGCTCTATTATTTGTCAGATGGGAATAGGATATTATACTCTATCTATATCACATGACTATTGATTGTAGAGATCAAAGGAAAATATTGTATTGAAAGTACTTTAATACATTTCTAAATTCCTGTAAAATGTAACAAGATACAAATTACTATAAAAGTTGATGAAATAGAATCAATTATTCTGAATCTTAGTGAAATATTTTTTACCTGATTTGGGGAGAAAATCTGTTCCAATAAAGTTATATTTAGTTAATAATGCAAATGGTGGGATCCTTGCATTAAAATCTGACTGATGTAATATAAAGAGTACAAACTTGGATGGCAATGAGACTGAAGTACAAATCCAGAATCTGCTGCTAATATATTATGTAAACCAGGTGAGATTTTTACTTCATGAACCTTAGTTTTCTAATCTATAAAACAAGGATAAGAACCTACTTCTAATAAGGTATGACTGTGAAAATCAAACGGTTTTAAATATACCAAGTGTCCAGCAGAGTACCCAGTGGATCCTTGATAAATGTTCATTTGCTCTCACTTCCTCTGAGATTCCTCACAAAAACAGGAATGGAGATATAGCTGTTCTTTTATAGCATCTGTTTCTTCAATGCAAACTCACTCAATATGTGGTTGGTTAATGGGGTAATGGCTCTCATATGAGCCTTTCCTGGGATACTCATGTCATAAAGCAATGAGGGGCAGGGTTTCTTAAAATCAAACAGAAAACCTTAATTAGCATCATAAGAAGACCTTAAGAAAAAAGCTGAAATAACAAAAAAGCCTTTCTGTAGTGCAAGTAGTGGCTGGTTTAGTAGTTTTTAGAACCACTCTATTTTCTACTCTGCTACTTGATAAAGCTAAGACAAAAAAAAAATTGAGGAGACTATGGAAGAATGTCCTATTTTGGATAAATAAGTCTATACTGTGTGTCAGATTTTTAATTTTAATGAAACTGATCTCTGTGGGATGGGAATGCCTTCCAGGACCTATATCTCCAAAGAAGAAGCACAAAATCCAGGTTTTGATTGCACATGCAGGTTTTAATTTACCTATTTGCTATTTTTACTAGGATTGTTTTGTTTCTGTTATATTTTGAATGGTCTTCTCCAAATGCAATTTTTCTCCATGGTCTTTTTTGTTTTATTGTGCAATTTTGCAGAGTGTAAGGTTTTTTCAAAAACTATATAGGGCATTATAGAAAAAAAAAAGCCTGTATTAAGATATTAGAGTCCATTCAGTCACCAACAGGAAGCATATGCTTCCTTTAGGCTTAATAAATAGTTGAACCATCACTGGGCCTAACCATTTGTGACAAATAATGTTTTTACAATTCTTAATATGATCAAAATTGAAGCAATTATGTTAGAGTATACATGTGAATCAAAGAAAAGAAAAAAATGTGAGTCACTAGAATGCCTTTCAACTCACATGGTCAATATGTCAGCTCCATGTCCTAGAATTTATAGGAAATGGGTTGGGGCCCTGCCAGGGAGATGGGGAAACCTAGCCAGGTTTAGACTACCACCCAGCTTCAACCACACACCTACTCTATTTTAGATTGAACTCTTACCAGGGTTTGCTTTCAGACAAGGGATTGGCCACTACAAGTACAGTACCTGAAGACAATAGATCATCCAATTTGATGACAATGGGTCATTTTATGTGTTCCATATTTTTATTCCACCAATCATATCAATATTTTTTCAGGCCTGAAAGAGACTCTTCAGATCATGCCCACTATTAGTCTTTAAGAAAGATTCAGGGAAGTTTTATTATATTTACGGAGCATCAAAGCTAGGAGATTGTCCATGTTGTATTTTCTTCACTGTCTACATTTGAAGTCATGATAAAAATGTTTGGAGGCACTCATCACTGGTTTCTCTGTAGGAACAATTTCAAAAGGAAATTTCCTTACTTGGTCAGAGATACCTGATCATTTGAAATGGATATTTCAGATAACTTTTTATTTGGCTAAAATCCATGCCCCCGCCCCGCCCTGGCCAATGCCACCACCTCAAATTTGATGAAGACGCCTGGTGGCTCAGAGGTTAAAGCATCTGCCTCCAATGCAAGTAGACCTGGGTTCGATCCCTGGGTTGGGAAGATCCCCTGGAGAAGGAAATGGTAACCGACTCCAGTATTCTTGCCTGGAGAATCCCATGGATGGAGAAGCCTGGTAGGCTACAGTCCACGGGGTCACAAAGAGTCGGACACGACTGAGCGACTTCACCTTCATCTTCACCTATACTATGGATAAGATTTTTAATTTTCTTCAAATCAGTCTCTGTGAAGACTGACTGCCTTCCAGGACTTGCAGTCCAGGGTCAGGGCTTAGTCCTCATATCTTGTCAGTCTCCTTCAGTCTGGAATATTTCCATTGTCTTTCTTTGTCTTTGATGACATCAACTTTTTAAAAAATAGTACAGCCAGTTTTGTTTTCATTAAGAGCACGTTATCCCTTTGGGCTTTTCTGGTATTCATCATAATTAGATTCAGTTGCCACATTGTTGGCCACAGTCTATGTAAGTGATGTGTGTCCTTCCTAAAGTATCATATCTCAAGACACATCATGTCTACATGCCCCGTTACCCTGGATTTACTGATTTGATCACCCAGTCAAGGTTTGCTCCGACTTCTCCAATGTATATTTACATGCAATATATGTTACATATTTTTTCTCTTGTAACTGATAAGCAGTCTGTGGGGAGACAGTGAGGCTATGAAAATACCCTGTTCTTCATCAAAATCCTCACTCTCTCTTCCTCAGCTTTAGCATTCATTAATGATTTTTATCTGAACCTGCCTGTACTACCACAGCTGCAAAATTACCTTTTCCAACTCTAGTCACCAGGCCAGCACTTGTCATTGACAAAGGGAATATTTTCAATGCTAGTTCCATAAACCAATCAAATTTTCTTTTGTAGTGCTTGGAAACTCAACCTTATAACATTCTAAAGATCACACTCTATGATTTTTGCCTGAGAACCTTTGGAATGATCTTTGGCCAGAAACATTAACATTCTCATCTGTCCCCAGGTCACCAATTCCTGTTTTAGGCTATGACCTTTCAAAGGTGCCCACACTTTTGACCTACTTGGTTTGCTTGAGGGGAGGGGAGAAGAGGGGGGAAGCAGACAAACTCCAGTCTGTCCCACAAATATGCTGGCTCATTAATTCCTGCTTCTCTGCCTCATGCCTACTTTGTTCCAGAGCTAGGATGCCCTCCCTCCCCCCACTCCACCCTGCCCTGTTCTGACCTTACCCATCCTTTGCCCCAGGTAATAAAACATAGCACTGGAGGACCCAGAAATGTGAAAGTCTGAGAGGCCTCCAGAGATACTGAAATGTTTCCTACAGGACATAGAACCACTGGGAAGCTGTCTACCAAGCCCAGATAAGCAGGCTTTGCTTACTGTATGCAGAGGCCACAGGTCTTGGGAAGTTGTCAGAGTTTCTCTTGTCTTGTGGTTGAAGACTGTCTCCTAAACTTTTTAGGCTCCTACAAAACAGTGGGTTCCCAGGCCTCAGGAGACTATGGATCTGATGGGACTAGGAATTGTTTTGGAGGGGCTCACAGTTTACCAGATCCAAGTAAAATGGGTTTCTGAACTCTCTGGAGAGAAAGAGCCTTGGACGTCAGCAGGGAATGTTCCCATGACTCACAATTACAGAAAATTTGGAATGGAATTGGCCTTGCAATTCCAGACAGAGTTTCAAGGCTCTGGTGAGATTAGGAAGGCCCCAAGTGACAACAGCCACTAAGTGCCACAGCAAAAAGATCAAGTTCAGGGCTGGAGGTGCAGACACTGATGGGTTTCTCCTTCCTACTGTGAAGCACCCAGGGAATTCCCAAACCACCCAGTCCTGGCCTCCTATGGGCTCAAGCAAGATAGGCAGGGAGGCAGACCAAGGGTTTAGACCCAGCAAGTTGGGAGAAAACTGAGCCTGGGAATGTGTGAGGCTCTCCAGGAGTCGGTTTTCTAAGAAATGGGAAAACTATAAATCCTAAAGTAGATCAGAAAATAGAGAGATTAATCAAGAGAAAGAACAGATAAGATGCAAGCAACATTGACTAAGGTCTGAATCAGGCTGGGGTCCCAGCACACCCCAAGCAAGTTCTGTATGCAAGCCTCATTGGGACAGCAGAATCCAAGGCCAAGAAAGACCATGAGAGCTTGGGAACAGCCGTGGGCAGCTCAGCCTACAGCCTGGCTCTCGCCGTGCTCTCAACACTGCTGGCACAGCCCATACCTGCTTTCACATCACTGCCCTCCTCCAGGCGGCGCAGTGGCCCATCAAGGCCTCTGCCGCAGATCTCGTGGTCTCACCCAGCCCTGCGTCTGTCTCTCCCAGAACCTGGCCTGGCTTCCTCGTTTACCTCCGCTTTCGTGTGCTGCTCAGTAACTGTGGAGTGAATTAAGAAATTAATTAATGAGTGACACACATGCTTCCTAGAGATCTGAAATACCAAGTAGGAGACTGTCAGTGTTGAGCAGAGTAGAAACCCATAAACCCAGGGAGTGAGATGGCTGTCCCAAGGCGGCTGGGCTCTTCACAGCAGGAGTAAGACGCCTTTCAGTTCCTGCTGTTCCAACCCAGACTTGACCCTTCCCACTGTGGCTCTTAGTAGCTGTTATCACAGGCCCCACTCACCAGACTTAGGCCTGTCCTCACCCGACTCCCTCCCCCTACACCCAGGGAGGACAGGAAGAAGGGCCTCATGGGTCCAACTTGAAACTTCAGCTCATCTGAACAAAGGGACACAAAGAAGTCCCTAGTAATGCTGTGTTTTTAAAATATTATGGTTTATTTTTAAAAGCAATGTTTAAAAAATAAATTAAAATTGTGTTTAAAGTAAAAAGTGAAAGAGACTCTCCCTTCCTGATCTCTAAAGTCACTGTCATGAGTAGTTTGGTGTGTTTCCTTCCCAGCTTGTATGTGTGTGTGTGTGTTTATATTTTTTATGGTCTCAAAAATAGTCTCAATATACAAACCAATCCATTCATTGGCTTTCTTCGTCACTTGACAATGTATCATAGATATGAGCTTTTCCCTGCTTAGTACATTACTTCCTGCTTTTGGAAACCTGTTGCTGCCACCTCTGTAGGTTTCTCAGATTTTTTCTCAGGCATCCTTTGTATGAATGAGCTGTAGAAACTAACCAACTTTCCTTTTTTAACAAACTCTCTTTGATGGCTACCTAGGCAGCTTCTGATGCTGTATTATTTCAAACCGTGCTTCGCTGAATAGTCTCATATAGATGACTCTGCACACCTGTATAGCTAGTTCTGTACAATTAACTTCAAGAAAAATAATTGCTGAGCCAAAGAATTTGCACACTTTTAATTTTTAAAGTAATGTCAAGCTTAAAGGAAAGTTCCAAAGATAATACAAATAATATCCATAAAATCTCTGCCCAGATTTTTCACTTGTTCTTATCATTTCACCCCATTTCTTTATTATTTGTCTGTTCCTCACCAAAAAAGTTTTTTCTAAACTCTTGGAAGGCCTGCTGCAGATATCATGGCTTTTATTCCCGTGAAGTATCCCACATACTTCAGTATATATTTCTGAATTTCCAAAGAATAGGGATATTCGGTTAATAACTGTAATAGTACAGTTGTCAACTTCAGTGATTTAACATGGATAAAATACTTTTATTAAATTACTGTTTGTATTCTAATACTGTTAACTGACCCTCAATGTCCTTTTTAGCACTTTTTCCTTCTAGTACAAAATCTAGTTCAGGATCAGATATTGCATTTCATTGTCATGTTGATAAAGTCTCTTTTAATCTGGAACACTTTTACAGCCTTTCTTTGTTTTTTTATGATATTGTCATTGTTAAAGAATACTGCCCCTACTTTGAATAGACGCTTCCTCTTTTGGGGTTTGTCTGATCTCTCCTCATGCTTAGAACTAGGGTATGCTTTATGCATTACATAAATGATGGTGTGTCCTTCTCAGGGTACCACATTTGAGCACACGATGTTCAGCTGCCCCTCATGGTGATGTTAAGAACTGCATATTTCAAGTTTGGGTAGGAAAAAATTTCACTTCGTAAAACTTTTCTGCCGGTGTATACACTCCTGCCACAGTTTGTGAGATGCCTCCCACCTCCCCATTCCCCTCCTTATGTGGAGACCACCACCATTCTTCTTAGTTTATGCCTACTCAGTACACTGTGCTTGTTAATACTTTATTTGAAAAAGAAAGCAACACATATTTGTTTTCCCTAGTTTTACTTCGAGGTACACTTTAGTATTCTTATGTCTCAACAAAGGCTCCCCAAACATCAAAAATGAGGTAGACTCACATAGTCTTTTGTAGGCCTGAGCTCACTGGGACTCGGACAGTCTAGAGGTGATGAAGAAGCTAGTGGCTCCATGCTCTGTACAAGTGAACCAGAAATCAATTCTTTTTTTTTTCCCTTTTTGGATAGACAAGATGTTCCTGGCCTCCGCATTCAGCGACATTTATCCCCATTCTTTCTCATTATTTGCTATGAGGACAAGACAGCATGGGATTAGGAACTGAAGCCGCTTTCAAGTGCCCCCTCCACCTTCTATCAAGTGTGGACCCCTGTCCACCATCCTTGCCTCCCCTGGTTCATGTAACTGATTAAGGGGCTCTGGAGGAGCTGGCCTCCTGGAATGGTCTTTGGGGCTGACCCTGCCCTCCTTCACTGCTGCCAGAGAGGACAGGCGGCCTGGAGAACAAGGCTCCCGCCAGGAGGCAGGCAGAGCAGCCTTGCTCACACATCTCACAGGCTGCCAGCAGCAGCCAGCAGCGCCTCCTGCGCCCCTCTGAGATAATTAAGCATTATTATCCCTATTGGCAGGTGGAGACGGTAAGACAGAGTGGTTAAGTGACTTGGTTATAACTGCTGGGATTGTTTGAGGGAGAAGCCGTGCCAAGAAGGGAGGGCAGTTCAGAAGGCCAGGGGAACTTCAGCTATTTAATGTGACTGATTGTTTTAAAATAGCTGCTGGAGGGTGGAAACAGGCGGAGAGGCTAGAAGCGTGGCTAGTGGGCATTGGTGAGGCAGCATATTACCCTGTGAATAAGGAAAAGACCTAGTATACCTGTGAAAATGAGTTGCCACCATCTGTCGATGCTTACAGAAGAGGAAGGAAAATATGGAAGGCCTTAGTCAGCTCAGTGAGGTCGAGGAATAAACCCCACAGGCTTCCCAGAGTGGGACAGAGGTCCCCAGGATGGCTGCGTAGACGGGGCAGCCACCCGGCCTGCGGCCCCTCCCCTCACCGCTCGCTGAGGCCTCGCCAGGTTGCCACGGGAGGTGCAGCTGCCTCAGAGCAGCAGGAAGCTCGCAGACAGAGGCAGGACTAGAAGAAGCAGTGTGGTTACCTGAAGGTCACAGGGGAGACCCTTGGGGCAGAGTGGGGCACCATCACAGCCTGATGGCAGAGACAGGAGTCCAGAGCAAGGCAAGCAGGTTGACTAGAAAAGGAGAGAACTGTGGTCTCTAAGGTGGGGCTGAGGCTGACCGCAGCAGTGAAGCTGTGATGATGGCAGCTGCAGGAAAAAGCTCAGTTCCTGCCCCGCATGCTGGATCAGCCCAGGAAGGGAAGGGTAGAGATCAGGGTGACTGGCTAGCCTCCTCCTCAGCCCTGCTCATCCCTGGATGGAGGGCGAAGAAACTCACTCTCCCACCCGACCCCCTTAGTGGGAAGTGTGTGTTTTTGTTTCACAGCTGGGCAGACACATCCTTGCTCCAGTACCCCTTGAGGGGTACTGGGTCCCTCCCTGGGTGACCAGCAGTCCGCCTCTGGGTAGGCACAGTGTGGAGAATCGGAAGCAGATTAGACCAGTTAATCCAAATGCTCTCTCGGGGCCTACTTTTCAGGAGCACTGAGAGTGAGGCCCAGGCTTGGGGGTTGCACCAGGAGAGACCAAGCCCCACCATCCCTGCTGATTACCACGGCTGGACTCCATGCCAAGCGCCCTTCTCAGCACAGAAGTGGTATTGTTCTCTGCCCCTCTACCGCCCCTGCCCTTGCCCAGAGAGGGTACAGACACCCTGCTTGTCCAATGAATGAAGGCAGCCAGTGAATTTTTAGCCCTTGTCTCTCTACCTTTTCTTTTAAATTATAAACTTGAGAAATCTGTGATATATATCAACTAAATGCCCACATCTCAGCCATCAGGGGCTATTTTGGGGGTGGATAGTAAAAGACAGCTGTTTACCCTGACAGTATAGTAGAGAGAGACAACGCCTGTATGGTTGAAAACAGGGTGTTTGTGTGTATGTTTTCCAGCTGGGAAACGTCACCAAATGGCCTTTCTGTTCTTCACACATGAAACACACACTATCATCCGCATATTTTTAGTTAATTTATGTCCAAATAGGCCTTTCTCTCGCTGCTGGAAAATGATGTTTGGGCTGCAATTACCTTTTGCAGCATCTCACAGAAGGGTTTCAACGCTCACAAAGCTCAGGGGAGAGGCAGCCAGGACCCCACCGACTGTAAATCTCTCCATTTGTAGTTATTCAAATCACATATTTTATTACTAGTACGAAATACATTGTGTCATTCGTTTCGGAGGAGCAGCTAATGCTTCAAGAAAAGCTTTGAAAAACATTCTATTTAGAAACAATTTTGTCTGCAGCCAACGCAGTGTCTCTCTTTGGGTTGTCTTTTCTCCCAGCCCTTTTCTCTGTTCTGTGTGCCATTTGCGTGACAAATAAGACCATCCTCTCCAAAAGCTCACCTGTTCCTGCAGCCGGTTTCCCACCTAAAGTTCTGATTCTCTGTATGTTGCATCATAATCCTTAGCATGGTAATAAATTACAGTGTCACCGTCAAGATTGTGGCTTCTGGAAAGAAATAAGCAGTGGGGCCAGATGAACTCTCTCAGAAGATGGAGAGAGTGTTTTCATGCAAATTCCTGGCATCCTAGGGAAATAGGAATGGCCTCTTTATAATATAGACTCAGTTGCAATCCAGCAGCCAGAAGCCATTTCCACTGGCTGTTAGAAGCCGGTAACACTAAGAGAAAGATAACCTTTTCAACGTAAACTTCTTTTCCTTCTAGGCTGATATGGGTCTTATCTGGAGAAAAAATCACTTTGCTGATTAGGTTGGGAAAAATGGGTCAGTGTACTTTCAGAGTGCTTTAAATAGAGACGTTCATTCTAAAATACCTTCTTAGTTTAACACGTAGAATCATGTTAGGTCTCTGGGCACAGTGCAGTGGACAGGAACTGAAGAGCAGGAGAGTGCATCCCATGGATGTGCCCTGAGGGCAGGGACATTGGTGTCTGAAGTGTGTACCGAGGGCTGCAAGGAGCCCCTTCTGGACAGATGCCTCATCAAGACTGCTCAATGACACGTTCAGGACAGTCACTGCTGCTGGCAGCGCTCCACTTGCTGCTCCAGAGGGCTGCTTGCTCCATACGATGTAAACTTCACCTCAGTTACCCTCTGTTTCCCTTGGGCCTTAAAAATACGTAGTGGAAACCTTGATTAAGCCAGCTCATTGCCCTTCCCCCCACCATTTTAAGATCTTTTGTGGTTCCATGCAGTGAGGCAAATACTTGCCATATATAGACTACCATTCCCTCACTTGTGACAGGCATCGCTCAGCAGTCATGGCACTTTTCCTTGCTGAGTCCAGATGAAGCCTTAGAATCCTTCTCAACCCAGCTGTTAACAATGACCAGAGTTGGTATTTGAGGTGGTGAGACTTCACTCTATCCATGACTTATGCTTGATCGGTCTATGCTAGTGATTCTTAAAGTGTAGGAGCCACATTGAAAATTTATTAGAAATGTAAATTCTCAAAGCCAACCCTAGAGCTAGTACATTCGAAAGTCCAGGTTAGGGCCGTGTGATGTGTTTTAACAGAACTGATTCTGATGCTCATTCAAATTTGAGAGCCATGGCTGCAGACCAGTGTGTGTGCTCAATGACTGTTCATTAGAATCACCTGAAACGTGTTAAAACTCACCAGTACTTGGGCACCACTCCCAGAGATTGTGAAGAAATTGGATCACCTATTGGCATTTTAAAATAATAATAGTAATGACCTTCCCAAGAGTGATCCTAGAAGCACACGCTAGGTTTACTGGGTATGTCAGGAAAAGATATTGACATGGCCTTCAGCTAGTGCTGTGTAATTAAGATGCAGCTACCCAGGCCTGGACTGACTGCCTGGGTCTGTGGACACTGCTAGCAGAGTGAGGATGGGTTCTCCCTGGGGTGGGTCACCGTCATCATCAGAGCTGCCTTCTGACTGTGGTCCTCAGTACCTCATCAGTGGAAGCACCAAGGATCTGTCCTTGAAGGTCCCACCCCACAGCGTTCATGTTGCTAGGCAAAGGGCAGTCCTTCAGGAAGTGGACTGATCAACAGCACTGAGGAGATATTACAGAAGGCCCTGTGGCTTATCTGCTGGGCTTCCACCTTAATGTTAGAAAGTTCCCTCACCCCCAAACCCCACTACCATCACCCCCCCTAGTAGTAGCCCATGGTGGACCTGGGAATTTAACAGCAATATTTTTAACTAGTGCCTGATAAAATGGCATCTACTCAGTGTATCCATTTCCTTGTTCTGGTATCACAAAATACCACAAATTCGGTATTAAGAAGAGGTGGCAAGAGTACACAGAACTATACGGAAAAGATCTTCATGACCTAGATAACCACAATGGTGTGATCACTTATCTAGAGACATACATCCTAGAATGCGAAGTCAAATGGACCTTAGGAAGCATCACTATGAACAAAGCTAGTGAAGGTGATGGAATTCCAGTTGAGCTATTTCAAATCCTAAAAGATGATGATGTTAAAGTGCTGCACTCAATATGCTAGCAAATCTGGAAAACTCAGCAGTGCCACAGGACTGGAAAAAGTCCATTTTCATTCCAGTCCCAAAGAAGGACAATGGCAAAGAATGTTCAAACTACCATACGATTGCACTCCTCTCACACACCAGCAAAGTAATGCTCAAAATTCTCCAAGCTGGGCTTCAACAGTATGTCAACTGTGAACTTCCAGATGTTCAAACTGGATTTAGAAAAGGCAGAGGAACCAGAGATCAAATTACCAACATCTGCTGGATCATCAAAAAAGCAAGAGAGTTCAAGAAAAACATCTATTCTGCTTTACTGACTATGCCAAAGCCTTTGACTATGTGGATCACAATAAACTGTGGAAAATTCTGAAAGAGATGGGAATACCAGACCACCTGACCTGCTTCCTGAGAAATCTGTATGCAGGTCAACAAGCAGAAGTTAAAACTGGACGTGCAACAGGAGACTGGTTCCAAATCAGGAAAGGAGTATGTCAAGGCTGTATATTGTCTTATATGCAGAGTACATCATGAGAAACTGTGGGCTGGATGAAGCACAAGCTGGAATCAAGATTGCTTGGAGAAATATCAATAACCTCAGATATGCAGATGACACCACCCTTATGGCAGAAAGTGAAGAACTAAAGAGCCTCTTGATGAAAGTGAAAGAGGAGAGCGAAAAAGTTGGCTTAAAACTCAACATTGAAAAACCTAAAATCATGGCATCCGGTCCCATCACTCCATGGCAAATAGATGGAGAAACAATGGAAACAGTGACAGGCTTTTAATTTTGGGGGGTTCCCAAGTCACTGCAGATGGTGACTGCAGCCATTAAATTAAAAGACACTTGCTCCTTGGAAGAAAAGCTATGACCAACCTAGATAGCGTATTAAAAATTAGAGACATTACTTTTCCAACAAAGGTCTGTCTAGTCAAAGCTATGGTTTATCCAGTAGTCATGTACGGATATAAGAGTTGGACTATAAAGAAAGCTGAGCACTGAAGAATTGATGCTTTTGAACTGTGGTGTTGGAGAAGACTTCAGAGTCCCTTGGACTGCAAGGAGACCAAACCAGTCAGTCCTGAAGGAAATCAACCCTGAATATTCATTGGAAGGACTGATGCGGGAGTGAAGCGCTAGTACTGTGGTCACCTGATGACCACAGTTTGCCCGGATGTGCAAAGGTCCCATTTCCGCAGGAGCCCAACTTCCCGCCCCGTTTCTTTCCNTAAATTAAAAGACACTTGCTCCTTGGAAGAAAAGCTATGACCAACCTAGATAGCGTATTAAAAATTAGAGACATTACTTTTCCAACAAAGGTCTGTCTAGTCAAAGCTATGGTTTATCCAGTAGTCATGTACGGATATAAGAGTTGGACTATAAAGAAAGCTGAGCACTGAAGAATTGATGCTTTTGAACTGTGGTGTTGGAGAAGACTTCAGAGTCCCTTGGACTGCAAGGAGACCAAACCAGTCAGTCCTGAAGGAAATTAGTCCTGAAAATTCATTGGAAGGACTGATGCTGAAGCTGAAACTCCCATACTTTGGCCACCTGATGCAAAGAACTGACTCATTGGAAAATACCCTGATGTTGGGAAAGATTAAAGTCAGGAGGAGAAGAGGATGACAGAGGATGAGATGATTGGATGGCATCACTGACTCGATGGACATGTTTGAGCAAGCTCTGGGAGTTAATGATGGACAGGGAAGCCTGGCATGCTGCAGTCCATGGGGTTGCAAAGAGTCAGACATCACTGAGCTACTGTACTGATCTGAAACAGCAAGTGTTTTTTTCTCTCCCAGTTCTGGAGGCTAAAAGTCCAAAATCAAGGTGTTGGCTGGGTCACGTTCCCTCCAGAACCTCCAGAGAGGAATGTGACCAAGGCCTCTCTCCTCATTTCTGGTGGCCGCTGTCAACCCTTGCCATTCCTTGGCTTGTAAATGCATCACTCCCTTTGCTGTCTCTGTCTTCACTTCACATGCCCTCTTCCATTTCTGTATTTTCACATGGCCTTCTAGTAAGGACACGTGACTGGATTTAGGGCCCGCTCTAATCCAGTATGACCTCACCTTTTACTTTCTGTTACCCAGCAAAGGGCTGACATGCACAGAAGCCAGTACTATGGCACTAGCATTTGAGAACAGGAACAGCTTTATTGTGAGGTCAACCAGCAAAGAGACAGGAGACAGGGCTCAGATCTATCTCCCTGATACATCCAGGGTTGGGTCATAGGTTTACAAATTAGGGGAGGAGGGTTGGCACGTGGACCACTGGTGGAGCAGGTTTTGATTAGAGGGTTTTGGAACGTGGCTATTTATGATATGGTAAAGGAGTTGCAGAACTGGTCTTCATAGACAGTGAACCTTTAGCTTCTGAAAGGGTTTCAGCATTCAGGTTCCATCATGTCCTGGTCCTTTGCTTCTGTCGGGTGGAGAAACCTTGGTTCCGGGTGTTATTTGAGATCAATAAATTCTCTGCATACACTGCAGCTGTATGACTTGCCTTTTTGTTCCTATTGCCTCTGAAAAATGACTCTGTATCTTGTTAGAAACAGAATAGGGCCAGATTAGAGTTGGTTCTGTGGTTATAGTTCCATCCCCAAAGACCAGATTTCCAAATAAGGTCACATGTACTGATACAGGAATTTAGAAGTTGAATGTATTGTTTTTGGGGTTGGGAGGGCAAACTCAACTCACAACATGCCATAAATTGTTTAATGGTAACAATAATATTCTGAGTGGTATATATATATATATATAATATTGGATCTTCAAAACAACCCCAATATGTTTTATATATTATCAACCTATTTGAGAGTGGGCATTATGAAATTCAGAGCCACTACATGATGTCACTTCAAGGGGATTCCTCCCACAACATGATTCCAAAGAGTCTATGATTGACAATACTCAATATTCATCAGTGTCTGGATTCCTGTAATATCCCCACTGAGACTTTGTCTCACACCTGATGGTGGAGAAAAATACTGTAGCAGTGCCCAGACAGCTAGAAACATTACCCTTCTGGGCATCTCTACGCTGAATAGCTAGGAAGAGAAACCAGTGCTATGCTCAGATTGAAGCCTGAAAAACTCCACAGTTGGGTGAGTCTTAGAGCCAGAGATACGAGCTTTACCTCTCTAATGTCACTGCAGCAGGGCAGTGAGCTGTCTGGGAGGCCTTGGGGATCTCTGTCACCTGAAAGTGGGACTGAGCGTCCTTCCCGTCCAGTTCCCAGCAGGGTGATTGCCGAGTGGGTGCTGCATAGATGTTTATTGCAGGCTGGCTGAGCCCCAGGGACTACAGTACCTCTAGGCTGAAACCTACCTACTGGCATCTCTCTTAGTGGTAGGTATGGCTGTGCATTTTTAGCAGGTGCCCTTGAAGGTGGCTCAGAGGTTAAAGCGTCTGCCTGCAGTGCAGGAGACCTGGGTTCGATCCCTGGGTCGGGAAGATCCCCAGAAGAGAAGGAAATGGCAACCCACTCCAGTATTCTTGCCTGGCAAATCACATGGACGGAGAAGCCTGGTGGTCTACAGTCCACGGGGTCACAAAGAGTCGGACCCGACTGAGTGACTTCACTTTCACTTGAATGGCTGGGTTAAAATTAATCTACTGCCAGACATCACTTCCTAGTTTATTAAATCACACACACACGGAGTCTTTATAGTTGGTCTCATACCTGAGTTAAGGCATGATTATTCTGAGACAAACTTAGAAATGGCACACCTGTGAAGAATGCCACGCTTTACCTGGAAGGTCAGTGTATGAAGTGCATGGATGATGGTGAGTTGCCTGCCTTCCCGGCCTCTCTTCTCTCTCCCCCATGTCCCAACAGCGACTCCTGTAGCAGCTCTAGGGAACCTGGTCCCCGGTCCCTGCAGAATGCACACCTGTGCCGTCAGCATCCCTGGGGGACATCGAGGCATCTGGTGCTTAGAGGAACCCATGCAGGGGCCAATGCTCTCTTCAGGCCCAGTGTCAGCCCCTCTGGCCCACAAGGGTGCAAAATCCTTCCCGCAGGCTTCAGCTGTCATCTGCCCCCCTGAGAATTTGTCCCTTGTGCTTCCTCCCATCCGGCAGAGCAGATCACTCCTTCCTTATGCCTCTCCCTCATGCCTCCACTGTCAGGAACCAGGACCCTCAGAGCACTTGGCCGTCACAGGGGCACCTTGACCTTGGCCTTTCTGGTCCAGACTTCTCTTCTGGAAGAAGGACCTACCTCATGAGAAGAAGCACCGGCAGCTGTGGTCCCATTCCACTTCCTTTTCACCTAATCCCCTGCATGGGGCTGGTCACCATCCTCTACATTAATAGATTTTCTTCCATGTAATTGACGATGAGTTAAATAATCCATCATAATTACCTCTGAGCATCTGAAGGCGACGCTGATGATGTGATGTTTGCAAAGCTGAGAAGGAACTCTAAAACCCCCAGGAAGGAAACCACCCAGCCCCTTCCCTCCTGCCAGCCTGGAGGTCAGCATCCCCTGCTCTCTTGGCGGTGGGGCCTTTGTGACCAAACTGTCACCTGCCGGTCCAGGGTCACTCTTCTCAAAGGCTCTGCCACCTGCTGGGATGGAGGCAGGGTGGTGACAGGACAAACTCTGTTCAGTGAGGCCCAACAGCGCAAGGTGGCAGGAGGGCTGAGGCACCTCGCCAGCGGGCTTGGCACTGCCAGCTGACATGCAGGAGGGAGGTGCAGCAGCTGTCACAGTGGCCCCTGGGGTCTGCCCCACACTTGGCAGAGAGGACACCTTCAGACTCCCAAATCGCCTCTTTGAAATTCAGGAGAAGTACGCTTTCATCTCCCTTCCCCGTTCCCTGACACACACAGGCGCAAAAGATAAGCCCTGACTCTTATCCACAGACCCACATGATCAAATTTTCTGTTTCTCCCTCTCTCTCTCACACACTGGTAAGTTTTCACTCACAGAGTCTCATTGCCTCTCTCTCTCACACACACACAGCCTGACACTAATTAAATTCCTGCTCTCTCCTACCTTAAGTAACCCAGGTGTATTGTATTGAGAGACGCCTCTGCTCCAGGGGAGCCCCAGGTCCTCTCCGGGTGTGGCAACATCCCCCACCCAGTGTGGGCACACAGCGTGGGATCTCTGAGCTGTCGGACACTGTGTTCAACAACTCCTGGTTCACTGGCTGGATTTTCCACCTCTGTTCCCAACCATGGTACCAAGGAGATAAAACCAATCAATTCATTCATGTTTGGGGGGATGGTGAGAACAGAGCATCCTGTTGCCTCCGCAGCCCGAGCCTGCCCTCAAGGCATTTGTCACATGGCTGGTATTTGAGTTGAGGACTCTCCCACCACAAAGGCCTGCCACAGTCCTGGGGGAAATCAGAGCTGTCTTCTTTGCAGAAAGCTGGATATGTGCCTGGGGAGGTTGGGGCCAGAATGCCTTCATTCCTCCCCGACCCCGGCTAGGAAACCAGATAAAAATACACTTTGCAGTTTGCTCCTTTTTCTCTCACTGGCGCTCAGCTTAACCGCTTATACATTTTAAAGGTATGTTTTGCTGAAGTCCAACGTGTATCTCTGGTGATCTGAACAGATCATGAGGATGGTCAGTATAAAAATAGCCTCCTTCAGTCAAGGCAGGGGGCAGATGAGTAGGGGATGGAGGGAGCTGAAGGCCTCATGTATTATGGAGGCAGAGCCCAGGCATCTCAATGGGGCCAGGGCAGTGAAGTCCAGTGTTTGGCGTGAAGACTTAAAAATGAGGATCGTTTTTTCCCTAGAGAATGATGAACTCTGCGCCCGTGAGTGGCATCAGTGCCCGAGAGAGCTGCCCTCTCTTTACATCCCCCTTCAGAATTCCGTGTTCCGACCACCCTACCTTGGTGGCAGTTACCTCCCTCCCTGCTACCTGCTACCCCAGCATCTGCCCGTGCTCCTCTCTGCCTGGACTTCCCTCCTCCACATGCTCTGCCTGATTAACTAGTTACCAAGTGGATAGCGTGGACCCTCTATGCCTGGCCCTGCCCCAGCACTGGATGGATAGTAACCCCGTTTTCCTCATGACAACCTGACTATGTAAGTGTGCTCATTACCCCCATTTTGGCAATAAGAAACAGAGGCACAGAGAGGTTAGGTAACTTTCCCTAAGTCACACAGGTAG
>SJYV01021888.1:0-16696 GCA_006410875.1 Neotragus pygmaeus | reverse complement strand
GACCCCATAGACGGCAGCCCACCAGGGTCTCCCCTCCCTGGGATTCTCCAGGCAAGAACACTGGAGTGGGTTGCCATTTCCTTCTCCAATGCATGAAAGTGAAAAGTGAAAGTGAAGTCGCTCAGTCGTGTCTGACTCAGCGACCCCATGGACTGCAGCCTACCAGGCTCCTCCATCCATGGGAGTTTCCAGGCAAGAGTACTGGAGTGGGATGCCATTGCCTTATAGTTTCTAATAAATATTACTTATGATTCATTGCCTTTTAAAGACATGCATAATTTTTAAACAGTATTCCCAGAGCCAAAGAGATCCTCATATATATTTGTCTAGGTAAACTACCTTTTCAATTAAAATATCCCTTTCCAGACAGGACCTCATTTCAACAAAGAAATGATGTTACAGGATGAAATAGCACCACATGGCAGAATAAGAGATTCTGTGTTCGGCTTGGTTTCCATGTTAGAACTGGCAGGTTCCATGTTAGTTCAGTGCCGAAGACCGAACAGAGGACGAATCCTTCCCACGCTTCTGGCTGTGGTCACCAGGAACGTGATTGTCGTAAAGACTGCAGTCTCCTAGAATGTTTGGATTTGTCTGGATCCCACACAACACAGGGAAACACACAAGTGTCCCCCCTCCTGCCTCCAGCCGCCATGGGATAGCAGCCTTCTTTTATCTCTACGTCAAACAGAATTCCAACTGTTGGGATTCTTAATTGTTTCCATGCATTTATGACATCTAACAATAAAAAAAAAAAAAGAGGACTGAAGAGAAGAATTCACTTAAATTCTCAAAGTTCAACATTTGCACCAAACCTTGTTTGTGTTTCTTATGTGCATCATTTTAATTGATTTTTTAAAGGCTCACTCTGAGAGGCCACACTCCCTGCCCCACGCACGCAGCCCCACTGACCAGGAGGAACAACTCCATCACCTTGGTTCTCTCTTCTGGGAGAGAAATATTTCTCAATACTGTACAGTCATCATTTTCCTTTGTATCGGTTTGGGGACCACCCTTTGATCCATCACAGGGGAGGCTGCAGCTCTTCACCATCATTTTGTGTGACTTTCACATCACTAAGCTCTCTCTTCACACCAAATTCCTTTCCCTCCATCCTTCCAGTAAGGTTATATCCCATTGGTATTCATTGTTGACATTGTTATTTATAATTCTCTGTTAAGCAGAACATCCTGATTCTGTATCCTTTTGTACATAAAATTGTATTTTCTAAAAGTTAATGATAGCATGATTTTTTTTTTTTTTACATAAACCCTTAAAAAAATCATGTTTGTGAGCTCATTTAACCAATACTTGTTAAGTGTCCGCTCTGTGCCGGGCACTCAGCGTGTATCAATGGGATAAAGGTCCAAGTCTTGGGAAGGTTAGTGGGGAAGAGACAGTCAATAATAAACATAGTAAATTTTTGAAACAATGGCATATTTAGAAGGTGATAAGAACCGTGGATATAAAGGAAAAAATAGAGCAAGGCAGAGGAGATTGGAGCCACGGAGCAGAAGGGTCAGGGTGTCGGGCAGACCTCAGTGAGCAAGCATGGACAGGGTTTATAGGAGGTGAGGGTGTCCCAGGTCTGTCCTGTGCTCGCTTGGTTAAACATGCCAGAGAGTCTCGTCTCCCTGGGGACCTCATCCTGGGGCCTGGGCACCGGGGGAACCAGTGCCACCACCTCTGGTCAGCCCGTCATCCTGGACACCCCTTCTTTCTCCGCCGTGTGGATCCCACTACTGCTTGATTGTCAGGCCACTGTCTGTCTCCATTGCTGACCCCGTAGTTAGGAAACAGCCTCTTTCTCCTGTCTGAGAAAGCTTTCGGGGGGCGGGGTGGGGGCTGAACTTTCTGCGGCTTCAGGGATGACAGTCTGAGAGGAGGATTCAGGGGTGGAGGTCACGCTCACTTGGAGTTTCCTCAGCGTGACATCACCCTCCTCCGTCCCTTGCACCTGCTGAGACGTCTGCTGCTATTTGGATTCTCGGCCTTTTCCTTGGAAACGGGTTTTGTGTGTGTGTATATGTTTACCTCTCCTTTTGTGAAATCGCTAGGTACTTTTGTTTATTCCCAACTTTCTCATCTGCTTTCATGTTGTCATATCTTCATTTGTTTGTTGAGCCCATATGGGCCCTGTCAGTTTAGGGGAAAAAATGGGTTTAATCACCTCCCTCTTCATTCTGCACATTCTTGCCTTCTGAACTCCATGCATTAGACTTGGATTTTGATGTGCTCGTTTTCTTTTCAAATGCCCAGCTCTTTCTCTTTTTGTTCTGGGAGATGTTGAAGATTTTACCTTTGACGTTTTCTGCTGTAGACCGTTTTGCTTGTTGTTAAACACCTGACACACACTTTTTTTTTTCTTTTTCTATTTTTGGTCCTTCCCTCTCTATTAAGACATTCTGCTTCTTTCTTTTCTTTTTCAAAATTCTAAAAAAAGAAAACATTATCTATTGCTGCCCTTCCGTTATTTTTCTTTTTTTTCTCTCTCTCTTCATGTCCCCCCTCCCTCTCCCTCCCTCTGCCCCCACGCCCTGCCCCCCGCCCCGAGTCCCTTACCCACGGGTCCTACACCTTCTGTATTTCTCTCCCTTTTGTGCTGACGTCCCTCTCCGATGCCTTGCAATCCTCTGTCCCGACGTCAAGATGCTCATTAGACAATCTCCGGGCTGAGACAGGATTCTTCAGCAGCTCTATCACTTGCCAGAGTTTCCCCCAGAATCATCTATTTCTCCAGGGGGTCCCGTTATCAGATGCATGTGTATCAGGGGCGGGCCAGCCCGTGTGCCCAGCACAGCAGGGAAGGGCCCTGGGGCAGGGGGTCTCAGAGCCTCCCATTCTAACAGCCCCCAGGTTCTCCCACATCAGCCTCTGCTGGGGAAACCTCCTTCCTGGCCTTCACTAGCAGCGGGGAAGGCAACGAGGTGAACACGCGGACTTGATCCCCCGCGTCTCACTTCAGACATCTGTTTGCTGTCATTAGACTGACAGCTAAACCGCTGTGAGATAACGAAATGGACACAGTGCTGTGCTGTTAGCAGCAGTGAGTTGAAGCAAGGCAATGGAAATATGGAGGAAAATGATTGGAAATGTTCACATATGCCTATGGTTACCTGGGTATTGTTTTTGCTTTGGCTTCATCCCTTCATTCTTTCTGGAGTTATTTCTCCACTGATCTCCAGTAGCATATTGAGGACCTACTGACCTGGGGAGTTCCTCTTTCAGTATCCTATCATTTTGCCTTTTCATACTGTTCATGGGGTTCTCAAGACAAGAATACTGAAGTGGTTTGCCATTCTCTTATCCAGTGGACCACATTCTGTCAGACCTCTTCACCATGACCCGCCCGTCTTGGATGGCCCCAAAGGGCATGGCTTAGTTTCATTGAGTTAGACAAGGCTGTGGTCCCAGTGTGATCTGATGCTGGGAAGGATTGAGGGCAGGAGGAAAAGGGAACGACAGAAGATGAGATGGCTGGATGGCATCACTGACTTGATGGACATGAGTCTGAGTGAACTCCGGGAGTTGGTGATGGACAGGGAGGCCTGGCGTGCTGCGATTCACGGGGTCGCAGTCGGACATGACTGAGCTCCTGAACTGAACTGAACTGAACTGATGGTTACCTTGTGGCTCAGATGGTAAAGCATCTGCTCGCAATGCAGGAGACCTGGGTTCAACCCCTGGGTCAGGAAGATCCCCTGGAGAAGGAAATGGCAACCCACTCCAGTACTCTTGCCTGGAAAATCCCATGGATGGAGGAGCCTGGTAGGCTACAGTCCATGGGGTCGCAAAGGGTCGGACACGACTGAGCGACTTCACTTCACATGGTTAAATCAGTTCTGTATTGAGCAGAAAAGAAAGTAACTTATTCCTACAGTGATCAGCACAGCCCAAATGACCCAGACAGTCCTGACTTCAAAAGTCCCTTGTCAACCAGAGCAGCTGGTCACTCTGCCCTCTCCCCGCACTGTGTGACTTGTAAGAGTTGAATCATGGTGGGAAATGCCTCTTCTAAATGCTTATAACCAGTAGTGTTCACCACTACCTCGCTTTCCAAAGAGGAGTAGAAACGCCCAAGGAACCCAGGCGCAGTGTCACTGAGGGGATGTTAGTGGTTGGGGGGTTGTGTGGGGCCCCAGAGCTGAGGCTGGAAGGCTCCTCTCGATCCCATCTGCTTTCCCAGTGTTGATGTTACTGTCCTGACAGAAGTTGACCTCAATTATATAAGCTTCAGGCCCCACCAAACCTAGATCTCCCCGATGATGGTGACGATGATAATGATAAAATCATACTACCTGGCAAGAGTCTAGTGCTCGCTGAAATGAGGGATTAAGTCATCAATCCTCAGAATAGCCTCAGTTATTATCTGGATGCTGTTACCAACCCCAGG
Organism: Neotragus pygmaeus; assembly: GCA_006410875.1. Lineage (NCBI taxonomy): Eukaryota > Metazoa > Chordata > Mammalia > Artiodactyla > Bovidae > Neotragus > Neotragus pygmaeus. The sequence goes on along the minus strand of SJYV01021888.1, from coordinate 12,303 downwards.
GTTTAGATGAGCAGAACTGAGGCAGATGGGCTTTGGAGAGTATACACAAGAAAATGATCAAGGAAGCACTTCAGCCAACCACACAGCTGCTGTACGTGAGTGAGTCAGTGTGAAACCACACGCACACCTCCTTGCCTTCACTGGTTTCCTGTGTGTCTGTGACATAGAAATTAGAAGTCCTGTGGGTTCCAACTTGCCCAGAGCAGTGCCAGTTCATCCAGTTATCCAGTTCCTGCTGTCCTCCTATAAGTAATGGACCCTCCAGAGTGTCCTAATTTGGATGATGAACTATTTGGTTGATCAGCATAGAACCCTTGCTCTCTAGATAATCATTTGGGAAAATTTGTTGTAGGACCTTGTCAGACACATTTCTTATAATGGTCACATGATATTTTTCAATTAACATGCAATGAAGTTTGTGTTTTCAGTAAAATCTTATTCATACAGCAGAGAAAGTTTTTCATACTTTCAGTTCAGTCCAGTCACTCAGTCATGTCCAACTCCTTTTTGTGACCCCATGGACTGCAGCACACCAGGCCTCCCTATCCATCACCAACTCCCGGAGCTGGCTCAAACTCATGTTTGATGCCATTCAAACATCTGATCCTCCTGCCCTCAGTCTTTCTCAGCATCAGGGTCTTTTCCCATGAGTCAGTTCTTCGCATCAGGTGGCCCAAGTATTGGAGCTTCAGCATCAGTCCTGATGAATATTCAGCACTGGAATCACACACAGATCCTACTCCTTCTGAACAGGATGAAAGTGAAAGCATCAATTCTTGGCGCTCAGCTTTCTTTATAGTCCAACTCTCACACCCATGTCTCACACCAGTGACATGGAATGATGTATATCCGTGGCTGTAATTGCTTGACCTGCTCTAGTGCTGGTCCCTGTTTCACTGGCTTATCCTTCTGTGCCAGAATCTCACTGTGTGATGCTGTAGCATTTCACAAACCAGTTGTCTTTGTTAAAACTTTCCTGTTTCTTCTTGAATCCTTTTTTCCAGGTGAATTCCAGGTGAATTCTTTGTCAAGCTAAAGAATATAAAGAATTCTTTTAACATTTCAACTGGGGTTATTTTCCATTACTAGGTTACTTTAGACCTAATTAGTTGACAATTGAAATTTTGAAAATATAGAAGCTACCTACCAGAAAGCAAGGTTTTTTTCCTTCATCATTCCATTTAGTCATTGGGTTCTTCAAGAATAGTTCATAGATATATTTCCATAAGTAAATATATTTTATTTTTCCTGAATATTTCATAATGTTATGCCATTATATTTTACTTATTCTTTCCTACAATGAAATAGTGACTTTATAACCTGACACTAAAATTTCATATTTTTTGTCAGTAGTAAACATATATTTTAATATTATATTAGTAAACTGATGGTGATAATGCTGACTTCCTTTTCTACTGTCTATACCTATTGTTCACCTCCACCCCCACTTTAACTTCAATGGCACATGCTTTCTGAATAATACTAAAATATGTTCTTTCTTTGTTCCTGATCCCTGTTGGTCTGTATCCACAATTTTACAAATAAGCCCTGGTTCTTCACTTGAGGAAAGCTGTCCGTTGCATTTCTATTTGTTTGTCTTTTGGAAACACCACTTGTTTCTGTTGTCTCAGGAGATACCGAACTTTGGCCAGTGCATTTTCTTCCTGCCATAGCGGTTTTATGGCAGACGTGGAGGGGCTTAAGAAAAGAGGCTGATGAATCCGTTTTATGAAGTATATGAGCTTCTGCACACAGCACATGGCAGAGCTGACTTCCCATCCCCACCCCACCTCCAAGGAAGCCCAGAGGACATGGTCACCTTAGGATTTATAGCCATAGCGTCTCAGTGACTATCCCTTGGATCAAGAATATTGGCCCTCTCTACACACACAGGTCTGTGGGCTTTACAGGCAAAGGATGCAGACTCGCAGGGATCAAGGGACCACACTATGAGTATCGACTGAAGTTCTGAGGGTTCATGGAAGTGGCGGCGTGTCAGCCCCCGAGGCACTGGAGGACGCTTGAACTAGGATGCATTTTCATCACTCAAACAAGCAAACACTTGTGATGTTAAATTTGTGAAGGAAAGAAAAATACGTCTTATTCTCCAGCCTGAGATTAATGAGGCCTGGGATCCCTGCTCTCCTCTCGTGATCCCTGCACTCCCATCATTCACTCCACCCATCGCTGTATATGCTTTAATTGTACAGATTTCTTTGTGATTTTCATACATTTCATAACATTAGTCTGATTTCATTTGTGTGCTGCTTCTAATAGATAAAATCTTGTAATTATTTCATCTGTTTGCTTCCTGTTTTTATTTAATGTTTCTGTACTGTTGAAAGTGAAAGTCGCCGAGCCATGTCCGACTCTTTGTGAGTCCTTAGACTATACCGTCCATGAAATTCTCCAGACCAGAACACTGGAGTGGGTGGCCTGTCCCTTCTCCAGGAGATCTTGCCAACCCAGGGATCGAACCCAAGTCTCCCGAATTGTGGGCGGATTCTTTACTGGCTGAGCCACAAGGGAAGTTACTTTTCTAATTTTTGACTTATGGCCTTTTCACCCCTCTTTTTATTTAGGAAACATAGAGTATATTTCTCAGTCTACTTTAGATGCCTGTACTGTTTAAAATCATATACTTAGGATATTCTTTTTTGTTTATCAACTTTACAAAGCTATATAGATTTATATATATATAAATCTATATAATTATATAAATCTATATAATTAAACCCTATTTGGCAAAATAAGGTGATTAGTACACTTCTACGTCTTTCATTCTCTGCTATTCACACTTCAGTTCAGGCTTTAACCTTTGTTATAATTGCTTGCAGTTTTCTCATTTCCATTTGGCTTTAGTGTTATTATTATTTTTTTGTATCATGCACCTCTATCACTTCAATAATTATAGAATGTTAATTCTGTGTTACAATTGTGACCACAGTTGTTTAAGTGAAACTGTCTGTTTAAATGGATCCAGTGGCAACTCATTGGAAGAGGCCCTGATGCTGGGAAAGACTGAGGGCAGGAGGAGAAGGGGACGACGAAGGATGAGACAGTTGGAAGGCATCACTGACTCAATGGACATGAATTGGAGCAAACTCAGAGATGATGGAGGACAGGGAAGCCTGGCGTGCCGCAGTCCTTGGGGACACAAAGACTCGGACACGACTTAGCAACTGAACAAAGTGGCCTCACCAGTCTTTTCTTTATACAGTAACTTTCTCATCTTTGAGTTTAACAGTTTAAATGTTTTCCTGGTCAGCAGGAGTATGTCTTAAGACGGTCTTTAATTAGGATAATTAAATCATGAATTTCCTTTTTAAAAAGCACGTGCTCAGTCATGTCCGACTCTTTACAACCCCACAGACTGTAACCCACTGGGTTCCTCTGTTCATGGAATTTACCAGGCCAGAACACTGGAGTGAGCTGCATTTCCCACCCCGTGGGATCTTCCTGAGCCGGGGACTGAACCCACATCTGTTGTATCTCCTGCACTGGCAGGTATATCTTTACCAACCGAGCCGCCTGGGAGGCCGCACTCCTCCCCATCGGGGAGCTTCCTTCTGCAGCTTCTCTCCCAGCTGCCTTTCACTTCCTTCTGTCACCTTACCTCTTCCGTGCTTCTAAGTTCCCTGACAGTGGGACTCTGTTTTGTAAAACTGTTCTTGATGAGCATGGCTTCTTTCAGAATACTTCATTTTCTTTCTTTCTTTCTTTTTTTTTTTTCTGAATGCTGTATATCTCTTCTACATGTTCATTTGATGGAAAGAAGGTTGTTGCAATCTTCACCTAGGTTCCATACAAAGTTCCTTTTTCTCAGCTCATTTCTGACCAAGGAATTTGCATCAGAGTCCTTTACATCCCCAAGTGGAGCTGATCATCCGCCTGGCCTTGCTCCTGTGGTGTACTTTTCCCAAGTGTCTTATGGAGCAAATATGGATGATGTGTAACGTGAGTAATCCCTCTATTTTGATTCTTTTCATATGTTCACAACTTCTCAGCCATTTATTTGCTTTGGAGAAAAGGAATCTCTATGCTACCTCACTTGCACCATCTTTCCCAAAATCTCCACTATGATTTTTTTTTTTAATTAACCAAGAAAGGTTTCAGGGAAATGTGCCTTTTTATCAAGTTTTCAAAGAGTTTTCATACTCATCAAATGGTTGGGTGGCCTCCCTGTGGTTATCAAAGTCATTAACTCAAAATCCGGTCTATTGATCAATAATAGAACCTGCCCGCCAGGGCAGGAGACAGACGAGGTTAGTCCCTCCCCTGGTGAAGGGCATGGCAGCCTGCTCCGGTGTTCTTGCCTGGAGACTCCCATGGACAGGGAGCCTGGCAGGCTACAGTCCACGGGTTTGCAAAGAGTCAGACACAGCTGAGTGGCTGAGCGTAAGGCAGTGTTACTATCCTGACCACAACAAAGATGTTTGTGAAGCGTTTCTCCAGAATGGGTGGGCCTTCCCGGTGGCTCAGATCGTAAAGAATCTGCCTGCAATGCGGGAGACCTGGGTTCGATCCCTGGGTTGGGAAGATCCCCCGGCAAAGGGAAAGGCTCCCCACTCCAGTATTCTGGCCTGAAGAAGTCCATGGACTGTATAGTCCATGGGGTCTCAAAGAGTCGGACACGATTGAGTGACTTTCACTTCACTTCTTCTCCAGAATGGGTAGCTAACCACACTGTCACCTGTGTTTGTGACATCCTTCCGGATGGGCTCNTATTAACAAATTTTTGAGAATGAATGGATAGAAAGAAATGGGTGGCAGTTAGTATGAAAAAAGTTTGAAGCTGTTTCGTTAGTTTTATGGCTCTGCCTACCTTAAAATTTGTATCTTAGGTGATAATTTTGGTTTTAATCTACGTGGTGCTGTGTTAATGGTCTGTGAACAAGCTTCCAAAGTTTGAATTATGAAAGGGCAAGGCAGGAGTGGGCTTCATGACCGTGCATCTCACTGATGCAAGGAATTAGGCTTTGTATAGAGAGAATATGGCAACTAAAACTAGGGCAGTTGTGTAAGGGATGAACAAGAAGAGGAAGACATTTTTAGTGACTTGGTGATTGGATGGGAGGAGGAATCGAAGTGATTTCAACTTTTCTGGCATGGTTGACTAGGTACTCGGTGCTGTCATTAAGTAGTCATTTTGATTTTTGAGATTCTTTTTGACATCCAGGTGAGTATGTCTGTTAGGCATGTCATAGCATATGAAGCTTGGGAGAGCATACCACTGGAGCGTCATGAATCTGTGGTCATTAAAACTGTGAGGTCACTTAGAGTAATAATGGTCTAGAGAAAGAATTCTGAGGAATACATCAGTGTTTAAAGACTGGAGAAGAAAAGAGAGCTGGAAAAGCAGTGCAAAGAAACCGAGGAGTTGGAGTTGGACAGAGATTTGGCAATAAAATGGCCATTGACTTTTGTGTGTGTGTTTTAAAGAGAATAAAAAGTAAGAAGATGGGTCTGTCCTGAAGAGTAGATGCTTCAGTGTGGACTGAATGGTGTTGGTCAGTTCCTCCTCACGCCTGTCAGTAGTCCAGCCCCCCAGCCCAAACCAGAACCTCACTGACACTCTTAGATCTAACACATGACTGACCTTTAAATTCTCTTTCAAATTAAATCTAAGGTTAAAAACAAATTCTTGGCACAGTCCCAGAAATTCTGATTCAATAGGCACAGGGATCTTAATTTTTTTCAAGGACACTTCTGAGCATCTAACAAACACTCATATGTGTGTAGGTGCTAAAACCCACATTTTATTTAGTTGCAAGGAATCAGGAGTTTATTGTGGTGAACTTTTACAGTTGTGTGAAGAGATTGGCAACCATGGAAATCTGACTGGAGCTTTCTGCAGTGCCTGTCTGTACTTAAGAGAGAGAGATGGGGTGGCGGGTGGGCAAAGTGCCACTGTCTGATGTAATCTCTCAGAGATGTAAAATTTTTATTTTACAGATTTTTGCAGTAGATGCCCTCTATCATCCTCATGCTTCAAAACTGATTTCAACCCAACCTCTCCCTTTTTGCATGTTTCTCTGAGTCTTGCCAGCATTTTACTGTCTCAGGGCCTTCAAGCCCAGCAAAGGAAGGGCAAGGGGTTAATACCTCAGCCATCCTTCAACCAGTGGAGGACGCCAGCCTGTGCCTAAAGGTTCTGCTTCCTTCGGGGGTCCCACAGAATCACCATTTACTCTCCAGCAGTCACCCTGGTTGCATCAAATGACCTTACTGGCTTTTTTCCTTCACTGTTGGACCTTTTCTCACTCCTGTTCGGTGGGATCATCTACTTTAATCCTACCAAAACCTTGTCTATTAGTAATGTGTTGGTTGAGCTGACTTTGCAGGTTAATATACACAAAAGCCTTCTGTAATCACATTAGTTTCTTCCAAATGTCGCTGTCTATCAATAATAGCACCTAAAATACTGTGTGGGGGAGGAAGGCGAAGAGAACATAGTGTGCAGTGCAGAATGGCGCACACAGTGCTAGAGTTCAAATGTATTCATAGGCATTCTGCAATGATATCATGTGCGAATTAATTGGGTTTTTCAACACCTCAGTTTCTTACATTTTACATGGGAGGTATTGAAGAGATATGAAAAATCAGAAAATTGTTGACACAGAGGGCACTAGGAATATAAGAGAGGCCTCTTATATTTTCTTCTTGAGGAATTTCTTCTTGAGGAATTCTGGGTAACTCCTTGTAAAACTGACTTATAGAATATAATGATTCTGTATTATATAAAATATAAAAGCTGTTAAAAATGCTTTGGTGCACACAAGGAGGTAATCTCAACAGATGTAGGCTGTAATTGCCAGAGATCAGAAACAAATCAATCTCATCTATTTCAGGGGTATCTTTACTTGTGTGCCTTAAAAGTAAGGTTTCTCTTTACCTAGCTGGAAGATATTCATATCCATATTTCTTCTTTTAGCTGACACTGGACTCTAGGAATTAAATTTGAAATAAAAGGTAAATCTGTTGTGGATAATCACTTTCATTCTTGATGGATAAAACTGCTGTCTTGAAAGCAGTCACTATGAAGGCTGCCACAGTGCAGGCCCTGGGTAACTGTTATGGAGTGAATGAGAAAGGGATGTGACTGACTGCCCCATGTTTGTCTTAGACTGTATCCCTAGGAACAAGAGTGGGTTGAGAGCCCACATGCTTAGACCTGTGAAAGCCCTTGCCTCACTCCCTCCAATCTGTGACTGCAGATGTTCATTTTGGGCTGTAGGTTTATTTTATGGGAGACCAGGCATCCCGACAAGACTTGTTTTTCTCAGCCCAAGGTGTTCTGTGTAGCAGTAGGATATCTTGACATACAAACTAACAAAAATCATTAAATAATCTAGTATCTCAGTTCAGCTCAGTCATGTCCAGCTCTTTGCGACCCCATGGACTGCAGCACGCCAGGCTTCCCTGTCCATCACCAACTCCCAGAGCTTACGCAAACTCATGTCCATTGAGTCAGTGATGCCATCCAACCATCTCATCTTCTGTCGTCCCCTTCTCCTCCTGCCTTCAATCTTTCCCAGCATCAGGGTCTTTTCAAATGAGTCAGTCCTTCGCATCAGGTGGCCAAAGTATTAGAGTCTCAGCTTCAGCATCAGCCCTTCCAATGAATATTTACTGATTTCCTTGAGGATGGAGTGGTTGGATCTCCTTGCAGTACAAGGGACTCTCAAGAGTCTTCTCCAACACCACAGTTCAAAAGTATCGATTCTTTGGCGCTCAGCTTTCTTTAGAGTCCAATTCTCACATCCATACATGACTACTGGAAAAACCTAGTATTGCAACCCCTCAGTTAACATTTCAACTCAGACCCGAAGAGGAAGTGACTTACCCAAAGTAAAATTACCCTGTCTAGCTAACTAGTGATATGACAAGGACTAGAACATGTATCTCTGAATGTATTTATCTTTGTAATTTATAAAATGGTTCCTGTCTCCACCCCTGCCCAGGGAACAAAACAGGAACTTTTTTCCTGAACCAATTAATGAAGATTGTGGACTTTGTATTTTATCTGCAGAAAATTTGACAGTTAAGAGCTTATACAGATAGTTAGTTAGTTATAGATGTCTAAAATATTCAACCATAAGAATAGCTTAGAAAGCAATATAACAATTCTGATAGACTGTTTTGCAGTCAATAAAATGCTAGTTATGGTGACTTAGAAAAGCATTAATATACCAGGGATTTTGGATGGATTTCTTTTATCCTATTGTTTCTTCTATACTGTGTCTTACATTGATACTTAAGTGTCTTTAGTAAGTTCAAATTTCTTTACATTTAAGGTACTAATTTTATGTATAGAATGTGAATTAATGCCGGTCTGAAATTCCAGTCTGAAATTTCAGTCTGAAATTTATTTTCCAGCATGTAAACAATGGAAAGTAGTTGTTTTTGCTTTTGTTATTCTTGATTTGTATATGAAAAACTAGTGGAAATGAGAATTGGTAGAGATTTAGTGAACGGAAAGATAATGTTTCTTTTACTTGCTAGAACCATGTGAATGTAAGTTTTTTTTAAAAAAAGCTTTTCTAAAAATAAAATCAGACTCTTAATCAAATGTATTTCCTTCTTGTAGAACCTCTGTTATGCACCTTAAGCCATACTGGAAACTCCAGAAGAAAGGGCAACCTCTGGAAATCGGCACGGGAACTCTGAGAATTCCTATGAGCCACCAACGGGCTATCAGCGATAAAGAATGCAAAGCTAAGTGTATGAAATCAAGTGTCTTTCCTTCAGCCTCTCTTGGTAAAGCATCATCTCGAAAGCCTTTTGGAATCCTTTCTCCAAATGTTCTGTGCAGTATGAGTGGGAAGAGTCCTGAAGAGAGCAGCTTGCATGTTAAAGCCAAGAAGAATGCACCATCCGCAACAATCCACCAGGGTGAAGAAGGGGACGGGCCGCTTGATATCTGGGCAGTTGTGAAACCGGGAAATACCAAGGAAAAGATAGCATTCTTCGCAGCCCACCAGTGCAGTAATAGAATAGGATCTATGAAAATAAAAAGCTCCTGGGATATTGATGGGAGAGCTACTAAAAGAAGGAAAAAATCAGGGGATCTTAAAAAAGCCAAGATACAGTTAGAAAGGATGAAGGAGGTCAATAGTAGATGCTACCAGCCTGAGCCTTTTGCATGTGGCATCGAGCATTGTTCTGTGCATTACGTGAGTGACGGTGGGGATGGAGTGTATGCCGGGAGGCCTCTATCGGTCATACAGATGGTTGCCTTCCTCGAGCAAAGAGCCAGCACCCTGCTAGCCAGTTGTGCAAAGAACTGCACTAACTCACCTGCTGTGGTGCGGTTTTCTGGGCAATCCAGAGGTGCACCCCCAAATCCCGAGCCTTTGTCCGCCCCAGGAGCATGTGAAGAACCTGCAGAAAGGAGAAATCCTGAGGTTGGTGAACCACAGAGCGAGCCCGTCCGTGTCCTCGACATGGTAGCCAGGCTGGAGTCCGAGTGCCTGAAGCGGCAGAGTCCGCGGGAGCCCGGGAGCCTCTCGAGGAATAACAGCTTTCGCCGCAACGTGGGCCGCGTGCTGCTTGTGAATGGCACCCAGGCTGAGGAAAGCAAAGCAGACAAAGGCGCCGTGGAGGTTCCTGACACTCAGGTGAAAACGGGGGGGTCTGTATCTGTGGGCTGCAGCCCCTTAAGAGCTGACCGTTGTTCTCCTCAGGGGGACCAGGCCTGGGATGGCGCGCCTCGGGGTTGCCCCTCGGTGCCGGCAGGCGTGAGTTTGCACACAGACAGTGCAGAGTTTGAGCCAGATCAGCAGACTGCCATGAAAAGCAGCAACAGGCACGATGTGGAAATGACAGAGGAACTTGTTGGGCCACCTTTTCCTCCTCTCACCTGTCCCCAAGCCACTCAATTGCCCACAGATGCTGTTGATGGCATTAGTGAAGAGCTGGTGCCACTTGCTAACCAAAATCCTGATCAGCGCAAAAAAGAATCTTTGTGCATCAGTATCATTGTGTCCAAGGTAGAGAAAGACCAGCCTTCCAGTTCGGAGTCCTGTGAAGACCCACTTCCAGGGATGTTGTTTTTTTTGCCATCTGGTCAGCACCAGGCAGGCCATTCGCAATCAGATGAAAGCACAACAGTAGAGTCTTCTGAGGCCAGTCAGCTTGAAGAGGCTGCTGAAGGTGACGGCGCATCTGAGGAAAAAAGTGTCTCGGTTGATTCATTTGTCCCACTGGCCTCTCCTGTGGAAAGTACATTACCAATGCTTGAGGCATCCAGCTGGAAGAAGCAGGTGTCACATGACTTTCTGGAGACCAGGTTTAAAATCCAACAGCTTTTAGAGCCTCAGCAGTATATGGCTTTTCTGCCCCACCACATCATGGTGAAAATCTTCAGGTTACTTCCTACTAAGAGTTTAGTGGCTCTTAAATGTACCTGCTGCTATTTCAAGTTTATCATTGAATATTACAATATCAGGCCAGCAGATTCTCGCTGGGTTCGGGATCCACGCTACAGAGAGGATCCGTGCAAGCAGTGCAAGAAAAAATATGTGAAAGGGGATGTGTCCCTGTGCCGGTGGCACCCCAAGCCCTACTGCCAGGCCCTGCCCTACGGGCCGGGGTACTGGATGTGTTGCCACCGGTCTCAGAAGGGCTTCCCTGGCTGTAAGCTGGGGCTCCATGACAATCACTGGGTCCCTGCTTGCCACAGCTTTAATCGGGCAATCCATAAGAAAGCAAAAGGGACTGAAACTGAGGAGGAGTATTAAAATATATGTGTGAGGCAACAGCCAATTTCAAAAACTGCAAAACACCACCTAGATACACCTTTTCAGTGAGTGTTGCCTCTGAGTCATCTCTCCAGGAGAATCTCTGCTGCTCCATCAGGACCGCCATTGCTCAGGCATCTTAAATCTCTGAATTTATGATCTGTATAAGAAAATTGGTCTCATCATTTTATAGTGGTGCCTCTCATTTGATTCAGGGTTGTATCCCACGGTTTGATTCCCCTGGCTGTGAATAACTATGCCTGTTTTCCCAAATCAAATCCTTGAGGACGAAGACTTGGCACCATCAAGAACGTTCAGCAGAGTTCAGCACAGACTATGCAGGCAATCCCCAAAAAGGGGTTCCGGGAATGTTAGAGCACTGGCCCTGTATCTGAAATAAGTGAGCAGTGTCCTGTGAAAAGAATAGCAGTACTCTGGGATGAAAAGTATGCTTGCAAAGGAAAAGTCAGGCACCTTACTTAGACCTTGTATGCTTGATCTGTGAGGTTGATGTTTGTGATTGGAGATGGATTTCATGCCCTGTGGTGTTTACAGTGTATATAATGGTTGTGTTTTCCTAGGGCTATGAAAGTGCACATTAAACCCGAGCGCCTTTACTTTAGATGAGTGCTTTTGGCCCCTCTGTAAATAACATTAAAATCCAGTTGTAAATAGTGGATGCAGACTGAACATAATCACCACAATGCAGCTAGGATAGTGTTGCAGCTACAATCGTGTGGGTTGCTTTGTTTTTTGGGGGTTGGGGGGGGTCTCATCTCAAATTTGTACATCCTGTATAAAATATGAATGTTTCCCAAATAAACTATGAATGTTTTCTGTATAATATATGAATGTTTCTGAGAAGAAACTCTAAATAGTTAAGAGGTTAACCTGTTGAAAGGATACCAAATAATGGTTTAACTGGACAACCTTAAAAATTAGCATAGAGAGCAATCTTTTGTTATATTTTAGTGATTCACCAAGAATGAGAGAATATTATATAGTCAGATTATAACATTTTTGTCTATTCTTTCTGTCTGGTTACAAATTTTTTTTTCAATAAAAACATGCATCTTAAGTGGAACCTGAGTTTTGCAGATTTGTTTTCTTTTTTGAAGTAATATTAGAGATACTGTAAACTGAGTCCTAAGAATTTTTTTTAAAAATTGAGTTGTTGGGAGGGGGAAGAGAGAATACCACTGGAAAGAGGCCATCTTCACTTAACAGTATGAGCTGACATTTTTACAAACCTTTAACACTTACTTTGCATTCGTCTGCCCAGGACTGTCTTTATTTCCTATTGGATGAGGTATTATTATCTATGCATGATGAGTTAGTTAATTTTTTAGAAGTCAGTGAGGATATATTCAGACCTGTGTTCATGTACTGCTTGGTGGGGCTGGAAAGTATCTGGCCCCAGAATGCTGTGGAGGACCTGCAAGCTAGGTTGGCTTGAGTTGAGTTGAGTTCTGTTGCTCAGTCATGTCCGACCCTTTGCAACCCCATGAATCGCAGCACACCAGGCCTCCCTGTCCATCACCAACTCCTGGAGTTCACTCAA
>SJYV01021886.1:0-13919 GCA_006410875.1 Neotragus pygmaeus | reverse complement strand
TCTAGTTGGTCATAGCTTTTCTTCCAAGGAGCAAGCGTCTTTTAATTTCATGGCTGCAGTCACCATCTGTCATGATTTTGGAGCCCCCAAAATGAAGTCTGTCACTGATGCCATTGTTTCTACATCTATTTGCCATGAAGTGATGAGACCAAATGCCATGATCTTAGTTTTCTGAACTTTGAGTTTTAGGCCAAATTTTTGCTCTCCTCTTTCACTGTTATCAAGAGGCTCTTTAGTTCTTTGCTTTCTGCCATAAAGGTGGTATCATTTGGATATCTGAGGTTATTGATATTTCTCCTGGCAATCTTGATTCCAGCTTCTGCTTCATCCAGCCCAGCATTTCTCATGATGTACTCTGCATAGAAGTTAAATAAGCAAGGTGACAATATATAGCCTTGACATACTCCTTTCCCAACTTGGAACCAGTCTGTTTTTCCATGTCTGGTTCTAACGGTCACTTTTTGAATTGCATACAGATTTCTCAGGAGGCAGGTCAGGTGGTCTGCCATTCTCATCTCTTGAAGAATGTTCCACAGTTTGTTGTNTCCTTTCCCAACTTGGAACCAGTCTGTTTTTCCATGTCTGGTTCTAACGGTCACTTTTTGAATTGCATACAGATTTCTCAGGAGGCAGGTCAGGTGGTCTGCCATTCTCATCTCTTGAAGAATGTTCCACAGTTTGTTGTAATCCACACAGTCAAAAGCTTTGGCATAGTCAATAAAAGCAGAAGTAGATGTTTTTCTGGAATTCCCTTGCTTTTTCAATGATCCAATAGATGTTGACAATATGATCTCTGGTTTGTCTGCCTTTTCCAAATCCAGTTTGAACATCAGGTGGTTCATGGTTCATGTACTGTTGAAGCCTGGCTTGGAGAATTTTGAACATTACTTTGCTAGCATGTAAGATGAGTGCAATTGTGCAGTAGTTTGAACATTCTTTGGGATTGAAATGAAAAGTACCTTTTTCAAGTCCTGTGGCCACTGCTGAGCTTTCTAAATTTGCTGACATATTGAGTGCAGTACTNCGTCTCCACTGGAGACGAGACCTGACTCCATTGGGGAGCCTCCAGAGAAACCCCACGGTCCAAGTAAGCAATCGAGGGAATATTCAGGCTCCTGTTGAGGACTTAGGAGTAGGACCCGACTGCCAAGAAATCCCCAGAGTCCCCTGGAAACTCACCTGGAGCCTGGCCTTTCTGGAGGGCCAAGGAGCGTGTCCCTGGGGTCCCCGTGTAAGCCAAGAGAAACCTGCTCTAACTTGAGAAAAACCAGGAGGATCTCCCCTCTAGGTGAAATGAGGCCCTTGTCCTCTGTGACACCGCATGGGAAGTCACCCAATCCCTCATGAACTTCGACGGGATCCTTCACACCTTTGCAGTGACTCAAGAATATCCCAACATTCACGTCTCCACTCGAGAGGAACACGGAGGTTTCCACCACAACTCAAGAGGAGCCCCATGTCCCCCCTGCTCCTTTCGAGACCAGGATTCCTTTCATTGATTCGTCAGGGATGGATTCCTGCCAGTCCTGTTGCATATCAATAGGATGCACTCTCCTCAGGAGTGTCCAGAAGAGCACCGGGGGTCCCGCCACCTGTTCCATGAGACCCCCAGATGTCTCTGTCCACTCCATCTGAACCTGGTGGCCCAGAGCCGCATCGAGAGTCACCCCGAGGATTGGCTCCCACCACTGTGGCAGGTGATTCAACCCTGTGGGATACTCTAGGGGAAACCCCAGACCCCCGTGTTACCTTGACAGGAAACCTGACCCTGCAACTACAGCTCAGAAGGAAAGTGGGAATCCTCAGATGCCAGACGAGGACTTAGGAGCTGGAACCGATTGCCAAGGACTACCTAGAGGCCCCTGGCAACTCGCTTGGAGCCTGGCCTTTCCAGATGGCCCAAGAGCCGGTCCCTGGTGTCACCGTCGAAAGTCGAGAGGAACCTGCTGTAACTTGAGAAAAACCAGGAGGATCTCCCCTCCAGGCGAGCTGAGGCCTTTTGCCTCTGCAGCACCTCGCGTGAAGTCACCCCATCCCTCATAAACTTTGACAGGTTCCTTCACACGCTTGTAGCGACTCAAAAATATCTCACCATACAGGTCTACATGCGAGAGGAAAACTGAGGGTCCCGCCACAACTCAAGAGGACCCCCGTGTACCCCTGCTCAGCTCGAGATCAGGCTTCCTTTCCCAGCTTCGTCAGGGAAGAATTCCCGACGGTCCCGTCGCATGTCAAGAGGAGTTGCTTGCCAAAGGAGTGTCCAGAGGAACACCGGGGGTCAAACCACGTGATCCACGATACCACCAGATGTCTCTGTCCATTCCAGAGGAACCTGGTGGCCCTGCACCGTCTTGACTGTAACCCCGAAGATTGGCTCCCACCACGGTGGCACGTGTTTCAATCCTGTTGGAAAGCCTCGACGGGAAGTCCCAGACCCGTATGTCATCACGATGGGAAGACTGACCCTGAGGCTACAGCTCAGGAGGAAAGAGGACATGCACGTCTCGACTAGAGATGAGACCTGACTCCATTGGGGAGATTCCAGAGAAAGCCCACGGTTGAAGTAAGCAGTGGAGGGAATCCTCAGGCTCCAGACGAGGACTTAAGAGCAGGCCCCGACTGCCAAGAAATCCTAAGAGGACCCTGGCAACTCACGGGGTGCCTGGCCTTTCCAGAGTGCACAGGATCGTGTCCTTGGGGTCCCCATCATAAGTTGAGAGAAACCTGCCCCAACTCGAGAAAAACCATGAGGGTCACCACTCCAGGCCAAATGAGGTCTTTGTCCTGTGTGGGACCTCACGGGAAGTCACCCCATCCCTCATGAACCATGACGGGTTCCTTCACACCCTTGCAGTGACTCCAGAATATCCCGACAATCATGTCTCCACTCAAGAGCAACACCGAGGTTCTCACCACAACTCAGGAGGAACCCGTGTCCCCTTCTCCGTTCGAGACCAGGGTTCCTTTCACTGATTCGTCAGGGAAGGATTCCCACCAGTCCTGTCGCATATCAAGAGGAGGCGATCTCCACAGGAGTGTCGAGAGAAACGCCAAGGGTCATGCCACCTGTTCCACGAGACCCCCAGATGTCTTTGTTCACTCTATCGGAACCTGGTGGCCCTGAGCCGCCTCGACAGTCCCCAAAAGATTGGCTCCCACCATGGTGGCACATGTTTCAACCCTGTGGGAAAGCATCGAGGAGAAGCCCCAGACCCCTGTGTCACCTTGGCAGGAAGCCTGAGCCTGCAGCTACAGCTCAGGAGGAAAGTGGAAGTGCACGTCTCCACTCAAGTAGAGATCTGTCTCCTCTGGGGAACCTCCAGAGTAACCCTACAGTCAACGTCTCCAGAGCAGAGGAATCCTCAGGTTCCAGACGAGGACTTAGGAGCCGGAATCGACTGCCAAGGAATCCCCAGAGGCCTCTGGCAACTCGCTTGGAGCCTGGCCTTTCCGAGGGCTCAGACACCTTCCCTGGGGTTCACCTCGCAACTCGAGAGGATCTTGCGGCAACTTGAGAAAAACCATAAGGATCTCCACTCTGAGCGAGATGAGGCCCTTGTCATCTGCGACACTTCACGGGAAGTCACCCCATCCTTCATGAACCTCGACGAGTTCCTTCACACCCTTGGAGTGACTCAAGAATAGCCTGACATAGACCTCTCCACTCAAGAGGAACATTGAGGGTCACCCCACAATTCAAGAGGATCCCCGTGTCCACATGTTCCACACAAATTCAGGCTTCCTTTCCCTGCTTCTTCAGGAATGGAACCCGACAGTCCAATCGCATCTCAAGAGGAGGTGCTCTCCACAGGAGTGTCCAGAGGAACTCCAGGGGTCGTGCCACCTGTTNTCCACACAAATTCAGGCTTCCTTTCCCTGCTTCTTCAGGAATGGAACCCGACAGTCCAATCGCATCTCAAGAGGAGGTGCTCTCCACAGGAGTGTCCAGAGGAACTCCAGGGGTCGTGCCACCTGTTCCAGAAGACCGCAGATGTCTCTGTCCACTCAATCGGAACATTTGTCCCTGCGCCGTTTCACCTGTCACCCCGGGGATTGGCTCCCCCCACGTTGGCACGGGTTTCAACCCTGTGGGAAAGACACGAGGGGAAGCCCCAGACCCCTGTGTCACCTCTACGTGAAGCCTGAGCCTGCAGCTACACCTCAGGAATAAAGCAGAGGTGCACGTCTCCACTAAAGACAAGACCTGACTCACCTGGGGAGCCTCCAGAGGAATCCCAGGGTCCACGTCTGCAGTGGAGAGGAATCCTCAGGTGTCAGACGAGGACTTAGATGCCAGAACCGACTGCCAAGGAATCCCCAGAGGCCCCTGGCAAATCGCGTGTAGCCTGTCCGTTCCAGACGGCCCAGAAGCGGGTCACCGGGGTCCTCATCGTAAGTCGAGGGGAACCTGCCATAGCTCGAGAAAAACCAGGAGGATCTCCCCTCCAGACGAAATGAGGCCTTTTTCCTCTGCAGCACATCGAGGGAAGTCACCCTATTACTCATGAACCTCGATGGGTTCCTTCACACGCTTGTGGTGACTCAAGAATATCCTGATATACAGGTCTCCACGCGAGAGGAACACTGAGTATCCCGCCACAACTCAAAGGAATCCCTTGTCCCCCTGCTCAGCTCGAGATCAGGCTTCCATTCCTGGCCTCGTAGGGGAAGTGTTCCCGACTGTCCTGACGCATGTCAAGAGGAGGTATTTGCCACAGGAATGTACAGAGGAAGCCCGGGGGTGGGGCCATGTGATCCACGTTACCCCCAGATGTCTCTGTCCATTCCAGAGGAACCTGGTGGCCCTGCACTCCTCGACTGTCACCCCAAAGATTGGCTCCCACCACGGTGGCACTTGTTTCAACTCTGTGGGAAAGCCTCGAGGGGAACCCCAAACTTCTGTGTCACTTTGACTGGAAGCCTGACCAGCAGCACAGCTCCGGAGGAAAGCCAACGTGCACGTCTCCACTGGAGACGAGACCTGACTCCATTGGGGAGCCTCCAGAGAAACCCCACGGTCCANCTCGAGGGGAACCCCAAACTTCTGTGTCACTTTGACTGGAAGCCTGACCAGCAGCACAGCTCCGGAGGAAAGCCAACGTGCACGTCTCCACTGGAGACGAGACCTGACTCCATTGGGGAGCCTCCAGAGAAACCCCACGGTCCAAGTAAGCAGTGGAGGGAATCCTCAGGGTCCAGACGAGGACTTAGGAGCAGGCCCCGACTGCTAAGTAATCCCCAGAGGCCCCTGGCAACTCGTGTGGAGACTGGCCTTTCCTGATATCACAAGGGCAGGTCCCTATTGTCCCCATCTTAAGTCGAGAGAAACCTGCCGCAACTCGAGAAAATCCAGGAGGATATCCCCTCTAGGCGAAATGAGGACCTTGTCCTCGGCGGCACCACACGGGAAGTCACCCCATCCCTCATGAACCTCGACGGGTTCCTTAACACCCTTGCAGTGACTCCAGAATATCCTGACATTCACGTCTCACCTCGAGAGGAACACCGAGGTTCCCACAACAACTCAAGAGTAGCCTGGTGTCGCCTTGTTGCATTCGAGACCAGGGTTCCTTCACTGATTCGTCAGGAAAGGATTCTCGCCAGTACTGTGGCATCTCAAGAGGAGGTGCTCTCCACAGGAGTGTCCAGAGGAACACCGGGGGTCGCACCACCTGTTCCACGAGACGCCCAGATGTCTCTGTCCACTCCATCGGAACCTGGTGGCCCTGCCCTGCCTCGACTGTCACCCCGAGGATTGGCTCCCACCACGTTGGCACGGGTATCAACCCTGTGGGAAAGCCTCGAGGGGAATAACATAGACCCCTGTGTCACCTCGACGAGAAGCCTGAGCCTGCAGCTACAGCTCGGAAGGAAAGTGGAAGTGCACGTCTCCACTCAAGAAGAGACCTGAATCCCCTTGGGAGCATCCAGAGGAACACCACGGTCTACGCCTGCAGTGGAGAGGAATCTTCAGGTGCCAGACCAGGACTTAGGAGCAGGAACCGACTGCCAAGGAATCCCCAGAGGCCCCTAGCACCTCCCTTGGAGCCTGGCCTTTCCGGAGTCCTCAAGGTCGAGTCCCTGGGGTCCACGTCGTAACTCGAGAGGTTCTTGCAGCAACTTGAGTAAAATCATAAGGATCTCCGCTCTGAGCGAGATGAGGCCCTTGTCATCTGTGGCAACTCATGGGAAGTCACCCCATTCCTCATGAACCTCGACGGGTTCCGTCACACTCTTGCAGTGACTTAAGAATCGCCCGAGATACATGTCTCCACTCAAGAGGAACATCGAGGGCTCCCCCACAACTCAAGAGGAACCCCGTGCCCCTCTTCTCTGCATGGAATCAGGCTTCCTTTCCCTGCTTCTTTGGGGATGGATTCCCGACCGTTAATCTCATCTCAAGAGGAGGTGCTCTCCACAGGAGTGTCCAGAGGAACTCCGTGTGTCATGCCACCTGTTCCACGAGACGCCCAGATGTTTCTGTCCACTCCATCGGAACCTGGTGGCCCTGCCCCGCCTCGAATGTCACCCAGATGATTGGCTCCCACCACGTTGGCACGGGTTTCAACCCTGTGGAAAAGCCTCGAGGAGAATAATATAGAACCCTGTGTCACCTCTTCGGGAAGCCTGAGCCTGCAGGAACAGCTCGGGAGGAAAGTGGAAGTGCCCGTCTCCAATCATGAAGAGACCTGACTCCCCTGGGGAGCCTCCAGAGGAGCCCCCACGGTCCAAGTCTGCAGTGGAGAGGAATCCTGAGGTGCCAGACGAGGACTTAGGAACTGGAACCGAATGCCAAGGAATTCCCAGAGGCCCCTGTCAACTCGCTTGGAGCCAGGCCTTTCTGGAGGCCTCAGGGGCAGGTCCCTGGGGTCCATGTCTTAACTCGGGAGGAACCTGCCACAACTCGAGAATAACCAGGAGGATCTCCCCTCCAAGAGAGATGAGGCCCTTGTCCTCTCCGGTACCTCAAGGGCAGTCACCTCATCCCTCATGAACCTCGATGGGTTCCTTCACACCCTTGCAGTGACTCAATAATAGCCTGACAAACACGTCTCCACTCAAGAGGAACATCAAGTGTCCCCCCACAATTCAAAAGGAACCCCGTGTAGCCCTGTTCTGCATGAAATCAGGCTTCATTTCCCTGCTTCTTCAGGGATGGATTTCCGACCATCCCATCGCATCCCAAGAGGAGGTGCTGTCCACAGGAGTGTCCAGAGGAACTCCGGGGGTTGCACCACCTGTTCCACGAGTCCTCCAGATGTCTCTGCCCACTCCATCAGAACCTGGTGGCCCTGCACTGCCTCGACTGTCACCCAGAAGATTGGCTGCCACCATGTTGGTACGTGTTTCAACCCTGTGGGAAAACCTCGAGGGGAAGCCCCAAACCCCAGTGTCACCTCGACGGGACGCCTGACCCTGCAGCTACAGCTCGGGAGGAAAGCGGAGGTGCACGTCTCTAGTCAAGACGAGACCTGACTCCCCTGGGAAGCCTCCAGAGAAACCCCATGGTCCAAGGAAGCAGTGGAGGGAATCATCAGGCTCCAGACGAGGACTTAGGAGCAGGTCCGACTGCCAAAAAATCCCCAGATGCTCCTGGAAACTCGTGAGGAGCCTGGTCTTTCTGGAGTGCACAGAAGCAGGTCCCTGGGGTTCCTGTCGTAAGCCAGGAGAAACCTGCTTCAATTCGAGAAAAACCAGGAGGATCTCCCCTCCAGATGAGATGAAGACTTTTTCCTCTTTGGCACCTCGCGGGAAGTCACCCCGTTCCTCATGAACCTCGACGGATTCCTTCACACGCTTGCAGCGACTCAAGAATATCCTGACATACAGGTCTCCACGGGAAGGAACACCGAGGGTCCCGCCACAACTCAAGAGGTCACCCTTGTACCCTGCTCAGCCCGAGATCAGGCTTCCTTTCCCGGCTTCTTCAGGAAGGATTCCCGATGGTCCCATCATATGTCAAGAGGAGGCGCTTGCCACAGGAATATCCAGAGGATTTCTGGGTGTTGAGCCACGTGATCCACGATAACCGCAGATGTTTCTGTCCATTCCAGAGGAAACTGGTGGCCCTGCGCCGCCTCGACTGTCACCCCAAGGTTTGGCTCCTACCACAGTGACACGTGTTTCCACCCTGTGGGAAAGCTTCGAGGGCAAGTCCAGACCCCTGTGTTACCTCGACGGGAAGACTGACCCTGTGGCTACAGCTCGGGAGGAAAGCGGACATGCATGTCTCCACTGGAGATGAGACCTGACTCCCCTGAGAAGCCTACAGAGGAACCGCACGGTCCATGTAAGCAGTGAAGGAAATCCTCAGGCTCCACACGTGGAATTAGGAGCTGGCCCTGACTGCCAAGGAATCCCCAGAGGCCCCTGGCAACTCACGTGGAGCCTGGCCCTTCCAGAGGCACACGGCAGGTCCCTGGGGTCCCTGTCATAAGTCGAGTGGAACCTGCGGCAACTCGAGAAAAACCAGGAGGATTTCCCCTCCAGGCGAGATGACGCCCTTGTCCTCTGGGGCATCTCACGGGAAGTCCCCCCATCTCTCGTGAACCTCGATGGGTTCCTTCACACCTATGAAGTGACTCAAGAATATCCCAACATTCACGTCTCTACTCGACAGGAGCATCCGAGGTTCCCACCACAACTCAAGAGGAGCACCGTGTCCCCCTACTCCGTTCGACACCAGGGTTCCTTTCCATGATTCGTCGGGGAAGGATTCCCGCCAGTCTCGTGGCATATCAAGAGGAGGCGCTCTCCACAGGATTGTCCAGAGGAATTCCCGGGGTCCCTCCACCTGTTCCATGAGACCCCCAGATGTCTCTGTCCACTCCATCGGAACCTGGTGGCCCTGAGCCGCCTCGACAGTCACCCCGAAGATTGGCTCCCAACATGGTGGCACGTGTTTCAACCCTGTGGGAAAGCCTTGAGGGGAAGCCCATAGACCCCAGTGTCACCCCGATGGGAAGCCTGACCCTGCAGCTACAGCTCGGGAGGAAAGTGGAGGTGCAGCCTCCACTCAAGAAGAGACCTGAATCCCCTGCAGAGCCTCCAGAGGAACCCCA
Organism: Neotragus pygmaeus; assembly: GCA_006410875.1. Lineage (NCBI taxonomy): Eukaryota > Metazoa > Chordata > Mammalia > Artiodactyla > Bovidae > Neotragus > Neotragus pygmaeus. The sequence goes on along the minus strand of SJYV01021886.1, from coordinate 4,857 downwards.
CGGTCCACGTCTGCAGTAGAGAGGAATCCTCAGGTTCCCTACGGGTACTTAGGAGACTGAACCCACTGCCAAGGAATCTGCAGAGGCCCCTGGCAACTCACGTGGAGCCTGGCCTTTCCGGATGGCCCAGGAGCAGGTCCCTGGGTTCCCCTTTGTAACTCGATGGGAGCCTGCCACACCTCGAGAAAAACCAGGAGGAACTGCCCTTCAGGCGAGATGAGGCCCTTTTCCCCAACAGCACCTCGCTGGAAGTCACTGCATCCCTCGTGCAGCTCAACAGCTTCCTTCACACCCTTGCAGAGACTGAAGAATATCCCGACATACAAGTCTCCAGTAGAGAGGAATACCGAGGGTCCCGCCACTACTCAAGAGGAGCCCCGTGTCCCCTTGCTCCGCTTGAGACCAGGGTCCCTTACTCTGATTCATAGAGCAAGGATTCCCGCCAGTGCTGTCGCATCTCAAGAGGAGGCACTCTCCTCAGGAGTTTCCAGAGGAACGTTGGGGGTCGCACCACCTGTTCCACAAGTTGCCCAGATATCTCTGTCCACTCCATCGTAACCTGGTGGCCCTGCATTGCCTCGCCACGGCTGTCACGCCGAGGATTGGTTCCCACCATAGTGGCACGTGTTTCAACCTTGTGGAAAATCCTCGAGGGGAAGACCCAGAAACCTGTGTCACCGGGACAGGAAGTCTGACAGTTCAGCTACATCTCCGCTGGAAAGAGGATGTGCAAGTCTCCCCTGGAGACGAGACCTGACTCCCCTGGGGAGCCTCTGGAGAAAGTCCACGGTCGAAGTAAACACTGGAGGTAATCTTCAGGCTCCAGACGAGGACTTAGGAGAAGGCCCCAACGGCCAAAAATCCCCAGAGGCCCCTGGCAACTCTCGTGAAGCCTGGCCTTTGCAGAGGGCACAGTGCCTGGGGTACCCGTCATAAATCGAGACGAACCTACCGCAACTCGAGAAAAACAAGGGGGATCTCCCCTCCAGGGGAGATGAGGCCTTTGTCCTCTGCAGCATCTTGTGGGATGTCAACCCATCCCTCATGAACCTCGATGGGTTCCTTCACACGCTTGCAGTGATTCAGGAATATCCTGACATACAGGTTTCCAGGCGAGAGGAACACCGAGGGTCTGCCCACAATTCAAGAGGACCCCCGTGTCTCCGTGCTCAGCTCGAGATCAGGCTTCCTTTCCCGGATTCGTCGGGGAAGGATTTCCGATGATCCCGTCGCATGTCAAGAGGAGGCGCTTGCCACAGGAGTGTGCAGAGGAACTCCGGGGGTCGAGGCACCTGATCCACGATACACACAGATGTCTCTGTCCAATCCATCAGAACCTGGTGGCCCTGCACCGCCTCGACTGTCACATCGAGGATTGGCTCCCACCATGGTGACATGTGTTTCAACCCTGTGGGAAAGCGTCGAGGGGAAGCCCCAGACCCCTGTGTCACCTCGCCGGTAAGACTGACCATGCTTCTCCAGCTCGGGAGGAAGCAGAGCTGCATGCCTCCACTCTAGACGAGACCTGAATCCCCTGGGGAGCTTCCAGAGGAACCCCACTGTCCACGTCTGCAGTGGAGAGGAATTCTCAGGTGCCAGACGAGGACTCAGGAGCCAGAACCGACTGCCAGGGAATACCCAGGCATTCCTGGCAACTAGTGTGGAGCCTGGCCTTTCTGGAGGGCACAGGAACGGGTCCCTGGGGTCCCCGTCGTAAGTTGAGAGGAACCTGCCGCCACTCGAGAAAATCCAGGAGAATCTCCCCTCCAGGCGAGTTGAGGCCCTTTCCTCTACTGCACCTCGTGGGGAGTCAACTCATTCCTCGTGAACCTCGACGGGTTCCTTCACACCCTTGCAGAGACTCAAGAATATCCCGACATACAGGTCTCCATGCGAGAGGAACACAGAGCGTCCCACCACAACTCCACAGGAGCCCTGTGTCCCGCTGTTCCACTCAAGAGCAGGGTTCCTTTCCCTGATTCGTCGGGGAAGGATTCCCGCCTATACTGTCGCATTTCAAGAGGAGGCACTCTCCACATGATTGTCCAGAAGAACTCCGGGGGTTGAGCCACCTGTTCCACGAGACCCCCATTTGTCTCTGTCCACTCCATCGGAACCTGGTGGCCCTGAGCCGCCTCAAAACTCACCCCAAAATTGTTTCACACCACGGTGCCACGAGTTTCCACCTGTGGGAAAGACTCGAGGGGAAGCCCCAGACCCCGGTGTCACCTCGACGGGAAGCCTGACCCTGTGGCTCCAGCTTGGGAGGAAAGCGGAGCTGCAGGCCTCCACTCGAGACGAGACCTGAATCCCCTGGGGAGCCTCCAGAGGAACCCCACGAACCACGTCTGCAGTGGAGAGGAATGCTCAGGTGCAAGACGTGGACATAGGAGCTGGAACCGACTGCCAAGGAATCTCCAGAGGCTCCGGAAAACTCGTGTGGATCTTGGCCTTTTCGGAGGGCAAAGGAGCGGGTCCCTGGAGTTCCCATCCTTAGTCGAGAGGAACCTGGCACAACTCGAGAAAAACCAGGATGATCTCCCCTCCAGGCAAGATGAGGCCTTTTTCCTATGCGACACCTCGTGGGAAGTCAACCCATCCCTCGTGAACCTTGATGGGTTCCTACACACCCTTGCAGCGACTCAAGAATATCCCAACATACAGGTCTCCACCCGAGAGCAAAACCTAGCATCCCACCACAAATCCAGAGGAACCCCGTGTCCCCCTGCTCAGCTCGACATCAGGCTTCTTTCCCGGCTTCGTCGCTGAAGGATTCCTGATGGTCCCATTGCATGTAAAGAGGAGGCACTTGCCACAGGAGTTTCCAGAGGAACTCTGGGGGTGGCACCTCCTGATCCATGATACCCCCAGATGTCTCTGTCTAATCCATCAGAACCTGGTGACACTGCACCGCCTCGACTGTCAGTCCGAGGATTGGCTCCCACCAAGGTGGCACGTGTTTCAACCCTGTGGGAAAGCCTTGAAGGCAAGCCCCAGACCCCTGTGTCACCTCGACGGGAAGCCTGACCCTGTGGCTACAGCTCGGGAGGAAAGCGGATGTGCACGTCTCCACTGGAGACGAGACCTGACTCCCCTGGGGAAACTCCAAAGAAACACCACGGTCCAAGTAAGCAGTCGAGGGAATCCTCAGGCTCCAGAGGAGGACTTTGGAGCAGGCCACCCCTGCCAAGGAATCCCCAGAGGCCCCTGGTAACTCGCATGAAGCCTGGCTTTTCTGCAGAGCAGAGGGGCGTGTCCCTGGGGTCCCCATCGTAAGTCGATAGAAACCTGCAGCAACTCGAGAAAAACCAGAAGGATCTCCCCTCCAGGTGAGTTGAGGCCCTTTTCCTATGCAGCACCTCACGGGAAGTCACCCCATTCCTCGTGAACCACGACGGGTTCCTTCACACCCTTGCAGCGATTCAAGAATATCCTGACATAAGGTCTCCACGCGAGAGGAATACAGAGGGTCCCGCCACAACTCCACAGGAGCCCCGTGTCCCCCTGCTCCGCTCAAGAGCAGGGTTCCTTTCCCTGATTCGTTGGGGAAGGATTCCAGCCTATACCGTCGCATTTCAAGAGGAGTCACTCTCCATATGATTGTCCAGAAGAACTCCGGGCATTGAGCCACCTGTTCCACGAGACACTTAGTTGTCTCTGTCCACTCCATCAGAACCTGGTGGCCTGAGCCGCCTCTAAAGTCACCCCAAAGATTGTTTCACCACGGTGCCACGTGTTTCCACTGTGTGGGAAAGACTCGAGGTGAAGCCCCAGACCCCGGTGTCACCTCAACGGGAAGCCTGACCCTGTGGCTCCAGCTTGGGAGGAAAACGGAGCTGCAGGCCTCCACTCCAGATGAGACCTGAATCCCCTGGGGAGCCTCCAGAGGAATCCCAAAGCCCACGTCTGCAGTGGAGAGGAATGCTCAGGTGCAAGATGCGGACTTAAGAGCTGGAACCGACTGCCAAGGAATCTCCAGAGGCCCCTGAAAACTCACGTGGAGCTTGGCCTTTTTGGAGGGCACACGATCGGGTCCCTGGAGTCCCCATCCTTAGTCAAGAGGAAACTGCCACAACTCGAGGAAAACCAGGAGGATCTCCCCTCCAGGCGAGATGAGGCCTTTTTCCTATGCGACACCTCGTGGGAAGTCAACCCATCCCTCATGAACCTCGANCATACAGGTCTCCATGCGAGAGGAACACAGAGCGTCCCGCCACAACTCCACAGGAGCCCTGTGTCCCGCTGTTCCACTCAAGAGCAGGGTTCCTTTCCCTGATTCGTCGGGGAAGGATTCCCGCCTATACTGTCGCATTTCAAGAGGAGGCACTCTCCACATGATTGTCCAGAAGAACTCCGGGGGTTGATCCACCTGTTCCACGAGACCCCCATTTGTCTCTGTCCCCTCCATCGGAACCTGGTGGCCCTGAGCCGCCTCAAAACTCACCCCAAAATTGTTTCACACCACGGTGCCACGAGTTTTCACCTGTGGGAAAGACTCGAGGGGAAGCCCCAGATCCCGGTGTCACCTCGACGGGAAGCCTGACCCTGTGGCTCCAGCTTGGGAGGAAAACGGAGCTGCAGGCCTCCATTCGAGATGAGACCTGAATTCCCTGGGGAGCCTCCAGAGGAATCCCAAAGCCCACGTCTGCAGTGGAGAGGAATGCTCAGGTGCAAGACGCGGACTTAGGAGCTGGAACCGACTGCCAAGGAATCTCCAGAGGCCCCTGAAAACTCACGAGGAGCTTGGCCTTTTTGGAGGGCACACGATCGGGTCCCTGGAGTCCCCGTCCTTAGTCAAGAGGAAACTGCCACAACTCGAGGAAAACCAGGAGGATCTCCCCTCCAGGCGAGATGAGG
>SJYV01021885.1:0-10314 GCA_006410875.1 Neotragus pygmaeus | reverse complement strand
TAGTTTTGGAATGCTGAATGTTATAATTGCCTATTAGTGACATCACCCACTGTCAGTCATCCATCCATGGCCCAGTAAACAAAAACTGCCTCTTTTTTCCCCCAAGTTATTGTGTTTCATAGCAACTCATAAACCTTAACTAAATATATTTCTCATAAACCTTAACAAAATAGACTTACTTCCCAGAATTCAAGCTAAAATGATTACTTATAATTATATAACTCCAATATCTAATATAGAAAGCTACTTCTTTGCCAGTTGGAAGGTACTTTTATGTCTGGGCTAAGTCATGGAGTCTTTTAAATTTTAGCTCCTGGGTTTCTTCTGGTCCACCGTCATAGTGGCAGCTTTGGGTGGACTGATGGCCTTGGGGCTGGGCCCCTGTGCAGGGCACCCTACCCTGTTCACCTGCCCCCCTTGGAATGGTTGAACAAAAGCAGCCATCTTTTGTGTTTCTCTGACACATTTTTGATGTTTTGTATCTGTACTGACCCGTTAAAAGTGAGAAGAGTCAGGAAAATAGCCTGGATATAGTGGAAAAGACCATTTCAAATAGCACTGCTGAGCCCACCCCTGCCCTGCTCTCTTCCTCCCCAGGACTCCGGCTGTTTGTCCAGGGACAGGCGTGTCCCCTGACCTTTGTTCTCCCAGGTGGCCTCTGCAATGGTTTAGAAGTCAGATAGGCTGAAAACTCACTTTACTTTGGTGTCATAATTCTGGGTATGAGCTTTATCTTTTTATTGCTGATTAGTATGTGATCTTATTTTTATGTGATATAGCAATACTGAGGGAAAATAGAACTTTTCTGAAATATGTTAACCCTAGAAGTGTAGAAAACACAATAGCAACATTTTTGCAGGGGAGGGGAACTTCTTTCAATTCAAAATCCTGCTACTACTTATGTCCCAACTTGTTAAAACCAAAGCTACTAACCCATCTAAACGCACAGTATTAGTTTATAAGGTACTACTTGTAAGGCCAGATCCCCGTGGCCATGATGGGCCGCACCTTCTCTCCCTCCCGCCTGCGGGGGAGGTCTCTAACTGAACGAGCCTCTCGGATCCTGGGGACCAATGACAGCACACTTCGCCAGCTAAAGCCGCCCCACCCCAGCCACGTANATGATGGGCCGCACCTTCTCTCCCTCCCGCCTGCGGGGGAGGTCTCTAACTGAACGAGCCTCTCGGATCCTGGGGACCAATGACAGCACACTTCGCCAGCTAAAGCCGCCCCACCCCAGCCACGTAGAAGGACCTGTCAGCCCACGACGCCTCGGCCTGGCGACTTACCAAACCCCTGTCCATCTAGCCTGACCATCCCTTCGCAACGAACGTATAAAAACCACCCGCAACACGGTCTGGGCGCAGACTTCCTCGACCTGCCTCGTTCGGGTCCGGGAACCCCGCCCGGAAGCGCTTCGCCATTAAAAAGCCTGTTAGACACTCTTTCGGTGTCCTGGTCTTTTACCTAACTCTACTTTGTTTAGATTTTTTTCAGTGGCACTTTGAGAGTAATGTGCTGTAGACTGTTGAAGACTGTTGTTGAGTCAGCCCTCACTTCCCTGGTGGCTCAGAGGTTAAAGCCTCTACCTGCAATGAGGGAGACCNCTTTTACCTAACTCTACTTTGTTTAGATTTTTTTCAGTGGCACTTTGAGAGTAATGTGCTGTAGACTGTTGAAGACTGTTGTTAAGTCAGCCCTCACTTCCCTGGTGGCTCAGAGGTTAAAGCCTCTACCTGCAATGAGGGAGACCTGGGTTGGATCCCTGGGTTTAAGATCCCCTGGAGAAGGAAATGGCAACCCACTCCAGTATTCTTGCCTGAAGAATCCCATGGACGGAGGAGCCTGGTGGGCTACGGTCCATGGGGTCACAAAGAGTCGGACACAACTGAGCGACTTAACTTTCACTGTATACAGATGAGTTTGCCTGAGTGCTGACGGTGATGAGAAAGCAACTTACATGGTCTTTGACCTTGAATTGTCCCTCTTTGAACTGAAGACTAGACCTGCCCAAGGACTGGGGCGGTTGTTGCTTTAAGTGATGAGGTCTTAAATGTCTGGTCTCAGAAGATTTCCTGAAAGCAGTGAGTGAAAAGAATGTTGAGATATCTTGATCTTGCAAATAGAAAATTTCTCTTCAAATTGGTAAGATGTTATCTGTGAAGACATAAAAGTAGGGTTAAGAGAAAGTATAATTCATTTATTCGTTAAATATTTGGTGCCTGTTTGTGCTATGCATCTGGCTAGTTACTGCTCTGCTAGATTTGGGGGATTTATCCTAAACCAGAAAGTACTGAAATAAAAAGTCAGTCAGATGAAGCCTCAAATCATGTTAACTAGGAATTCTGCAGTGACCCAGGGAAAATTAGGGCCCCTAGGAGTTTTTGAGAGAAGAAATGAAGAGGTAACAAAATTGAAAATGGAGTAGAGATGATTCTGCTCTTGTATTTTTAATATATTTGAAAGAGAGGGAGAAAGCCTGCCCATCGCCAGGCTCCTGGGAATCTCTGCAGCCACTGAAGGCAGAAGGAGGGACCTGGCACCGTGGATTTGTAACTTCCGGTAGCTCCAGGGTGGGAGTCGGGAAATTCTCCAGGGAGCCAAGACTGATGCCAGGAGTGTAGATTAGCCCTTTCCTGCCCAAGCTCACAGACCAGCAGGAGAGCCAGGAGGAGGTCCTGAAACACAGCCGCCTGCGAGTGGCAGACACAGCAGCCGTTTTGTGGGGCTCAGAGGGCAGGTTCAGATTCGGGGACCCTGGAGAGAACCGCAGGAGTCTGGGGCTGAGGACTCAGGTGAGGGCGGGAGGACACATCCTCCTGGTCGAAACATCCACTCTCCCGCCTGGGCCGGAGACTGGTAAGCTTTGAGGATAGAGTGAGGGGTTGGGCATGCTGAGGGGGGTGTATTTCAGAGAATGGTCCAATTAATAGTGTTTACATGCCAGCTTTTGTTTTAAAAGTAACAGATTAAGTACCAATAGTCTTTAAATTTGAAACCAAGCTTAGTTAGCTTGCTCACAAACTAACCCATGGCCAGGAGGTCAGAAGCCCCCAGCACTTCCTGTCCAGAGCAGTCACCCTTTGTCCCAGGTACCAGTCCCTCCTACCCTCATCTGGGCTCTTTAAGGCCCTCTGCCTACTGCAGCAGCTCCCTTGGCCCAGTGCTCAGGGCTATGTGGGTTTCTCATGACCTGTGTTCCACCAGAGGGGTGTATTCTAATGTAAATTTGAGTGACATCTTAGTGATAATATGCAATTATCAACACCTGTCTGAGGAGCCCTGGAATGGCTCCCCTAGCTGGCTTGTGCCAGGTACAGGCTGCCCAGCCCAGAGTCCCAGTGGCTTACTGACATACAGACTGGTTCTCAACCCAGTCACTCCCCTCTGCATGGTGTAGACCATTGTGGATTAGCATACCTCGTGGCCAATGTCCATGCTGGCCTGCCCATTGCCAGGCTCTGTGAGTGCAGGCTCCGTTTCTCACTCACCATTGTACTTCCTGTGCACGGCTCAATTCCTGGCACCCGAGAGGCTCATAATAAGTGTTTGTGGAATGGACATTAGTTGTTTGCTTGGATTCATCTTAGATTTTCCTCAACAAGATTTGAACTTGTGCTTTCTTAGCAGTAATCACTGGTTTTAGAGGGAAGAGTGGAGACTAAGTTGTCCAAAGACCAAGTGCAGATGGGAAACACATCCTCTGTGTACCCTGGGCTGGGACCCTGGGTCCTCCCCACTGTGTCCAGTGGCACGCGCTTGAGGGTGTTGGGAAAGCACTTTGTCAGGGATGGGATCCCAGCTTATGGAGGAGGGCCTGGAACAGGTAAGGGTGACTAGCCCAGATCAGGCTCTGCCGTGACTCTGGGCCCTGGGGCGTCGGTCTCCTGGAGGCCCTTGTGTGACCAGGTGCATGGAGGGGCAGCACAGGAAGCTTTTAGGAACCATCCACACAAGTGGATGGGGCTTGGGGGCTGTTGTTGAGGCATCATCTCAGATGCCGTTTCAGCAGAAAGCGTGTCTGGTGAGCGCTCTCCTGGGAACAGAAGCCTCAATGACTTCCTCCTTTGATTCCCCTCTTCAAACGGCTGCCTCTTAAAGAGACACACTTCCCTTGGGGTTTGCTCATTGCTGTGGTTGGAATCCTCTTTCAAGAGACATACTCAAGAAATCTTTCATCATTTTGAAAAATTGTTCCTGGTAGGTTCACCACCCCATTAATGGCAGGAGAATAAAGTGTCACTGAAAGAGAATGTACTAAATCCTAAAACCAAGAATGCTCAAAAAACTGTCCAAAAGGGACAAAGGACTGACCCATGTAGAACACTTTGGGTGTTCTCTCTTCACTCATGATGCTGAGTAAAGAGAGTCCACGCAGAAGGCTGCATGCACGCTGTAGGGTCCCGTTTACATGAAACAGAGGAGACAAACCCATGGCGACAGAATGCAGGTTGGTGCTCGCCAGGCAGGAGGAGAGCAGGGGGTGACTGCTGGTAGGCACTGTGTCTTCCTGGGATGATGACAGTATTCCAGGACTGGACGACATTGTGAATGTGCTCACTGCCAGTGAACTATGCTGTGTGACTTGGTTAATCCTGCGTCATGTGAATTTCACCTCATTCTTTTAAAGGGACATAAATGAATTAATTGCCCCAAAAGTACACTGCGTTATGAAAACAGCTACAAATGTGTCATAAGTCCAGTTGGAGAAGAATAGTTTCTAAATGGAATGTCTAGGCATAATTTCACATCACTCAAAAAGACCCAGGTAGGGAGTTAGGGGCTCAGGAGGAAATGTCGAGTATTGAACTTGAACCGTAAAGATTATTTCTGGGAAACTAGGACAGATTTATTTAGTAAACTGGGCACTTCTAAATCATTCATTACCTTTATCATTCAATGAACAACCCTTAAGAAGAGAAAACTCTTGTATATCTGTCTGCGTAACCACTGATGGAGACATTGACTAAGGGGAAAACCGGCAGATTACAGAGAGGCTCATACACCCACCAGATTGATCACAGGAAGAGGAGGAGAGAGAACCACAAACCACCTGAAAGAGGCGTTTGAACTGTGTAGGCCAAGCATTAACCACTGTTAGGATCACTGCCCTAGTAGTGCTTCAAAAAGCCATCCAATAAAAAGAAATTCACCCTGTCTGTCGGCAGTTAGACACAGAAGTTCTGCCCCAAGGGCCCTCTGCATGTCTGTCCCTGTCAGTGTTTCATGAACACAGCGGCTGAGTGTGGATGCAGGGCTGCAGTCAGTCCAGTCGGCAGGAAGTGGACCTGCCAGCGGGGCTGCACTGACAGTCAGTCCAAGGAGGTTTTTGCTGGAGCGGGTGGGGCTTTACCCAGAGGCCTTCAGGGTGTGGCTGGTGAGGTTCATCCAGTTCATGGCAGACACCCATGGGAGGGCACGTCCCCACCCATAAGTTCATTCCTCTTATCTCTTGACCAAAAATAGACTGTCTTGCTGGAGCCAAGTGTTACTTATCCTCATGTCCTCTGTAGCAAGTAACAGAGCGTGCAATGAAAACCTGACTAAAACGATGAGGTCTGAACCACAGCAGACTGTCACAGTAGTTCTTGGCCATTTGAAAACAGGAATTGTTAGTAGCAATCTCAGAAGTGGCTAGACACCTCCCCCTTGCTCCACCTCCCCTCCACCTTGCTCCACCCTCTTCCCCCCAATGACTTGAGGGACACAGTCGAACCCAGTTCACTGGGGTGGTTTTGGCAGTGTCGGCCTTACTGATGCACGGGGCTTGCTTAGCAAAATCAAAGCTTCGGGAGCGACACTGGTCTGAGTAGAGGCAGTGGAGGGGAGAGCAGGGCTCTGCACCACTGTCTGTGAGTCTCACCCCAGGCGTCAGTCAGTGCGCTGGGGGCTGACCCCTCAGGCATCAGGCAGGACAGGTAGCACTTGCCTTCCCAGGTGGTGGTGATTTCGTGAGTTCACACACAGAAGTGGTTCTGCACACCTGAAAACACCATAGTAGTGGTTCTGCCCTTGCTCCTCCTACTTTTTTCTCTTTTCCAGTTAACTAAAAAGTAGAGCTCTGGTCGGCATTAATCTAACTCTTTCTTTTCTTGTTTTTACAAACAAAATGGCAAGAGTACGATGAGTAATTTAGAGGAATGATAACTAGAGGTTGGAAGTGTTTTTATTTTTTTCCAGGATAGAACGGAAGTCAGGTTGGCCTTGTTAATTATAACAGTGGGCAAGAAGGGGTAATGAAGCCAGTGGAGTTAAAAGTACAGAGAGATTTTAGCTAAAACAGGAATCCAAGAGACCAGAAGGAAGGTCAGCTGATACAGGAACATAAAAACGTCTGCTGCCTAACTCTGGTTAGTAATTTATCCAGTGAATTTACCTGCAGCACAGTAAGTCTAGAATTCAGCCAGTGGACAGGATTTTTTTGCTTTTTCATCCATTCTTTCTCTTGCAAATCTCAGTACTCCCCTTCTCCCCACACTCATCTCACAAAAATCATAATGATCTACCTGTAGGGGACCAGCAGTTTTAAAGCTTTCAAACTTTTAAAAAATAGAAGTCCAAACAGCAAGCTCTGTGTTAATAACAAATCTGCGTAGAGCTCTTCTGTTTAGAACTGGGAGGTGGTGGCTTGGGCCACCATGGCCCCCGCCCAGCTCCTGGGGCTGCATGATTGGGAAGTGATCACTGAGGACTGACTTTTGTTCTGGACGTTTCACATATCAACATGGTTCTTCCTTGAGACTTCCCTGGTGGTCCAGTGGCTAAGACTCCTGAGGCAAGGGGCCTGGATTCCATCTCTGGTCAGGGAACTAGATCCTGCATGCTGCAACTAAGATTTGGCACAGCCAAATAAATAAAACTAAGTATTAAAAAAATATATATATGGTTCTTTCTCTTCCTCTCTCAGCATAATAACCTGTGGCAGCAGGCCTTATCCTGGGGCACTGGGCCATGTAATTCAGAAGCTTGGTGGGATGTTCCTTGTTCATCTCAAATATGAAACACAAATGCTTGATTTTGCTTTTATTAAGTGCCTTCTCAAATTTGGAGAATCTTACATATTATAATTTTAGGTAGAACCCCCTTAAATCTTTTTATTTGTAGTAAAATGCCTGCCTGTCTGTTCATATAGGACGTGGAAGTGGGAAGGGAAGAAGTGTCACCGTCACTGTGGTCCTTCTTTCTTTCCCTTCAACTCTCCAGCCCACTGGCAAATTAGGTCATGTTACTGTGTTTTTAAGTAAAGACCTGGAAGCTCCTGAGACTAAGTAATAACTTGGCTGCAGGTCAGGGGTGGGCCTGGAGCCTGGTCCTCCAGAGGCCAGCGCCTGTATCTCTGGTGCTCTGGCCTACATGTAGTTACTTTCAGTTCCAGGGGAATTCACTTCTGTTAAATTTCTCATTTGCTTTTTAGTCGTAATCCCTGGCCCTCAGATCAGAAGTCTGACCATTTCTTGTCAGGAGTGATGTAAATTTAGATTCTTGATGTTTTTGTTTTCCATTGTTTTTGTTAAACAGCAGTGGTGAGCCATCTCTGCTGGAATTATCCATCCATGGAATTATCTTATCCATCCATGGATTTTATTATCCATCTCTGCTGGAATGATAGGAGGAACATCAGATACATACTAAATAATTGCACTGTACGCCTCAGGTTTAGTTCAACATTTTTTTTTTTCCTGTTTACTTAGACACTTACTAATGAAAATATGACTTTTAAGAACTGGACATTTTCGTTACTATTTTTCATTATAGTATAGTCATTTTCATTACTATTCTTTTTAAACCAAAGACTTTGCTCGTCTGCCTGGAATCACTGACAGTGGAGAGAGTGGTCCCAAGGGTGTCCTGGGGCTGGACCACATGTTGGAGAAGCGTCAGACCAGGCCTCTCAGGATTATCTGTGGGAGATCATGGTACAGCTGCCACTGTCACTGGTTGTTAATACATGGAGAAAAGGAAATTTAAACATCTCCTTTCTGCTGGGCATTTACTCCACATCTTTCTCCACGAATGCGAAGTTGTCTATAAGCAAAGAAGAATGGTTGCTTTTCTCTTTGTTGTTTCCAAGGCTGTCCTTTCCAGTTTCTGCCACCACTAGTAATGGACACGTGTGTGTGCCCTGTGTCTCCTTTACTGATCTTTTCACTTAGCCTTGTGTATGGGGAAATGTGACAGACCTGAGAGCCGTTCCTGAGTGCAGAGTAGAGTAAACAACTGTAGGGCTACCCAGGATGCCACCACCAAATTCAAAGAACAAAACATGCTGGGCGTCCAGGCACCACCCCACGCCCCAAGATCTCTGCAGCCCTGATTTCCTCCGCTGTCTTCTTTGTAGTTTTACCATTTTATGTTTGTCCTCAGAGCCCAGTCACTTGGCAGAGGGTTGTGTTGATTTGTTGCTTGTGCCCACGTAGACCATCCCCACAGGAGAGCAAAAGGTCTTCTGGGGAGTCTCTGCAGGGCAGCTACGTGGTATGTGAATTCATGGTGATGGAGTATATTGTGAAGAGGCTAGCTTGTTTCAAATATGAGAACGCACTGGTAAAGTTAGTGTATGTATCTATCAGAAAACCTGGGCTGACAGTTTTTGTGTGGAATGTGAGTGTTCCTGACTCAACACTAGTAAGTAGGTCATGTGACACTGTTGAAGTGATAAAGACTTCCTGGGCCATGAGACCAGCCTGAGAACTGTCTGCATTTCTGGACAGCAGCAGCTTGCAGCAAGAATTCCTTACTTCCCTCGCTTAGTGTGTGTGTGTCTATGTGTGTGTGGTAGTTCCTGCCCAGGTGACCCGTCCAGCAGGTCCAGTTATTCCAGGGTCCCCGAGAGGGAGCTACCTGAAAGAATCATGGGGGAGAGAGAGAAAGGAGACCAAGCGGCGAAGAATGACAGAGTCAGTCTNAGTCGGACACGACGGAGCGGCTGAACAACACGGCTTGTATGTTGTTGTTACCCAAACCAGCCCCAAGGCAGCATCTTTTCCTCCTGCCCCGTCTGGCTCCTCAGACAATGAGTGTTTGGGACATTTCTGTCCCAGTATTGTCAGCCGGGGTAGAACGTGCCAGAAGAAACACCCAAGGCTTGAGTCTCAATGTTCCTTCCCCCTTACCCGGGGCCCCCAGGAGACGCTGCAGTTTTTTGAACACCGCTCTGCGGAGGGTGCTTTCATCCGTAAGGGGGGGTGACCCTAAGCATGGAGCCTGGAGGTGGGAACCCCAGCCTAGGAGACACATTGTACTCAGCGGAGCTTGCAAAGGTTTTCCAGCCCAGAAGCTCCACCGATTTTTAGGTGACGTAGGCTTGGTTCCTCTGCAGGAGGACCACCTGGATCTGGAGACTGGGGGCTCAGGCAGATAGCAAGATGCACCCCAGGTCCATCGCTTGTTGTCATATCCTTCCAACTCCCTCTGTCCCCAGAACCTCCAGGGACCTCAGGCTTGGGCCCGAAATCGGCTGGGGCTCCAGGGATGAGACACCCACGGGTCACCGTGGCCCCTGGCGGCAGGGGAAACAGAGTCAGCATTTCTTTTTTTTTTTTTTTCCCTTGTTTTCTATTGTGCAGCTTGAATCGGACTTTAACATTGATTACAAGCTCGTGGGTGGCTTTTAATCATTTCCTTGTGGACCTGCAGCAGCCGGAGTCACTCACGTGCTGCTGTTCAGACCCTCGGTCGTGTCCGACTCTTTGCGACCCCGTGGACCGTAGCACGCCAGGCCTCCCTGTCCCTCACCAACTCCAGGAGCTTGCTCAAACTCACGTCCATCGCGTCGGTGATGCCATCCAACCATCTCATCCTCTGTCGTCCCCTTCTCCTCCTGCTCTCAGTCTTTCCCAGCATCAGGGTCTTTTCCAAGGAGTCCGATCTTTGCATCAGGCGGCCAAAGGACTGGAACTTCAGCATCAGTCCTTCCACTGAATGTTCAGGGTTGATTGTCTTTCGGGTGGACTGGTTTTCCTTTATTTACTGATTGGTTTTTAATGGAAGGATGTTTGCTTTGCAATGCCGTCTTGCGTTTTCCCATACATCAGCGCGAGTCAGCCCTAGGTATACACATATCCCTTCCCTCTTCCACCTTCCTCACCCCTCACCCCCTTCCACCCCTTCTAGGTTGTCATAGAGAACCAGGTTGAGTTCCCTGAGGCTTGAGTGATCTCCTGTACTTGCAATCCAAGGGACTCTCAAGACTCTTTTCTGATTCACTTACATAGACATGTAAATATGTTCTTTTCCAGATTTGTTAATAGATTATCATAGGATGTTAATAGACTTCTCTGTACTGTTCAGTAAGTCCTTTGTTTTTTTTTTTTT
>SJYV01021883.1:0-10513 GCA_006410875.1 Neotragus pygmaeus | reverse complement strand
CGCCTGGCTCCTCGTCCGTGGGATTTTCCAGGCAAGAGGGCTGGATTGGCGAGCCATTCCCTTCTCCAGGGGATCTTCCCCACCCAGGGATGGAACCCGCGGCTCCAGCTATGTCTCCTATGTTGCAGGTGGATTCTTCACTGCTGAGCCACCAGGAACGCCCTCCTGGCACAGGGGAGTAAGTGCTGTATAACCTTAGATCCAGTTCCCTTGTTTAAGATACTCTAAGCTCCATTCTAGGCATTTGGGAGAAGAATGACCTGGCTCCTGCCCTAGATAAGCACATAATTACACTCAGGTTCAAAAACAAAACCCCCTCTCAGAGAACAGTGTCCACATGTATGTATATTCACTGCAGTTTCAGAACTACACTCATAATTTAGGGTTCTTTGGATTTCCAATTAACTTCTCATTTTTATTATATTCTTGTTTCACAATGGAGACAAAGATCAAATGAAGAAAAAAAGGACCAGAGGTTATATATTATTCTTTTATTCTTTCTTGTGCATCAAGAGAAAAATAAACAAGGAAAAATTCCTGAACCTTCAGGCCTCCTGTTCCCCAGTTACAATGTTTCAGAAAGCAAAAGTTACATCTCTAGGCTTTAGAAATAAGAGAACCTGAATCCCTCAGAAACATGCTCTAAACTTCTCCTATAGGAACACATTTTCGTAATTCCATTGGGCGTTATCTGTAAACTTGTAACCCTGGAAATATGATGGGGAAGAGAAAAGCAAAACACACGAAACATTCACTCCTATCCGTCACCTGCTGTCTGTTCAGTAGGTTTGTATCTGATCAGAATTAATGTGGCAGATGGAGACAAATAAACAGTGACTGCTACCTTCCTGGAATTATTTCAGGTTATTCTGTATCTCCAGCCATTTATCAGGAAGAATAAAATGGGAGACACACACGCTGATCACACACAAAAGAAACATTCAGGAAGTCACAACTGCAGGCCTAGCAGACCCCAACCCTTCGCTTTATTCATTTTTTGTTTCTGGTTAAAACATAACTGCTGAGTGATTTGTAAACTCCTCAATATAAATGCCCAAGTGCATTAGCCTTCAATGACCTTCCAAGTCAATTTTTCCAAAAAATGCGAAGTAATCTCCTCTAGTCTCTGACAGATTTACTGGCCCTCTGTGCACCAAGAAAAGCATGTCTGTGTAGCTGAGGTAAGCTGTGCACTGGAGGCATTATTCAGACACCTGGATAAAGACATAAAATGGATAAGATGGCCTTTCTATCCTCCAGAAGATTTTTCAATATGATTTATATTTTGATTTTCAGATTCAGTTGGTATTCTTGCTTTCTAATACTTTGTTGATCTCTAGGTAGCACTCTTTTTCTGGTTAGAGTCCAAGCCCATTTTTGAATAATCAACCTCTTGTGAAACTGGTTGTTAATACAAATTAACTATTTTTTGACCAGTGGGAAATTTAAGTTGCCAAATGGGGCGGGGGCGGGTGCTGTCGCAGAGGAAGAAGCATCTATGGTTTATGCACCTCATTAATGAGAGGAAGGCTTCGAGTGTTTTAGCTGTAAAGAGGCTAACACCAAGGTTTCAAACGAAACCCTAAAGGAAGCAAGAATTAAATCTCAAATATGATGCTACGAATATTCTAGTTTAAAATTAAAGAAAATATTCTCATACACCTTCACCAGTCTGAAACAAAGAAACATCATTTATAGTTTATGATGAGCAACTCTTGCTGTTTTCTTGGTTGGTGTTTTAAGTGCAATTTGTTCTAAATCAGGGGAAAAAATCAAAATAAGAACTAATCCAAATGTTTTTTTCATCAACATTTGAATTATTTGTTATCCATTTATTCCACACACATATTCTTTAAAATTCCCACCTCTCTACCCACTTCCCTTCTCCAGCCTTGGAAAGATCCTATTCACCTGGGAAAAAAAGACTTCTAATGTTTGTGACAACTGAGCCTCTTCGCTAAACAATCACTGTCATTTGAACTAATTTTCCTTGTGATAAAGCAATTTTAATACTGTTCTTTTGAACAACCAAAAGAGAATACATTAGCTATCTCCATATCACAATCCTTCACAACACATGATTGCTTTGTAGTGCTTCTTTCTATAAATCACATGGTCATTATTTCGATATAGAATATGTTTAGATATAAGATGTCTTTGACTCCACCCTTAGACTGCATATGCCATAAAGATAAAGTTGGTATTTTCTCACTTCCCAATGTTCCCAATTAACTGTAAGCAAATACTGATTTAATGAAGGTTAGTTGAAAGGGTATTGGGCTTTAAGATATACTTGGGGGAAAAAAACAATGCCCTTGGCTTCTAAATCATAATGACGGACAACTAATCTCTCTTGTGATTAATCTTCATGTAGTCACATAAATGGAAGTCCTATGTATATATCTACCTCATACTGTTTTGAGAATCAAATAAGTTATTAGCTATTAAACACTTAGAAAAGTTCCTGGCATGTTGAGGTGAGACATCAATAACTGTTAGACACTGATGTTACTATTTATAAACTATTATTATTCGTTTCTTCCAAGCATCCAGCCCCTAGTCCAGCAACAGTTCCTCTCCCTGGCCACCCTTCGGTCCTTGAGCTTTCAGTGCGACTGCCACCTAACTCTCTCGGCAGCTTCAAGGAAGTAGGCAAGGGACTTGAAGGCACCAAATGGCGTGCTTGTACTCAAGAGCACACAGGGTCACCATGAGCCAAGCTTCCCGGTCTAAACCAGGCCAGCGGCGGTCATGTGCTGATGTGAGAGCTGGACCATAAAGAAGGCGGAGCACCAAAGAATTGACACTTTTGAACCTTGATGCTGGACAAGATTCTTGAGAGTCCCTTGGACTGCAAGGAGATCCAACCAGTCCACCCTAAGGCAAATCAACCGTGAGTATTCGCTGGAAGGACTGATGCTGAAGCTCCAATACTTTGGCCACCTGATGTAAACAGCCGACTCATTGGAAAAGACCTTGATGCTGGGAAAGACTGAGGGCAGGAGAATAAGGGGACAACAGAGGATGAGGTGGTTGGATGGCATCGCCAACTCAAAGGACATGAGATAGTGAAGGACAGGGAAGCCTGGGATGCTGCAGTCCATGGGGTTGCAAAGCGTCAGACACGACTTAGTGGCTGAACAACAACCACAGTGAGTAAGGATGAATGTGAGCTGGCAATATAGAGAGCGAGAGAAGGAAAACCAAGGGGAGGGGAGAAGAGAGAGAAGACGGATGGCATCGTCTGAGCCCCCCGAGTCTGTCAATCCATCATCTAAACTTACAAGAGCCAGTACAGCTCTCAGGTCCCTTCTTCTGAGTTTTAGCCAGTTTAAGACATACATTCAGATTAGATCTAAACGTCTATCAACTGCAACCAGTGAAAAGCACTGACAAGTACAACCACTGATTCTTCATCTGCCAAAAGAAAGAGCTGACAGAGTAAACTCCACCGAAATTCCAAAACCCTGTGTTGATACAGCAATAATCTCACCGTCAGAACGCAGGCGAGCCTATTCAGATGACCTCAACCAGTCCAGAGCAGTGGTCCCCAACCTTTTTGGCAGCAGGGACTGGTTTTGTGGAAGACAATTTTTTCACAGACCAGAGGGTGGATTAGAGAGGCAGGGAGTGGTTTCAGGATGCCCTGGTGGCTCAGATGGTAAGGAATCTGCCTGAAGTGCAGAAGACCTGGGTTCAATCCCTGGGTGGGGAAGATCCCCTGGAGAAGGAAATGGCAACCCACTCCAGCCTTCTTGCCTGGAAAAGCCCATGGGAGGAGCCCGGCCGGCTACCATCCATGGGGTTGTAAAGAGTCTGACATGACTGAGCAACTTTGCTTTCATGTACATTACATTTGTTGTGCATTTTATTTCTGTTATTATCAGTTACATCAGCTCCACCTAAGATCCTCAGGCATCAGACTCTGCAAGCTGGGGACCCCTGGTCTACAGTCTGTAACAAGCACAGCATCTTTCACTACCTTTGGGTGGCTGAGGCTGCAAGGAGGTGTTTCTCCTACCACAAGGCTGATGTTGACTTCAAACAGTGTTTCACATACCAAACCTTCTTCCCACATAGAAAGGGAAAAAGTGGATACAATGGCAGCTTTTCCTCTTGAACAAAAGTACACTTCATCGTGAATACAGCAAGAAAGCAGTATGCAAAAAGCCAAAGCAAAGGACCTAAGATGCTGCAGTATTTTATAAAGCGAAACTCTCTTCATCTGGTCGTAGTGGATTTTCAAAACAATTGACGGAAAGTAAACATTCGTGAACCATAACTCCAGCAAGCTGTCCGAGGACTGCTGTCTCCATCTTGTGAAATTAGAAGAGACTATCAGCTATGTGGTAGCTAAGAGCAGGGCAGTTAAACTGAGTTCTAAACTTGGCATGATTGCTCCGAAGGTACAAGTAAGTTGAGGGAACTGACTTGAAACATACTTCAGTTTCCCTACCTAGGATATATGAGGCTTGGCAAAGGTGATATCCAAGATCCACAGAGGTTCTTCAGTTCTCCAGTTCTTTGAGATCCTAGAAGACTGGAACTGTGGACAGAACCTCATCATAAAGGCTTCTTTTCAGATTGAGAGCTATAAGAAGGGGAAAAAAGGGTTATCATTTTACACGTGAACACTGAAAACAAGACATGACAAGTAATCATGGATTGGTAAACTAGAACTGTCAAGGAGAGACAGCTTTTCAGAGGGGAGTTACTTGAAGATCTTTGTAGAAAAATGCCCCATAAGAGAGCTTCAAAGTCTGGAGATTGAAACTTATAATATTCCTTGGGAAAATGCCATTTTATTTAAGTGTTTTAAAGGGCTTTCTTTCCTTCTCATTTTTTAAAGATGTGTATTACCAAAAGACGTTTACATAAGAGACACAGAAAAAAATAGCTTCCTCTTCCTGCTATCATCTTTTTCAGGCCTTAGGGGTTTTTGTGTTTGTTTTCTCTGTTAAACTAAGATAAAGGTTGAGCAGGGTATAGAGGAAGTGGAAAGGTGCTGGAAAAGTTCCCTCTTTCAATTAGCATCTTTATCAGGATTGCTGGCCACACTTAATGCGGTAACGTTTCTCTAATGCAGAGACACAGCAGGGGCAGAGATTTCGAGTTAATGACGCCTGAGTCTGTCCTGCTTACATCTCCAGACTCCCAAGCCTGGCTTCCCCTTGCCATTCTGTCCTGGAGATTCAAACTTCTAACCTCAGTATTTGTTCTTTATAGATGCTGACATTAATCCACAAATAATTTGTAAGCTTTATTCACTCCAATCTTTGAGAAAGTGTGTCCCCATAGTGCACATGGTTGGAGAAGTTATTTATTAAGCAAACACCTTGGAAATGGAGACTTGAAAATGCGATTTCTATTGGCTGTAAATGCCAAGAACGTCAATATTCATTATGCTGGCTTAGCAGGAAGCTATCTTTCATCAATTGCCAGAATGATCCACCTTAACAAACAAACAACACCATGAGAAAAATTTAAGTAATTAACATACTTAATCGATTAAGTCAGGAGAAATTAAAAGGAAGGCCTCTTTCTGTCTCATCATAGATCAGCTGCCCTGAAGAGTTGGATAAAATGGTTTTGAGCAGTTATCAGACACTCCTATCAAGGACTGAAAGGAACATTGGAAGCAATTAAACCAAAGCATGATTTTGTCCTCTATGTCCTGAATTCGTATCTGATCCCAATGTACTTCGGCATACAACTTACACATCCAACTCAGTTTTGCTTAAAAGTACACTCATTTGGACATTTCTCATCAGTTCAAATCTGGCATCTTTTTAAAAAAATCCATTTCTTAGGCACCCTATATAATTCTATAAAGATTCATTACTACCAGAAATCAAATTCATCATCTACAAAACCTTCTGAAAGTCAGAGGAACCACCCTTCCTATGCTGTGATGTGAAATGATTAGGTTGCAATAGGATGTTAGCAATTTGTCTCCTGTACTGTGAGATTTCCTATTATTTTGTGGCTGGAGAAAACATTTTGCAGTACCTTTAAATCTAATTACACCAACATTAATTTTTTTTTTAGAGGTGCCCATAGCTTGACTGATAAGAATATCAACTCCTGATATATTCTTTCACTTGAGTATGCACCCAAGGTTATAGTAACGAGATGTAAATAGCCTGAAGCACTTATTCTGACATAGGCTTTTATTTTTCAACTTAGAGTACAAGTTAACACCCTACAAATCCATCTCTGTCTGAAAAAAAGAAGAAAACTTACACACATAAGACAGGCAGCATCTGGCAGCCAAAGGTTTATAAGCAAAGCACAGTGGTCCGTGAATAGCTGCGAGTCTGGAATGAATCAATAAAATAACTTTCAAGAGCTAAAAATCCTTAATTATTTGTGGATAACAGTTTCTATCTATTTTGGGGACTGCTGCTAACTCATGTTCTACCGTAACAGAAGTTAAGTGGTGGCAGTAAGGATAACAGCAACAGGGACCTAA
This sequence comes from Neotragus pygmaeus, assembly GCA_006410875.1. Lineage (NCBI taxonomy): Eukaryota > Metazoa > Chordata > Mammalia > Artiodactyla > Bovidae > Neotragus > Neotragus pygmaeus. The sequence continues at coordinate 4,041 of SJYV01021883.1, read as the reverse complement.
GTTGGATGTTTGATACAATGTTTTAGGATACTTCATTTCATTTGATCTTCACAATGTCTCTGAGAGGCAAGTATTATTATTCTTGCGTGCTCAGTCACTCAGTCGTGTCCAGCTCTTTGCTATCCCATGGACTGTAGCCCGCCAGGTCCATGAGATTCTCCAGGTAAGAACACTAGAGTGGGGTGCAATGCCTCCTCCAGGGGATTTTCCCATGTATGATGTTAAAAATAAAACATTTATTTTCAAATTCAAAAAAAGTAAGAATTAAGGGGAAAAATGAGAGTTAGGAAAAGCAGCGTCAACAAGTGACCTGTCTCTCATCAGCATCTGGGAGCCAGCTTGGGGGAAGGAGGGCTCTGACGGGGCCTGTCTGCTCACCATAAAGCAGCAGCACATTTCATAGCTGCTGAAAAGCATGTCTCCTCAGAGTTTCTGAGTAATGAGGGTGTCTGGGCAAGGAAAATAGAACATCATGCTCCGGCAACAAAAATTGATCAGGTAACTGAAACCATCGCTGACCCCGTCGCTCCCTACTCGCAGCGGGTCTCGGCTGGATCAAGACGGACACTGGTAACTGGGCCCTGGTCTCCGGCTGCCATCCAACATGAGAACAGCTGGCTATTTATGATTTACTGCACCGAGGAAAATACCACTTCACTTCAACCCACTCAACTGGGTTCTCCAGGAAATTTTGACCTTAGGGAAGCCACCAACTGCTGGGCGGAACGGACCAAACGTTCCCCGACCTGGCTCTCCCCCGACTCGGGCGCTGGCCACGCTGCCTGCCACAGCTCCCCTGCTTCAGCTCCTGAAGCCCATTCTGATGCTCAGTGCACAACCACAAGGCTCTGTCTTAACAGACGAATAAGCACATCCACACCCGCGAGTGCAGAGATGCAGAGATGTGGATGCATGCATGTGCGTGCGTGGTGCTCACTCAGCCGTGTCTGATGCTGCGACTCCATGGGCGGCAGCCTGCCTCCAACCACAGGATTTTCCAGGCAGGCACACTGGAGTGCTGTGGCGCTGACCCTGCATGCTGACCCCGGGGTGGGCACAGTGCACTCAGAGCCGGAGGGGCCGCCAGGGCCACGCCCTCGTCTCCCCTCCCAGCCGGGGCGGCAGCACGCTGCATCCTCTCCACTCCGGCTGACCCCAGGGACCTGCCGGGCACAGTGAGGAGGCCAGGGCCTTTCAGGTGAGCTCACGGACAGCTACCGCACAAAGTAGCCCCTGGCCAAGCAGGGATCTCGGGAGCACATGCCCAGCGCTGTAAGTGATCTCAGCTGTTCAGTTCAGTTCAGTCGCTCAGTCGTGTCCGACTCTTTGCGACCCCATGAATTGCAGCACGCCAGGCCTCCCTGTCCATCACCATCTCCCGGAGTCATACTGTTCATGGGGTTCTCAAGGCAAGAATACTGAAGTGGTTTGCCATTCCCTTCTCCAGTGGACCACGTTCTGTCAGACCTCTCCACCATGACCCGCCCATCTTGGGTGGCCCCAGGGGCATGGCTTAGTTTCACTGAGTTAGACAGTGTGTGGTCTGTGCGATCAGATTGACTAGTTTTCTGTGATTATGGTTTCAGTGTGTCTGCCCTCTGATGCCCTCTCACAACACCTACCATCTTACTTGGGTTTCTCTTACCTTGGACGTGGGTTATCTCTTCACAGCTGCTCAAGCAAAGCGCAGCCGCTGCTCCTTACCTTGGATAGGGGTATCTCCTCACCCCCGCCCCTCCTGACCTTGAACGTGGAGTAGCTCCTCTCAGCCCTCCTGCGCCCACACAGCCGCCACTCCTTGGACGTGAGGTTGCTCCTCCCAGCCGCCACCCCTGACCTCTCAGCTGTTACACAGTCCTTATTTATAAAACGTGGGGTGAGAAAGCCTGAACGTGCCACCTGGGCTAATTTGCTCTCTCCCCACAGGCGGGTTGCCATTTCCTTCTCCAGGGGATCTTCCTGAACCAGGGACTGAAGCCGAGTCTCCCACACCTCCTGCATTGGCAGGCGGATGCTTTACCACAGTGTCCATCTGGTAAGCCCCATACCACATGTGTAAACACACACACACATGCACATACAGTTATCACAGCATACACATGTGCACATGCATGGATATACACACACACTATATATATGTGAGTATATATACCTGAATATTCATATTCACCTATACAGATACATACAAACATAAGTATATAGATACATAAACACCTACATTCATATTTACATAGATATGCATGAATTTATATATAAATATGCATACAAATGTACACATACATACTTAAATATACAAATGCATCAATGTGAACACATGTGTCTATGTACATACATATAGCTATGTGTTTGGGGGCCTCCCAGGTGGCACCATTGGTAAAGAACCTGCCTGCTGATGCAGGAGTCCTAAGAGACTCTGGTTCAATCCCTGGGTCGGGAGGATCCCCTAGAGGAGGACATGAAAACCGCCTCCAGTATTCTTGCCTGGAGAATCCCACAGATAGTGGAGCCTGGGGGGCTACAGTCCACAGGGTCGCAAAGAGTTGGACACGACTGAAGTGACTTAGCACGCACACATACATGTGCGCATGTGTGTATTACAGACATGCACGTGTGTAGTATTTAACGCATATATATGCACAGTAGTAGTAAGTGTGCTCAGTCATGTCCAACTCTTTGTGCCTCCATGGACTGCAGACCACCAGGCTCCTCCATCCATGAGATTTTCTAGGCAAGAATACTGGAGTGGGTTGCCATTTCCTACTCCAGGGGGCCTTCCCAACTCAGGGGTCAATCCCACGTCTCTTGCATCTCCTGCATCAGTAGGCAGATTCTTTACCACCAGCACTGCCATGAAAGCCCATTTACATATGTACAGGTGTAAACAGATCTATAATCACATACATGCACTGACAAATAACATACAAACTTCATAGTAACCAGTGATTCACAAAACCCATGAAGGAGAACTCTCTTCTCTTGGAAGCACAAATCTATATACCTCTACATCAAGCAGGTATTGCTAAGAATGGAGCAGACAATGAAATCAGGTAATGAAAACCATCATGAAAACCAGGTAAAATAATTCAAAGAAAAGGGGGAGCAAGGATTTATGAGTTGGAAATGATTCAAGCAGTAAATCTTGAGGTTTTGTTTTTTTTTTAAATATAGACTCCTTGGCAATCCAATGGAAGTGTAGTCCTTTTGCCTAGGGTCCCTAGTAATACATTCATAACTCCAGTCAGGAGCTCAGTCTGTCCCAGATCCCTCCAAAGTTAACAATACTTTAACCTGGAGACTTTCAGTAGATTCTTCTAACCTCCATTTCCTTTCCCAAGAGATCACAGATTCGTCAGAAAAATATTGCTCATAGTACAAACCTCGCCCTCATTTGTATTATATATAATCAGAAAAATCATACAGGCTAGACTTTCTTCAAAACCCTCAAACTAGAAACTATGGCAAAATTTCTAACCCAAATTTCTAATGCTTTCTACGACCTTGAAAAAGACAAGAAAGAAGTCAGATGCTATTATGAGAAGCTTACATAGGATCCATATGTTAGGAAGTGTTCTCTTAGTATTAAATTACAGCTGCACAACATCCATGTGGACTCATTTACGTGGACAAATCTTTCATTTCGGTAAAGGGCCCTGGGCAAATATTAGTATTTGTGAACATAATTCCTTTCTTAAGATCAGTAAAATGTATCTCTTTATGTTTGAAATTTGGATCTGATTGTACTTCAAAGACTTTCTCTAGAAGACCTCTAACTTGAAAGAAAAATCAAACCATTCAGGCACAAGAGAAGAAGATTTTGTAATGAGATTTAAAAAGAGCCAGAGGCAGAACCACACTTTTGAGGAGAGAAACAAAGGAAGGGCAGGCACCTGCTTCTGTCTGTGAGGCCGACATCGTCCATGACTGCCAATTTCAGGTGACAACAGAAATCTCTACCCTTCAATAGCAACAACTGTTCGTTTGTCTAGCGTGTAGTAAATTATAGGAGAAACAGGAACAAAGGAGAAACACCGATTTTGACTG
>SJYV01021882.1:1669695-1719658 GCA_006410875.1 Neotragus pygmaeus | reverse complement strand
AGTTAGTATTTCAATGGTAGCCTTTTATCTACTATAGTTTTTTTACAGTTAAGTATTTAGAGCTATAATTAAAAGCTGTGTATTGAATTGGTTGTTGACACAAGCTGTGAATTATGAAAGACCTTGGTTCCAGTCCTGACTGTAAACTAGTGTTCACCTTGGATAAACTGCTTAACCTTGTTGTTCAGTCACTGAGCTGTGTCTGACTCTTCATGATGCCAGGCTCCTCTGTCTTCCACTCTGTCCTGGAGTTTGCTCAAATTCATGTCCATTGAGTCAGTGATGCCATCTAATCATCTCATCCTCTGCTGTGCCTTCTCCTATTGCCTTCAGTCTTTCCCAGCATCAGGGTCTTTTCCAGTGAGTTGGGTCTTCACGTCAGGTGGCCAAAGTATTGGAGCTTCAGCTTCAGCAACAGTCCTTCCAATGAATATTCTTGGTTGATTTCTCTTAGAATTGATGGCTTAACTTTATTCTCTTATTAAATGGGGCTAATGTTAACTACTTCAAAGATTGATTTCAAGGATTAAGTGACTCAATTAGTATAGTGAATATAAGGTGTTGGTGATAGAACCTGGCGCGTAATAAGCACTCATCTAATGGTGGTCATTATTTTTGATAAACAGGCCATGAGTTACTGATAGATAAAACACACACACAGTTAGAGACAATAGGAAATGCTAAGCTAAAAATAATGTGCTTTAAAGTATTTGGATTTATAATTTAATGAGAAAGCAACATCTATGTATTAAAGAAGTCCTTTTAAAAAAATACAAGCAAGGACTTCATAAGGTTGTAGGAGATAGTGATAAATTCTGAGTGTTGGGGTATAGCTCAAATGAGAGGAGGCAGAGAAAACAGCACTTGAACTGGGCTTTGAAAAATAAAATTATGTTACTGTTTGGANAGGGACTTCATAAGGTTGTAGGAGATAGTGATAAATTCTGAGTGTTGGGGTATAGCTCAAATGAGAGGAGGCAGAGAAAACAGCACTTGAACTGGGCTTTGAAAAATAAAATTATGTTACTGTTTGGAGAAGGGAGAAAAGAGCTTTCCTGATGCAGGGAATAGCATGAGTAAAAGCCCTGAACTATTGAGTACAGCACTCAAGGAATAGTAGCTATTATGATGTGTGATGTGATCAGAGAATGGAGTTTGTGGAGACATCAATTTAGAAATAAGACTGAAAGACAGATCCAGTCCAGATTGTTAAATGCCTTGCTAAGAACTTTTAATCTTACTATTTAGAAGACTCTGATTAGAAATGTGGAAAATACATTTGGAAAGGTATATAGGATATACCTCGAGGATATAATTTTTTGGATTAAGAATAGGGTGTGGGAGGGTCAGTGATTCTGGAATATACTTCTACAAGTGCTTTGACAGAACCTGTTTTATTAACTCACATAAACCCCACCTGCTGGGGCTTTGCTTGATTGGCAGTCTGGTAATCCTCTTGTGAGAATTAACTGACAGCTTTATCTATAAATAACATTTATTTTCAAGTGTGAGATACAAAGGTATAGTTTTGGTGATGAGAGATTGTCTAGCCTACCACCTTTTTAAATCCAGAGGTAGTCCCTAAATCCAGAGTGTTTTTTTAAGTCCAGTTTGTCAAGCTTTTGCATTCTTGTCACATTTCTAAGATCTTAAGGTGTAGTTCATGAAGAAAATGACTTTTCTTGGAGGAAATATGAACCTGTATTAGGATTCAGGCTATTACTTGTATTATTATTAGTCTGATGCTTAATAGTNTTTTTAAGTCCAGTTTGTCAAGCTTTTGCATTCTTGTCACATTTCTAAGATCTTAAGGTGTAGTTCATGAAGAAAATGACTTTTCTTGGAGGAAATATGAACCTGTATTAGGATTCAGGCTATTACTTGTATTATTATTAGTCTGATGCTTAATAGTGATTCAATATGTAACATTTAATCACTTTTTTCTTCCAGTTTTATTGAGATATAATTGACATACAGCACCGTATAAGTTTAAGATGTGCAGCATTATGATCTGACTTACGTACATCATGAAATTATTGCCACAGTAAATTTGGTGAACATCCATTATCTCAGATAGATAAACAATAAAGGAAAAGAAAAATAATTTTGTGATGTGAACTCTTAGGATTTACTCTTTTAACAGCTTTCATACACAGCATTCAGTAGTGTTAATTATATTAATGATGTTGTGCCTTACATTCCTAGTATTTATTTATCTTATAGCTGGAAGTCTGTACCTTTTGATCACCTTCATCCAATCTACACCTCCACTCCCTACCTGTACTACAAATCTAATCTCTTCTTTCTTGAGTTTATTTTTGAAGTATAATTAACCCAACTGTGTTACCAACATAGTTGAAGAAGGAAATGGTAACCCACTCCAGTATTCTCGCCTGGAAAATCCCATGGACAGAGCTGGTGGGTTACAGTTCATGGGATCACAGAATCGGACATGACTGAGTGACTGTGCACACATGTCACCAACATAGTGATCTCATATTTCTATACATTTCAAAACGATCACTGTAATAAATATAGTTATGTGGTCAGATATGGATGTGAGAGTTGGACTGTGAAGAAAGCTGAGCTGAAGAATTGATGCTTTTGAACTGTGGTGTTGNCTTTTAGGATTTGAAATAGCTCAACTGGAATTCCATCACCTCCACTAGCTTTGTTCATAGTGATGCTTAAAGCCCACTTGACTTCGGATTCCAGGATGTCTGGCTCTAGTTGAGTGATCAGTCTCTCCAATCAGGAACTTCCCACAAGGGATTAATCACCAATATACACAAATAACTCATGCAGCTCAATATCAAAAAATAAAACAAGCCAATCAAAAGTGTTTGCACTAGACAATGTGTTTCAGTGCTCCTCTCTCAATTTGTCCCACCCTTTCCTTCCCTTGCTGTGTCCACAGGTCTTTTCTCTATATCTGTGTCTCTATTCCTACCCTGAAAATATGTTCATTAGTATCATTTTTCTAGATTCCATATATATGCATTAATACAATATTGGTTTTTCTCTTTCTGACTTACTTCACTCTGTGTAACAAGCTCTAAGTTCATCCACCTCACTAGAACTGACTCAAATTCATTCCTTTTATGGCTGAATAATATTTTATTTTATATATGTACCACAACCTCTTTATCCATTCATCTGTTGATGAGTATCTAGGTTGCTTCCATGTCCTTGCCATTGTAAATAGTACTGCGATGAGCATTGGGCTACATTTCTTTTTTAGACTATGGTTTTCTCAGGATATATGCCCAATAGTAGGATTACTGAATCTTATGGTAGTTCTATTTTTAAAGAATCCTCCATACTGTTTGCCATAGTGGCAGTGTCAATTTTCATTCCCACCAACAGTATAGGAGGGTTCCCTTTTCTCCAGACCCTCTCTAACACTGACTTTTTGATGACTATCCTGACTGGTGTGAGGTAATACCTCATTATAGTTCTGATTTGCATTTCTTTAATAACTAGTGATGTTACCATCTTTTAATGTGCTTTTTAGTTATCTATATATCTTTGGGGCAATGTCTATTTAGATATTCTGCCCTTTTAAAAACTCTATTTATTTTAATGGAAGGATAATTACTTTATAGTATTGTGTTGGTTTCTACCAAACATCAACATGAATGAGCCACAGGCTTACCAATGTTCCCTCCCCCTTGAGCATGCCTCCCATCTCACTCCCCATCCCACCCCTCTAGTTTGTTACTGAGCCCTGGTTTTAGTTCCTCGAGTCATATAGCAAATTTCCATTGGCTGTCTATTTTACACATGGGAATGTGTGTTTCCATGGTACTCTCTCCATAGCCCATCCTCTCCATCCTCCCCCAACATCAGCCGTGCCCACAAGTCTGTTCTCATGTCTGTGTCTCCATTCCTGCTCTGCCAATAGGTTCATCAGTAACATCTTTCTCGATTCTGTATAAATGCGTTAATACACAATATTTGTTTTACTCTTCCTGACTTACTTCAAAATGAGGGAACGGAGGAACATGTACTAACAAAGGAATGAGGCAAAAACCCAGAAGAAATATTATTAAAGAGCTCAGAAGATTGGATGCACAGATTAAGAACTTAGAAGTTTTAAACAAAGTGTTAGTCACTCAGTAATGTCTGACTCTTTGCAACCCCGTGGACTGTAGCCTGCCAGGCTTCTCTGTCTATGGAATTCTCCAGGCAGTACTATTGGAGTGGGTTGCCATTCCCTTCAGGGGATCTTCTTGACCCCAAGGATTGAACCTGGGTCTCCCATATTGTGGACAGATTCTTTCCTGTCTGAGCCATGGCTTTAAACAACTCTTTAAACAAAGAGTTGGAAAATGAACCAAACATATGAAGAATAATTGAGATGAAAAATACACTAGAATGTATTAATAAACTAAATGATATGTTCCTTTCTAAAAGCAAGCTGGAAGACAGTGGTGGATATCACTATTCCTAAACAGAAATAAAAGCAATAAGGACAGTTTAAGAGACCTCAGGCATAGTATTGAGTATACCAATGTTTACATTATAGGGGATCTCNTGAAAAATACACTAGAATGTATTAATAAACTAAATGATATGTTCCTTTCTAAAAGCAAGCTGGAAGACAGTGGTGGATATCACTATTCCTAAACAGAAATAAAAGCAATAAGGACAGTTTAAGAGACCTCAGGCATAGTATTGAGTATACCAATGTTTACATTATAGGGGATCTCTATTGGAAGGAATGATGCTAAAGCTGAAACTCCAGTACTTTGGCCACCTCATGCGAAGAGTTGACTCATTGGAAAAGACTCTGATGCTGGGAGGGATTGGGGGCAGGTGGGAAAGGGCACGACAGAGGATGAGATGGCTGGATGGCATCACCAACTCGATGGACGTGAGTTTGAGTGAACTCCGGGAGATGGTGATGGACAGGGAGGCCTGGCATGCTGCGATTCATGGGGTTGCAAAGAGTTGGACACAGCTGAGCGACTGATCTGATCTGATAGTTGTATATGGGGCTTCCCTCATAGCTCAGTCAGTAAAGAATCTGTCTGCCATGCAGGAGACCCAGGTTCAATTCCTGGGTTGGAAAGATTCCCTGGGGAAGGAAACAGCAACCCACTCCAGTATTCTTGCCTGGAGAATCCCATGGACAGAGGAGCCTGGCAGGCTATAGCCCATGGGGTTACAAGAGTCGGACACAACTGAGTGACTAAATAGAAAGAGAGAGAGAGGTAGTCGTATATAAGAGATATAGGCAGGGGCAGAGAATGTATTTGAAGACCTAATGGCTGAATACATCCCCAACCTGGGAAAGGAAACACATCCAGGTCCAGGAAACAGAAATTCTAAACAGAGAGGACCATACCAAGGTACATGGTATTTAAAGTGGTAAAAATCAGGGCCAGGGACATGATGGCGGAGCAGAAGCACCTGAGTCACCTCCTCAAGAAAAAACACCACAGTCAAAACCAACTGCTGACCCATGAGTGACCGAGAAAAGACTAGAACCTACAGAAAAGACATTCTATTTCAATAAACAAAGAAGCCACCACAGTGAGAAGGCAGGAAGGACACATTTGCGATATAAACAAATCCCAAACCCAGTGGATAGGCGACCCACAGACTGGGAAATAATCATATCCTAGAGGTTCTCCCACAAAAGTAAAAGTTCCTGGCCCCAGATCAGGCTATCCCACCTGGAGAGCCCCAGGTCTGGCACCAGGAAGCAGAGGAGCACCCTGAGCATTTAACTCTGAAGGCCAACAGGGCTTGAATGCAGGAACTCCACAGGACTAGGGGAGAGAAATTCTACTCCTTGGAGGTACACACCAAGGCTCATGAGCACCAGGACCCAGAGGAAAAAGCAATGGCTTCATAGGAGCGAGGGCCCGACCTGCCTGCTTGGTTTGGAGGGTCTCCTGGGCAAGCAGGGGTGGCTGTACCTCACTGCAGACAAAACACTAGGGGAAGAGTTAAATTTTTAAAATTCGAAATCATATCAAGCCTCTTTCCCACAACACTATGAGATGAAAGATCAGCTACAAGGGAAAAACTATAAACAACACAAATATACAAAGGAAAAACAATATGCTACTCAACAACCAGTGGATCACTGAAGAAATCAAAGGGGAAATAAAAAAATTACCTAGAGACAAATCAAAACAAAACACAACAATCCAAAACCTTTGCAATGCAGCAAAAAGCAATTTTAAGAGGGAAGTTTATAGCAGCACAATCTTACCTCAGGAAACAAGAAAAGTCCCAAATAAACAACCTAAGCTTACACCTAAAGCAACTAGAGAAAGAACAAATGAAACCCAAAGTTAGCAGAAGGAAAGAAATCATAAAGATCAGAGTAGAAATGAGATAGAGATGAAGAAAACAATAGAAAAGACCATTGAAACTAAAAACTGGTTCTGTGAAAAGATAAAACTGATAAATCTTTAGCCAGACTCATCAAGAAGAAAAGAGAAAGGGCTCAAATCAATAAAATTACAATTGAAAAAGAAGTGACAATGGACACCACAAAGATGCAAAGGATGATAAGTGACTGCTACAAGCAACTATATGCCAACAAAATGGACAACTTAGAAAAAATGGACAAATCCTTAGAAAGGTACAGTCTCCCAAAACTGAACCAAGAATAAATTGAAAATGTGAACAGACCAAACACAAGCACTGGTACTGAAACTGTGATTTTAAAACTCCCAACGGGGATTCCCTGGTGGTCCAGTGGTTAGTTCTCGGTGCTTCCACTGCCGGCAGCCTGGGTTTGATCTCTGGCCAGGGACCTGGGATCTTGCAGGCCTTGCAGCAGAGCCAAAAAAGAAATTACAACCCCCAAACAAACAAAAAACTCCCAACAAACAAAATTCCTGGACCAGATGGCTTCACAGGAAAAGTCTATCAAACATTAGAAAAGAGGTAACGCCTATCCTTCTGAACTTATTCCAAAAAAACTGCAGAGGAAGGAACACTCTGAAACTCATTCTATGAGGCCACCATCACCCTGATACCAAAACCAAAGATACCACACAAAAAAAGAGAAAATTACAGGCAATATTGCTAATGAACACACACACACAAATTTCCAACAAAATATTAGCACACTGAATCCAACAGTACATTAAAAGTATCATACACCATGATCAAGTGGGATTTATCCCAGAGAGGCAAGAATTTTTCAATATCTGCAAATTAATCAGTGTGATAAACACATTAACAAATTGAAGAATAAAAACCATATGATCATCTCAGTAGATGTGGAGAAAGCTTTTGACAAAATTCAACAACCATTTATGATTTAAAAAAAAAACTATAGAAATTTGGTATAGAGAGAACATACCTCACTATAATAAAAAGCATATATGACAAACCCACAGCTAACATAATACTCAATGGTGAAAATCTGAAATCACTTCCTCTAAAATCAGGAACAAGACAAGGATGTCTATACTCTTGCCACTTTTACTTAACATGGTTTGGAATTTCCAAGCCAAGGCAATCAGAGAAGAAAAATAAATTAAAGGAACCCAAATTGGGGGGAGAAAATGACATAAAACTGTCACTGTTTGCAGAAGACATGATTCTACACATTGAAAATCCTAAAGATGCTACCAGATTAATTCAGCATAGTTGCAGGATGCAAATTAAATACACAGAAATCTCTTGCATTTTTACATACTTACAATGAAAGAGAAATTAAGGAAATAATTACATTTATCATTACATCAAAAAGGATATAACAGCTAGCAATACCTAAGGAGTCAAATACCTAAGGAATACCGAAGCTACCTAAGGAGTCAAAAGACCTCTACTCTGAAAACTGTAAGATACTAACGCAAGAAGTATCAATAGATGGCAGAAACAGATGGAAAGATATACCATGTTCTTCGATTGGAAGAATCAATATTGTCAAAATGACTGTTCAACCCAAGGCAAAATCTCTTATCAAATTACTGATGGTATTTTTTGCAGATCTAGAACAACAACAAAAAATATTAAAACTTATATAGAAACACAAAAGACCCTGAAGAGCCAAAGCAATCCTGAGAAAGAAAAACAGAGCTGGAGAAATTAGGCTCACTGACTCCAGATTATACCATACTGGAGAGAGAGAGACAGAGAGAGAAAGAGAGAGATTCATATTAGACAAACCTGTGCTGTGCTGAATCACTCAGTAGTGTGTGACTCATCGTGACCCCAAGGACAGAGGAGCCTGCTGCCTCCTTTGTCCATGGGATTCTCCAAGCAAGAATACTGCAGTGGATTGCCATGCCCTCCTCCAGGGGATCTTCCCAAACCAGGGATTGACCCAGGTCTCCTGCATTGCAGGTGGATTCTTTACCGTCTGAGCTACCAGGGAAGCACACAAACACACGTACACACACACGTACACACACACACACTCTAAAGCCATAGCAGTCAAAGAGTAGGGTACCAGCACAAAGACAGACTTACAGATCAATGGAACAGGACAGAATGACCAGAAATAAACCTGTGCACCTACAGTCAATCTATGACAAAGGGGGCGAGAACATAACAATGGAGAAAAGAGTCTCTTCCATAAATGGTGCTAGAAAACTGGAAAGCCACATGTAAAAGAATTAACTTAGAACATCCTCTAACATTTTATACAAAATTAAACTCAAAATGGATTAAATACCTATATTGAAGACTGGATACTACAAAACTCTTAGAGGAAAACATAGGCAGAACACTCTTTGACATAAAGTGCAGCAGTATCTTTTTGGATCCACCTTCTAGAGTAATGATAATAAAAACAAAATAAACAACTGGAGCTAACTAAACGCTTTTGTACAGCAAAGAAAACAATAAGCAAAATGAAAAGACAACCTACAGAATGGGAGAAAATGTTTACAAACGATGCAATTGACAAGGGATTAATCTCCAAAATAGACAGATAGCTCATGCAGCTCAACATCAAAAAACAAAACAGCCCAATTAAAATATGGGCTGAAACTCTAAACAGACATTTCCTCAAAGAAGAAATAGAGATAGCCAAAAAGCACTTAAAAAGATGTTCAACATCACTAGTTATTCAGTTCAGTCGCTCAGTCGTGTCCTACTCTTTGTGACCCCATGAATCGCAGCATGCCAGGCCTCCTTGTCCATCACCAACTCCCTGAGCTCACTCAGACTCATGTCCATTGAGTCAGTGATGCCATCTAGCCATCTCATCCTCTGTTGTCCCCTTCTCCTCCTGCCCCCAATCCCTCCCAGCATCAGAGTCTTTTCCAGTGAGTCAACTCTTCACATGAGGTGGCCAAAGTACTGGAGTTTCAGCTTTAGCATCATTCCTTCCAAAGAAATCCCAGGGCTGATCTCCTTCAGAATGGACTGGTTGGATCTCCTTGCAGTCCAAGGGACTCTCAAGAGTCTTCTCCAACACCACAGTTCAAAAGCATCAATTCTTCGGTGCTCAGCTTTCTTCACAGTCCAACTCTCACATCCATACATGACCACTGGAAAAACCATAGCCTTGACTAGACGGACCTGTGTTGGCAAAGTAATACCTCTGCTTTTTAATATGCTGTCTAGGTTGGTCATAACTTTTCTTCCAAGGAGTAAGCATCTTTTAATTTCACGGCTGCAGAGAAATGCAAATCAAAACTACAGTGTATTACTTCACACCAGTCAGAATAGCCATCATAAAAAAGTTTGCAAACAGTAAATGCCAGAGAAGGTGTGGAGAAAAGGGAACCCCCTTACACTGTTGGTGGCAATGTAAATTGGTACAGACACTATGGAAAAAAGCATGGAGGTTTCTTAAAAAACTAAAAATAAAACTACCATAGGATCTAGCAATCCCATTCCTGGGCATATATCTGGGGGAAAATTATACTTTGAAAAGATACATGCACTCCAGTGTTCATTGGAGCAGTACTTACAATTGTCAAAACGTGGAAGCCACCTAAATGTCCATCAACAGATGAAAAGGCATATATATATATGATAGAATATTACCGAGACATAAAAACTAATGAAATAATGCCATTCACAACAACATAGGTGAACCTAGAGATTTTCACAGTACGTGAAGTCAATCAGTCAGAGAAAGACAAATATCATATGATATCACTTATATGTGGAATCTAAAAAAAAATGATAAAAATAAACTTATTTACAAAACATAAACAGACTCACAGGCTGAGAAAACAAATTTATAGCTACCAAAGGGGGAAGAGGAGGGGGAGGATAATTTAGGAGGTTGGGATTAACATATACACACTATTATATATAAAATAGATAAATAACAAGGAGCACAAGGAATTCTACTCAATACTCTGTAATTATCTATATGGGGGAGAAGTCTGAAAAAGAATAGATATATGTATATGCATAATTGCCCACTCCAGTACTCTTGCCTGGAAACTCCCATGGACGGAGGAGCCTGGTGGGCTGCAGTCCATGGGGTCACTGAGTCAGACACGACTGAGCGACTTCACTTTCACTAGCTTTGTACATTTGGCTTTTCTACTTTTCTTGTATATTTGCCTTCACCAATGAACTGTTTCTTTCTGTGTAATTCTCATGTTTCTAGTTGTGGCCTCTCTTTTGCTTAGAGAAGTTTGAACTTTTCTTACAAAACTGATTTGATGGTGTTGAACTCAAGTTTTGGTTGTCAGTAAACCTTCTGATCTCTTCAACAAATCTCAATGAGAACCTTGCTGAGGTTCGTGTCCGACTATTTATGACCCTGTGGACTGTAGCCTACCAGGCTTCTCTGTCCATGGAATTCTCTAGGCAAGAATACTGGAGTGGGTTACCATTTCCTTCTCCAGGGGATCTTCCCAACCCAGCTAGTAGGAAGCTTAAAACAAAGTAGAAAATCATCTATATCCACAGTAAGCTGTTAAGGGGTACACACAAAAATTAGATGTAAAATATTATGTCAAAAAACAGTAACTTTAAGAGGAAGAGTATAAATGTAAGGTTGTTAAAGAAGTATTTGAAATTAAGAGATCACCAACTTACATCGTTTATATAGCTGGCTTTATATAATCTCACAGTACAAACCTTGCGAGTCCCTTGAATTGCAAGGAGATCAAACCAGCCAATCCTAAAGGAAATCAACACTGAATATTCACTGGAAGCACTGATGCTGAATCTCCAATACTTTGGCCACCTGATGCTGTTGCTCTTTAGAAGCCAACTCATTAGAAAAGACCCTGATGCTGGGAAAGATCGAAGGCAAGAGGAGAAGGCGACGACAGAGGATGAGATGGATGGATGGCTTCACTGACTCAATGGACATAACTTTGAGCAAGCTCAAGGAGATGGTGAAGGACAGGGAAGCCTGCCATGCTGCAGTCCATAGGGTCACAAACAGCTGGACATGACTGAGTGAATGAATGACAGCAACTACAAAGCAAAAATCTATGATAGATAAAAACTAAAGAAAAAGAATCCAAACATAACACTAAAGAGTCATCAACTCACAAGGGAAGAGAAAAAACAAAAAAACTGTAACAACCAACCCCAAAACAGTTAACAAAATGGCAAAAAGAACATACACACTACTTTAGACATAAATGGACTACATACTCTAATCAAAAGACAGAGTGGCTAAATGGATATAAAAACAAGACCTGCTGCCTATGAGAGACTCCTTTCAGATTTAAAAACAAAGTGGTGGTTATGATTTAGTCACTAAGTCGTGTCCAACTCTTGTGACCCCATGGTCTGTAGCCCACCTGTTTCCTCTGTTAATGGGATTTCTCAAGCAAGAATACTGAAGTCAGTTGCCATTTCCTTCTCCAGGGGATCTTCCTGACCCAGGAATGGAACCCAGGTCTCCTGCATTGCAGGCAGATTACTGCATTACAGACAGATTCTCTACTGACTGAGCTATGAGGAAAGTGAGAGAATGGATAAAGGTATTTGATGCTAATGGAAATCCAGACAAAGTTAGGGTAGCAATACTTGTATTGACAAAATAGTCTTTAAAAGACAATAACTGCTTTCTCCCATTCTGAAGGCTGTCTTTTCACCTTACTTATAGTTTCCTTTGTTGTGCAGAAGCTTTTAATTTTAATTAGATCCCATTTGTTGATTTTTGCTTTTATTTCCAGTATTCTGGGAGGTGGATCATAGAGGATCCTACTGTGATTTATGTCAGAGTGTTTTGCCTATGTTCTCCTCTAGGAGTTTTATAGTTTCTGGTCTTACATTTAGATCTTTAATCCATTTTGAGTTTATTTTTGTGTGTGGTGTTAGAAAGTGATCTAGTTTCATTTTTTTACAAGTGGTTGACCAGTTTTCCCAGCACCACTTATTAAAGAGATTGTCTTTACTCGATTGTATATTCTTGCCTCCTTTGTCAAAGATAAGGTGTTCATGGGTGNAGGAGTTTTATAGTTTCTGGTCTTACATTTAGATCTTTAATCCATTTTGAGTTTATTTTTGTGTGTGGCAGCACCATCTTTTAGTATTTAAAATAGCACAGCTGGAATTCTGCCACTTCCACTAACTTTGTTCTTAGTGATGCTTCCTAAGGCCCACTTGATTTCGCATTCCAGGATTTCTGGCTCTAGGTGAGTGATCACATTATCATGGTTATCTGGGTCATGAAGATCTTTTTTGTATAGTTCTTCTGTGTATTCTTGTCACCTCTTCTTAATCTTTTCTGCTTCTGTTAGGTCTATACCATTTCTGTCCTTTATTGTGCTCATCCTTTCATGAAATGTTCCCTTGGTAGCTCCAATTTTCTTGAAGAGATCTCTAGTCTTTCCCATTTCGTTGTTTTCCTCTATTTCTCGGCATTGTGCATTTTAGAAGGTCTTCTTATCTCTCCTTGCTATACTTTGGAACTCTGCATTCAGTTAGGTATATTGTTCCCTTTCTCCCTTGTCTTTCATTTCTCTTCTTTTCTCAGCTATTTGTAAAGCCGTGTCAGGCAACCATTTTGCCTTCTTGAATTTATTTTTCTTTGCGATGATTTTGATCACCACCTCCTGTACAATGTAACTGGAGGCTTATCCCTACACTGGCTGAAGAAAATTTAGGGGTGACTTTGTAGGAGACGTGAGGTAAAAATGGCTAGTATGATCATCATGTGCATGAATGCTCATTTCACAGCATCAAGATGGAGAGACAGTTCTGCCTATTGAGTTGCTGCCATGGCCATTGTGAGTTGTGCATTGCTGTCTGTGAGACAACCTGCTCAGAGGCTCAGAGGACCATTCCACATCAGTGCTTGCTCAGGGCTAGAAGATGACACTAACACAGAGACACCTGGCTTTCACAGAACACAGACAGCAAGAACCAAAATGAAGAGCGATATCTGAAATTACTTGTGTCACTTAAGGAGAAGCAGGAGATCATTCTTTATCATATTTCTACATAATAATGTTCAACATTATGGCGTACTGACTGTAAGCCAACAGATACAGTAAAGAGGTGTTATCTAGTTTATCTTCATCACTTCCCTTCCATATAAGCTCTTGACATCCCTGTTTTCTAGATGAGGAAAATGAGATCTGGGAACTTAAAACACATGACTGAAGCTGCATATGCTCTTGGAACCTTCTGCCCTCCTGCTAAAGCTCTGTTATGTAAAAATTTATGTTAATTCTAAGAAGGATATTGGTGTGTGAAAGTAATAAGAATTCAGGGAAAGTATTGATCTTCTTAAACAAAATGAATAGGTCCACATGAGTTTGAAAGCATTGGAATCAAGTAGTGTTACTCACTAACTTTGAAAATAGGTAGAAAGACTTTTGTTCTAGAACATGTGGTTAGCCATTAATCGATATTTGTCTACCTGTAGGGAACAAAAAATATATAATTGTATGGTTTAGGCCTTTCATTATTTCTAGCTGGTTTTACCTCTATCAAACCTATTTAATTAAAACTTTTAATCAAATAGCTTTCAATTAAACTTAATTAAGCAATGTGCTATATATTTTTTTCTTAAAGCAATGATGATTTCTGGTAGGCACAGCTGTTGTGGGTAGAGAGAGTTTTACATTTCATTTGATATTTTCAATTCTGTTTCATTCTTTCTTCAGTTAAACATAATGACCAACATTCTAGAACAAAAGTCNAAACTTAATTAAGCAATGTGCTATATATTTTTTTCTTAAAGCAATGATGATTTCTGGTAGGCACAGCTGTTGTGGGTAGAGAGAGTTTTACATTTCATTTGATATTTTCAATTCTGTTTCATTCTTTCTTCAGTTAAACATAATGACCAACATTCTAGGGCAGAAAATGTCATCTGCCTGTCTTTCTTATGGTTTCTGGGTCACAACAGCAAACAGATGGCATGTTTAAGTTACAATATTTGAGGAGCATTTAATGAAAGGACTATTTACAAAAATGTAGAAAACATAGGTGCCATCTGGGGAAGCCAGAAAAGATGACACAATACCTAGGGCTAGTGACAAGGGTTTGGGTGCATTATCCATTACCTACTGTAGGCCCCAAATGTCTTGGAAAGGAAGCTTGTTGTTAGCTGAACCTAGAGACCTACTGGGTTACAGGGAAGAATTGATGACAGGCATTAACACATAGATGGCTTGATGTGACCCTTCAAGAAGAAAGCTGAGAAAATAAAGCTCCCAAACTTGTTATCTTCCCTCTGTCAACTACAAATTGCCGCTCTCCAAGAGCATTTGCCAGCGACTGAACAACAGCAAGGGCATTTGCCATCTGCCTCTGCAGAGATTGGACCCTGTGCTGCTGTAGCCATTGACCTTCAACACCCTCTGAGGGGAATTCAGAGTGGAGAGTGAGGCACTCTGTGCTCCAGGGAATCTGGTGAAACAAGTCTTTAGATAGTTAGATATCTTCCGAAATTGATTTCATAATCCCAGTCCTTGCATCTCTTCATAATAAAGAAGTACTAAATCCCTTCATGATGACATCAGCTCCTTGTGACTAGCAGAAAACCTCTTGTAAAGTAAGCGCTTGATTGCAATAAACTGTCCCTTTTCCAAAATGTTATATATTGATCTTCCCCCCTACCTCTTTGGAGCAGTCTTTCAGAGCTGTCTGAGGTGCTGTCTCCCAGGCCTCAGTCCTCATTTTGCCTCAAATAAAACTTAACTCACAACTCTCATGCTCTGCATCTTTTAGTCGACCCCTTCCGACTTCCCCCGACAAATGAAGCCCAAAGGGCAATGAGAGGCAAGGGAATCTGTTGATGGTCCACCCAGGTTCACTTCCCAAGAATACTGACTCACTCAGGAAAAAGTCATTCTGCAGTGTGGGCCCTGTCTTCTCTTCCTCTCTGTATGCCCTATACACAGAAGGGGCTTAGTAAAGTGGGATGAGAGTGATTCTTCTCATTGTTGGAGAAGGGCTCATCAGGGTCATCTGTGCCCAGTGAAAAGAATAAAACTGGAGCTTTTGTGTTCTTCCTAAGTACCTCAATCAGATTGACTTCAAAACCTACTGACTTGATGGTTTATTCAAATAAGAAAACAATGGGCCTATTCACAAGCGTTTCTATTTTCCGATTGAAGTTTAGAATCATAAATGAAGTTTATTAATTGAGACTTATCTTTTTCCTTCACTTGTTCTAAGTGCCCACATTTCTAAGCTGTGCACCACACAGAAGTTTCACGTCAAAACTCTAGTTTTGGCTTTTTCTTCCTTTCTCAGTTTTCTTTCTTTGTTTTAAATTTTTTATTGAATTATAGTTGATGTATAATGTTGTGCTAATTTCATGAATACAGCAAAGTGATACAGCTATATATAATATACATATATTCATTCTTCTTCAGATTCTTTTCCCATATAGATTATTGCAGATATTGAATATAGTTTCCTGTGCTGTACAATAGGTCACTGTTGACTGTCTATGTTATATATAGTAGTTTGTGTATGTTAATCCCAAGCTCCCAATTTATCCCTCTCACCCAAGTTTTCCCTCAGTTTGCTTTCGGCTTCTCCTTCTCCCCTCTCTGCCTCCTTTCCCTTTCTCATATTGGCTTGAGTTCCTAGAGCTAGAGGATAACTCACTTGGGACAAAACCCAGGAAATCAAAATCTACTTTCTTATTTTGTTCTGGCCAATTTAAGTGATGATCACTAGGGCAGACACCCAGTGCTCTCATTCCGCTTTTTTGTTCCCAAGTCTATACAATCTNTGAGTTCCTAGAGCTAGAGGATAACTCACTTGGGACAAAACCCAGGAAATCAAAATCTACTTTCTTATTTTGTTCTGGCCAATTTAAGTGATGATCACTAGGGCAGACACCCAGTGCTCTCATTCCGCTTTTTTGTTCCCAAGTCTATACAATCTCCACATCCTCAGCCCACCATGATTTTTCCTCACGGAAGCAAGGCAGAAACCCATCAGAATGCTTTCCTGACACATCCCACAGTTGAGTTCAGTTCAGTTGCTCAGTCGTGTCCAACTCTTCGCGACACCATGAATCGCAACACGACAGGCCTCCCTGTTCATCATCATCTCCCAGAGTTCACTCAGACTCAAGTCCATCGAGTTGGTGATGCCATCTAGCCATCTCATCCTCGGTCGTCCCCTTCTCCTCCTGCTCCCAATCCCTCCCAGCATCAGAGTCTTTTCCAATGAGTCAACTCTTTGCATGAGGTGGCCAAAGTACTGGAGTTTCNACTCATGTCCATCGAGTCAGTGATGCCATCCAGCCATCTCATCTTCTGTCGTACCCTTTTCCTCCTGCCCCCAATCCCTCCCAGCATCAGAGTCTTTTCCAATGAGTCAACTCTTTGCATGAGGTGGCCAAAGTACTGGAGTTTCAGCTTCGACATCATTCCTTCCAAAGAAATCCCAGGGCTGATCTCCTTCAGAATGGACTGGTTGGATCTCCTTGCAGTCCAAGGGACTCTCAAGAGTCTTCTCTAACACCACAGTTTAAAAGCATCAATTCTTCGGTGCTCAGCCTTCTTCACAGTCCAACTCTCACATCCATACATGACCACTGGAAAAACTATAGCCTTGACTAGATGGACCTTTGTTGGCAATGTCTCTGCTTTTGAATATGCTATCTAGGTTGGTCATAACTTTTCTTCCAAGGATTAAGCGTCTTTTACTTTCCTGGCTGCAATCACCATCTCCAGTGATTTTGGAGCCCCCCAAAAAAAGTCTGACACTGTTTCCACTGTTTCCCCATCTATTTCCCATGAAGTGATGAGACCAGATGCCATGATCATCATTTTCTGAATGTTGAGCTTTAGGCCAACTTTTTCACTCTCCACTTTCACTTTCATCAAGAGGCTTTTTAGTTCCTCTTCACTTTCTGCCATAAGGGTGATGTCATGTGCATATCTGAGGTTTATTGATATTTCTCCCAGACACTATTGATTGACTTTTTTTTTTGCTTGTTTGTTTTAATCATTCTTTATTTTTTATTGAAGTAGAGTTGATTTACAATGTTTCAGGTATATCACAAAGTGATTCAGTTTTATATATACAGATAGGTGATTGATAGATAGATCTAGATATTCTTTTTCATATTCTTTTCCACTATAGGTTATTTATTACAAGACATTGAATATAGTTCCCTGTGTTTTTAAAATTAATTATTTATTTTAATTGGAGACTAATTACTTTACAATATTGTAGTGTTTTTTGCCATACAATGACATGGATCAGCCATGGATATACATGAGTCCTCCAGTTCTGAACATCCTCCTACCTCCCTCCCCATTCCATCCCTCATTGTCATCCCAGTGCACTGGCCCTGAGTGCCCTGTCTCATGCATTGAACTTGGACTGGTGATCTATTTCACATATGGTAATATACATGTTTCAATGCTATTCTCTCATCATTTGACAGATCTTAAACATGAATTAACTCGATTCTTGTCTTTGTTCTTCAATCTAATCTATAAATTTATTTTTTTCTTATGCATCAGCTATATTTCTCAGGCCAATTTATTGCTCTCTATTTTACTCACCAAAGGCCTANCTCTCATCATTTGACAGATCTTAAACATGAATTAACTCGATTCTTATCTTTGTTCTTCAATCTAATCTATAAATTTATTTTTTTCTTATGCATCAGCTATATTTCTCAGGCCAATTTATTGCTCTCTATTTTACTCACCAAAGGCCTATGCCACTGTGCCTAAACCTTTTATGTTTATCCAGCATAATTATTTATAAAATATTTTAATTTCAATTAATCCCGCTCACAGAAACAAGGATCATTTATCAATGGTTGTCTGGACTGTATAGAATATTCAAGTGATACATTAGTTGCCTCTTTAATCCCTTGAATTATTTTGAGTGCAAAGCTAATAGCAGTTTCTTCCCAAGTTCTAAGTGCCCACTTTATGTGTGTGTGTACAATTACACAAAATTCTTTTGAACTGAAGGAGCATATTTGGCAAATCTTGCACATATGTTAGCCACTATGCCAGACTTTAGGGATACAAAGATGAGTATAACATGAACCTTCTCATCAAAGAGTTTATATTCATGTAGACTAAATAGATTTATATATGCCAGGTACTATGGTACAATCTAACTGATAGACCAATGTTATATTCATTTATAATAGACATGTATATCATCCTATATGATTGTGAATCTGTTGAGGTCAGGGACCACATTTATTAATTCAGCAAATGTTTATTAAGCCTCTTCTAATATACAAAGGGAAATATATTGCTTGTTTCAATGAACAAAATTGTCTATTAAAAGGAGAGAAGATAACAGAAAGTTTACTGGATATAGTTAATACTTGTAAAGATATAAGTACTCTTTGGGAAAGACCCTGAGGCTCAGAAAAATTGTGGGCAATAGGAGAAGCAAGTGACAGAGGATGAGATGGTTGAATGGCATCACTGACTCATTGGACATGAGTTTGAGCAAACGCTGGGAGATAGTGAAAGACAGAGAAGCCTGGTGTGCTGTAGTTCATGGGGTCACAGAGTCAGACGCAGCTTAGCAAGTGAACAACAACAACAAGCAAGTATAATAAGTGCATAGAAATCAGGCTCTAGCAAAATTAGGGGTGAGCATCAAGGATAACTTCCTTAATGAGGCAGGAAAAGATACTTTAAAAAGTTTAAAAATATTTGTAATATGTTTTTTTCAGTGCAGTTGTGAAACATGGTGATGACTGTAAACTTCAGAGGTCCACACTGAAAAGGGATAGGTAGTTAATAAACACAACTTGAAAAGAAAATGTTTATGCTGAGATCATGCTTAAATAAATAATGTCATTTAATCCTCTCTAGAAGAAAAAGCAAGAGAGTTCCAGAAAAAAAATCTATTTCTGCTTTATTGACTATGCCAAAGCCTTTGACTGTNTGACTACGTGCAGGATTTGTCCCACTCCTTGAGCATCTGCTAGGAGGGGGTCGTGGTGGAGCCTTGGGGAAGGGAGGGGAAATGACACTAGGGAGTAGGTTCATCAGCTGACCTCCTCCAAGTGAGAGCCCCAGGAGGCGGAAGTGCTCTGGAGTGGCTTTATCCCAAGGTGGGGTGTGTGTGTGGGGGGGTGCTTTGCTGGCATCTGGCACTGTTGTAGGGAGAAGAGACAGAAGTCCTTGGATGGAAGGTCACTTTCCTTCTCTAAAATGGGAATAATAATCCACTGGGCTGCTGAGACATCTGGTGGAATGCAGGCCCGGTGCTCAAAAAGCTGACTCCATGCTCAGAAAGCAGACTCTGTGCCAGTTCAATGGCATTCGTGTCTGCCGTCATTGTTCCACCTGGTTTGAGAAGCCGACTCCCAGAGAGCACCCTCTCCCTTCATCCTTCCTTCCAGCCATGATCACCCCAAGTCCAAGGCTGGCTCTGAGGGGCTCTCTTTTGCTGCTGCTGGAGTGAGGGGAAAAATGTAGGTGGCCGGGAGGGGGCTCCCAGGAATGGCTTCCCAAATCTCCAGTGGGACTCTGGGCAAGGTACATGACTTCGCTGGGTCCCGACGCAGCCCCACCCCACCCCAGAAGGGCTCCCCANTGCTGGAGTGAGGGGAAAAATGTAGGTGGCCGGGAGGGGGCTCCCAGGAATGGCTTCCCAAATCTCCAGTGGGACTCTGGGCAAGGTACATGACTTCGCTGGGTCCCGACGCAGCCCCACCCCACCCCAGAAGGGCTCCCCAAGGTTCACAGGAGAGAGGCTTCGCCTTGTGATTTGGGGAAGAACCTCCAGACATCAGGCAGGGACCAGTCATGGCCCAGCCCAAAGCGCCTACAGCTTCCAGCAAGGGAAGAACCAGCAGTGGGTCAGGCAGGCCGCTAGGGCCCCACCCACGTCCCACACCCCGCAGTCCACGCTGCTCTTCCCCCCACCCCCACGACCCGGAGACCCTGCCCACNTTCTTCGTGTTTTGACTGGGACAAGGCCTGACAATAGAATTTCCAGTCTCCTTTGCAATCTCGTATGCAATTGAACCCGAGGAGGGACTGGACAGACCATCCTGAACTGTAAACCTCCGTTCCCAGCCGTGATCTCTCCCTCACGCAGAATTAGAGTGGCACCCTGCTTCCCTGCTCATGGCACCGTGTCACCTGTAGCCCAGACCTTGTCATGGAAAGCACCCAATCCTCCCATGCTCTCTGCCAGACTGGGAGTCAGAGGGAAGAACTGGGATTAACTCTCAGAAAATGAGTAAAAACAGGTTCTGAGCCTTTGGGATAAAATCCCATGGTCTCTATATGATTCTTTCTCAGGCCATCTAAAGCAATTTGATCATGTAGTTGGAACCTGCTAGTCATTCATTCAACATATTGGAAGTCTTCATTCAGATAGGAAGAATCCTAAGATTTATTGAAAAACGATGAAAGTGTAGAGAAGAGACAGGTCTGAACGGACACCTTGAAACAGTCACTTTAACACACCTCTCTTTAAAACACGAGCGAATCCAGCCACATCAACAGTTCCATGACTGGGCCTGAGTCTGTCTCCAGGTAGGCCTGTTAGGATATTATCCTGTAGTTGCTGACTTCACAGGATATTTTTTGAAGTGCTTTTCCAACTCACAGCCCCCTTCCTGACTATCCTCTAAGTTTGTAAGAGCCTCTCTAGGGAGCCATCCCCATCAGGCTTAAAAGCTTCAGCTGTGGCTATCCTTCATATTTCATAACCATAAAGGAGAGGGGGAAAAAAGTGCTTTCTAGCTTAATACCTGATATCCAAGGAATTGATTGAAGACTGCCTGGAAAATCAAATGGCTGTGCTACACAAAGGGGATTCTCTGGGACTCTGCTCCCACGCTGCAAAGGTAAGCTGCAGTCTCAGAAGGCAGGGGAAATGAACATTTGATGTTTTCTTATTCCTCACCTCACCGAGTCCTTGCATGGCTCGTCCTTTTTTCATGGAGAAGTTCGCAGAGGATTTCTGGGGAGAAGAATCAGAATTTTGCTGTAATGACTGTATCCATTTGCAAAGCCACCCTACAGCCAAAACCAGCCCTGGTTCTCATGACCCACAAGCGGAGAGACAAGGGCAAGTCTTACCAGGCAGACAGAACGAGGGAGCAGCTACTGTGAGATCTCAGTCCTGGTTTCGCCTTCATTTCAGACTAGTTATAAGACTTCCAAGAACACCTTCATCCCTTTAGCTCAAAAAACGGAGATGAAGGCAAGCCACGACTTACTCAAGATCACAAAGCTACTTTAAAAACATGTGGAGACGTGAACCCCTCTCACTGCTATCCTGGTGGTGTTCTTCCTAGAACAGGCGGACTTCTTGGGGCAGTTTTCTGCGGTTTGATCCATTTTGGGGGAGGAACTGGACCAAGCATTTTTACCCATTTGATGACCTGGTTGGTACTGCTCACCTAGTTGAAGGAGATTCCCAAACAATTTAACCTTCTGAGGGAGTGAAGTTGGATTCAGACATTTACATCTCCACCCACAACAGAACTAATGAAATCAAGCCCATGGCCTCAGCTGACAGCCTCACACAGGCTCCACCACCAAGGCCAGCAATAAATCATTAACTGCAGTGAAGGTTATAGAGAGCTTCGCAGAGGAAGACATTCTGATGTTAGGTTCCTTCACTTAAACTAGATTCTTCTGCTTTAGTGCTTTGCTAAGGGGAGAGTTTGGCAAGGAACTTTTCCACAAATCTGGCTGGAACCAGGAGTGGGAAACTTTCTTCTGGAGTAAAACGCCTGGAAAAGAAAAAGGTTCCTATCCGCAAGTAAGTTGTCTTTGTTTCCTTGCAGAGAAATATCCACGAGCCTCTGCCCAGCACTTCTCAAAAGCTACTGGCATTTTTTTGGCCTCCACTGAACCACCCCATTGCCTATATATAGCCCTGTCTTGTGTAAAGAATTTAAAAAGCATTAGAATGCAGAAATCAAAGAGACAATAAATTTAAAACCAATCTTATTGTCTGCAGCCTAAAGTGTTATTCAGATCAAAGGGGAGGGGACATCTGGCTTCTGGCTTGCTACAAAAGGCAGATCACGTTACCTACCAATCACTAGATACGCCCACTCTCTCCGATTTCGGGTCTAGAGAACAGGGCTTTTTAGCTCCCAGGGAAGCATGTTGGATGAATCAGTCAAACCTGGTACTTTTGAAAATAAACAAGTTCCACAGGATCACCTAAATATTAACCGAGTTCAACCCTACGGCTCTCTGGTCACGTGCGAGGCCTTCAAGGGCTCAAAGCCATGACCACGTTGTCATCACGTTGTCCAGGCCACTGACCCCTCTTCTGCAGTCCCCTCCCCCAAAGCGAGAACTTTCGGTTTGCAAAGCTAACTTCATAATTGAGGATGAATATCCATGTTAGATTATTGGAATCTGTTTTGCTCAAATCACGGTTTAAAACTGAGTAACAATGTTTAGTTGAAAACTCATGTGCTTATTTTCCTCCATTTTGGTTATAAAAGCACAGGTTTGTCCTACCATGTGAAGTGAAGTTAAAGTCGCTCAGTCGTGTCCAACTCTTTGTGACCCCATGGACTATATGGTCCTTGGAATTCTCTAGGCCAGAATACTGGAATGGGTAGCCATTCCCTTCTCCAGGGGATCTTCCCAACCCAGGGATCGAACCCAGGTCTCCCGCATTGCAAGCGGATTCTTTACCAGCTGAGCCACAAGGGAAGCCTACCATAAATATTTCATAAACACAGTTTTGAAAGAAAGGTCAACTTTGCAGTTGTCGACTGTGCAATTTGCTTAATATCCGTACAAACTCTACACAAGACTCAGTTCTAAGTTACGTGAAAAAGATCTCCCTTGTCACACTGTTGAGGGAATTACAGCAATTTAAAGGCCCTTGTTAATATTCAAAACTAGGAACTCCTCACTTGTCAGTGCTTGTGCTCAGCCGTGCCCGACTCTTTGGGACCCCATGGACTGTAGCCTGCCAGGTTCCTCTGTCCATGGGATTCTCCGGGCAAAAATACTGGAGTGGGGTGCCACTTTCTACTCCAGGGGATCTTCAAAACCCAGGGATCAAACTCACGTCTCCTCACTGGCAGGCACCTTCTTTACCACTATGCCACCTGGGTGCTTGGCTCTACTTTCATTGGCGTTCATGAGCTAATAACACAAAACTCAGAGTATTTTTCTCCCAGATTGTTTGAGGGGAGCAAGCAGAAAGGTAAGCACCATAATTAAGATTTTTTTCCGGTTCTCTGGCACCTCACCCACCACCCTCTCTCTCCTCTCCTGTTCATCGCCCACAACAGTCTAGAAACAACTGCAGAAATGGCAACAGGAGTTCTGTGCGGGGTACATCACACAAAGCTCCCAGCAGCAGTCTTCAACTGCTAACATGGTTCACTCCCTTTTAAAAAAAATAAAATTTTATTGTGGTAAAAGTCACACAACATAAAACATACTATTTGAACCATACTTAACTGGACATTTCAGTGACACTGAGTACATTCACATTGTTGTGCAACTCTCACCATCATCCGTCTGCCAAACTCTTCACCTTCCTAAACTGAAACTCTCTCCCCATTAAACACTAACTCCCCACTCACTTTCCAGTAATGGACTAGGTTTCCACTCAAGGATCACCACAGATTGCTTGATATTATTCAGTCCTTTGTCTACTTCCCTTCCACCACAATGTCCTTCTAATTTTGGTCTTCTCCATTGAGGGCCTTCTGGAAACTTCCAAAACAAATCAAATTTTTGTCTTCTCTTCTCCTCCTCTATTCTCCCCCATTCCAGTCTTTCAGGAGAAAGGTTCTTGGCCAACCAAAAGTTAAAAAGAAGAGAATCATTAAGAGATTTGGAGTAATCCTAGCCGATAATCTTCTCCAAGAGACTGGAGTCTCTTCTGTAATTTTTGTTCATTTGTCCCTGAGCATGCTTCTTTTTTTTGGCTGATGAAAGACTGTCATTCACAAACAGAATCCTGGGTGACAGATAAAGAGTAAATGGGGAAATTTTAATTTTATTGCACAACGAGATCTCAGAGTAGGTTATCAAAGGGTCTTCAGTTTCTGGGGGGAGTTGGAATTTTTACATTTAGTATTTCATTAACATTAATGGTTCTTTAATTCTGTTTTGAGAGTACTGCCCAGTTTCACTTGAATCATGAGTGAACATCAGAAGTGAGATTGTGGTATGGATCTGATATTCAAGTTTTGACAGTGTGTCTGGAAAGGCAAGGAAGAGTTGAAATGTTTAATAAAATGTAGAGGGAGAGACCAGCAGGGATGAAACTAACCTTTCCAGCCTTGCTTCAAAGAACTGGAAAGATAATTTTTCAGTGTTGAATATCAGGGCAAGAAACCCAAATAAAGTATCTTCTTTTAGCACTGACTTTTCTTTTTGCTTTTTTCCTAACAAACTCAGCCTCTCTCTGGGGCTCTGTGCCACATCCCATAAACTCTTTTCTGGATTCTTTCCTGCTCTCAGAAAAGCCTGAGAAATAGGGTTACACAAAGCCTAACTTCTATCTTCTAAAAGAAAAACTTAATATTTCTGTTAATGAGGCTAGTGATAATATAAAATAGCCTATGGTCTGAAAAGACCCAGGAATGCCTACAAATAGGCTCTGTTCATTATGATATGTCTATGTATTTATTGAGGATACAATGACAAAATGTTATGTTTTCCCCCATTAGAGAGCCTAGGTTTTATATTGATAAACATATACTTTTTCTCCGATTTCTAAAAAGTAGACCTTTTTGTTTCCACCCCTGCCCTCTCCCATGCCTCCAGAAGTCACATCAATAAAGCCAAGTTTGGGCAGCATAGAAAGAAATTGAAGAGCAGAAATGAATGTCTAATAATTGAAAGCATCATGGACCCCATTATGGTTTATGGCCTTATTCTAGGGGTCGGATGAGCACATGGTAAGGAATGTGGCACTAAATGTATTAGCATGGTTATCATCTTTCAGGCAAGACATAAGGCTGAGGGGACCCTCTTCTCCCATCACCTGCCATCACTGGAGATCCCATGGCACCTTCTACAGGAAGAGTCGAGTTATCCTGGCCCAGATCCAGATCCAGCTGTCTGCTGACTCACATTTCCTTTGTAGTATGCCTGGGAGACATTATAGGGTCTTCCTCTTTGAAACTCAGTCACTACCCTAAGAACAGCCAAAATGGGCTCCTGTGAAGAGACGTGGGGAAAAATTCTCACATCCCAGCATGTGGATCAAGTGAACAAAATCACCAGTATGGACTGAATAGGAAGCTGAGCTAGGTCGTGAAAATCTTCCTATTTCGTTACTAAATAGGTTCCCGACTCACCTACCACAGCTACTCATTTACACAAAAATTCTAGATTGTGACATGACTGCTTCCGTGCTATACAAATTCTATTTTTTTCTGAACTCCATGTACAGCACCCTCCCCCTCAAATTAAAAAAAACAAAACAAAACAAGTTTTGACTTGCCCTTGTCCTTTAGACTTAGTTCCAGAACATTTCCCTAGAGGATTTAAATGAAAGCAAATCACATGTGCAACATTGTACACATCATTTTGTGTCTCTGATTTCAGCTTGTTCACCTCTAAAACAGAGATAATTTAAATAACTGTTCTGCCTTTCTTTCAAAATTAATGAGAATCAAAAAATATGATGTATGCAAAAGTACATTTGTAAATTTTAAAGCACTCTGCAAAGTCAACTTGCTAACAAGTAACAGGGGTATAATTTTTTGTTGAACTCAGAAAAATGCACCACATCATTTCTTTCTTGTGGAAATCCTCTAAAATGAAAGTAAAAACTGTAAAAGGTTATGACCATGAAAGGACAAAGAATAGGAAAAAAAGAGACAATAGCAATTGAGTGATTTCAGTAAATTTTTTAGGAAATGGGTGGCAGACAGGAGCGTGAACATTGACATCACAATGGAAGAAGTTTCAAACTGAATTAAAAATCCTAAGAGAATCAAGGCTCTGAGACAAGATACATCAGAAGAGAGATGGCACAGCAATTTGCAAGGCTGAACACAAGGAGATGGAATCTAGGTCCATTTGCAGAAGGGCTGAACCCCCATGTCCCTTCCCAGCCAGGAAAGTCAGGTGTGGCAAGTTAAAGATAGTCACAAATTACTTGACACTCTTTTCATCAAGAGGTAGGGACACACCCTTTCTTGAATCTGGGCAAGTCTAGTTTGCTTTGATCAATTGACAATGATAGGAGTCACACAGTGTAGTTTTCAGGAAACTGGCAGCTTTCTCCATTTTTTTCTTGGAACCTAACCATTATGTTCATAGACGCCTAAGACACATTAAAGGATCACTTGAAACTAAGCTTCCAGCTGTAGCCAGCATCTTCTGCCAAACATCTGAGGGAATCACTGGGGCATTTACACCAGCTGAGCCTTCAGATGATTCCAGTCCCAAGTGCGATCTGACTGTTTTAGCATGAGACACCTCTAACCCAATTAAGAATCACTTAGCTGGCCAAGACCCTGATGCTGGGGAAGACCGAGGGCAGGAGGAGAAAGAGACAGAGGATGAGATGGTTGGATGACATCACCAGCTCAATGGACATGAGTTTGAGCAAACTCCTGGAGACAGAAAAGGACAGGGAAGCCTGGCATGCTTCAGTCCAGGGGAGTCTCAAAGAGTTGGGCATGGCTTAGTGACTGGACATACATACAAACACCTGGGTTCAGTCAATGCACAGAACAATGAGAGATAATAAGTTTAAAAGCCACTAAGTTTTAGAGTGGTTTTTCATGCAAGAAGAGATAACTGGAACCCCAGGAATATCTGACTTAATTTGACCTTTAAAAATTTATTTTTTTTTNTATGGTGGCTTCTCCCTTGTTTTCTCTGAGATTACTTTCCTGAAGGAAGCCAACTGCTATGTTGTGAAGAGAAGTCCACGTTGTGAGGAGCTGAGGCCTTCAGCCAACAGCCATGTGGGTAAGCCATATTGGAGACAGATTCTATAGCACTGGTCAGCCTTAAGATGACCTTAGCCCCTGCTGACACCTTGACTGCAAGCTCATGAAAGATTTTG
Organism: Neotragus pygmaeus; assembly: GCA_006410875.1. Classification (NCBI taxonomy): domain Eukaryota; kingdom Metazoa; phylum Chordata; class Mammalia; order Artiodactyla; family Bovidae; genus Neotragus; species Neotragus pygmaeus. Next base: position 1,692,310 of record SJYV01021882.1, on the reverse strand, counting down.
AGCCAGATATATCCAACTTAGTCACTACTAGATCCCTATCTGAACATGTGTGAGATAGTAAATGTTAGTTTAAAGCTACTAACTTTTGGCATAATTCATAGAGCAATATATAACTAATATGAAATGATTCAGAGGTTGGCCTGACTTCCATGATAGCCTGATCCAGGAGCGGGCAGGGCAAGGGGAATCTCTTAAGACATTCAGTTCATCTTTCTGGCTCTACTTTTCTGTGTGGAAGCTTCATTCTTCAGAATTTCCGTACATTTGGGAAAGATGGCTGTCAGCAGATTTTGTTCTACAAACTTATTATGACTTGTGATCCTACAAAAGGAAACAGATCTCCCAGCTTCCATATTCAAATGTTAAGGAAGATTCTATGGACTCAGCTTGGTTTCAAGCCCATTTCTAAAGCCAATCATGGTGGCCAAGTGGAATGAGTATTCTGATTTTCTACTGTGGTCTTATCCACCCCTACACCTAGAGAGGGAATAGGAATAAAACATACAATGATAAGAAGCCTAGATGGCCCCACATGAAATGAGGGAAGGGTAATTCTTTAAAAATGTATGGAGATGAAAGACATAAACAATTGTTATCTACTCAAAAGTCATTCCCATGTTTAACCTTCTGCTATCAGTGTTCGTAGTAATAAATTTCTACATTCAAACTGGATGTATCTGGCTCAAAAGATATGGAAAGAAGAAATTACTATAAAAGTTTGACTGTTACTATGATGTGAAAAAGTGTGTAACGTTGGGTTGGGGCCTAGGAGAGCTTCTGGGAGACTGGAAAAATTATTATTTCTTAACCTAATGACCGTTAAAAAAGAGTGTTCACCTTGTAACAGTTCTTTGTGTAAATTTTGAAACCAGAAAATCGGAGCCCTTTAATTTTGTCCTTTTTTCTAGAATGTTTTGGCTATTCTTGGCTCTTTGCATTTTCATGTAAATTGGCTTGTTAATTTCTGCAAAGAAGCCAATTAGGATTTTGATACAGAGCTTGTGTAGAATTGGTATAGCAATATTAATTCTAATTCATGGACACAAGGTATCTTTCTATTTAGGTGTTTTCTAAATTCTTTAAACAATGTTTTATAGTTTTATTATAAAACTTCCTCTATCAAATGTATTCCTATGTATTTTATTCTTTTGATGCTATTGCAAATGGAATTAGTTTTTAAGTTTGTTTCAGATTTTTTATTGCTAGTGTATAGATGATGGTTAATTTTTGAATATTGATCTTGTACCCATAACTTTAATATTAGTTTTTGCTATGGTCTGAATGTTTGTGTCTGCCCATCACCCCAAATTCATAGGTTGAAATCCTAACCCCCAAATATAATGGAATTAGTAGGTGGGGCCTTTGGGAGAGTGGAAACCTTATGAATGAAATTAGTACCTTATAAAAGAGGCTCCAGAAATATCCCTAGCCCCCTTTCCCCTGTGAGAACACAATGAAAAATTGGGGACCTGAAAGCAAGCCCTCACCAGACCATGACAGCACCTTGAACTTGGATTTCCAGCCCCCCAAACTGTAAGAAATAATGTTCGATGTTTATAAGCTACCTCAGTCAGTTCAGTTCAGTCACTCAGTCATGTCCGACTCTTTGCGACTCCATGAATCGCAGCACACCACGGCTCCCTGTCCACCACCAACTCCCAGAGTTTGCTCAAACTCCTGTCCATTGAGTCGGTGATGCCATCCAGCCATCTCATCCTCTCTCATCCTAGTCGATGGTATTTTGTTACAGTTTCTGAATGGACTGTTGTTCAGTTGCTCAGTTGTGTCTGACTCTGCGACTCCATGGACCCCAGGAGTCACCAGGCTCCCCTGTCCTTGGGATTTCCCAGGCAAGAGTACTGGAGTGGGTTGCCGTTTCCTTTTCCAGGGGATCCTCCTAACCCAGGGATCAATTTGAGTTGGCATGAGGATTCTTTACCACCGAGCCATGAAAGAAGCCCCTGAATGGACTAAGACAATGCTTATATATATATATATATATTTTGGTCAATTCCTTAAGATTTCTACATACAAGTTTATGTTGTCTGAAGATAGAAATAGTTTTACTTCTTCCTTTCTAATGTGGATGACTTTATTTTCCCTTCCTTGCCTAATTACCGGGCCTCAAGTACAATATTGAAAAGAAGTGTTAAAGATGTCCTAACACAGAAAGTTTTCGGTTTTTCTTTCACCTTTAAGTAACATCAGTTGTTGGTTTTTCATAGATGCCTTTTTATCGGGTTACAGAAATTCCCTTTTATTCCTAGTGTTTTGAGTGATTGTACCATGAAAAGATGTTGTATTTTGTCAAGTGTTTTTTCCGTATGACTGTATGGGTTTTTTTTTAATATATTCCATAATGTTTTATTACCTTGATTTATGATTAAACCAACCTAAAATTCCTGGGGCAAATCTCACTCAATAATGGTATATAATCTTTTTTATATGTTGCTGGACTCACCTACTTATTTTGCTGAGGATTTTTGCATCTCTATAAGAGATATTTGTCTATAGTTTTCTTTTATGATGTTTTGTCTAGTTTTGGTTGTCAGGGTACATAGGATGAGATAGAAAGTGTTTTGGTTTTTTTTAGAAGAGGTCTAAAGAATTGGTACTAATTCTTTAAATATTTGGTAAAATTCACCAGTGACGCTTATGGTCTTGGCTTTATTTTGTGGAGAAATTTTTTTATTACAAATTCAATCTCATTTATTTGTAATAATTCTATTCAAATATCTATTTCTTCTTGAGTCCGTTTCAGGAGTTTGTGTGTTTTTGGTGTTGTGAACACCTGCATAAACAGAATGGACTTTACCTAAAGTTTGGTTCCGACCGATAACACCACAAACATCCCAAGAGTATATGAAAAGATTTATTACTTACATAAAGAGGCTTTCTGTAGAGAACAGGGCAGGCCTCCCAACCTCATCTGAAAGATGGCTTGAGAGAGCAGGAGAAGGAAGCTGACATGGAGTTTTTATGGTGGCTAGAGAAAGATGCTGGGATGAGAGCTCCCACCTGGAGGGGATGGGCCTTGTTTGGTTTAACCATCTCATCAGAGGCAAATGAAAGAGAACCTGGGCTTTCTTATCAGCTTTATCAGATGTGGGGCATAAGGGGCATAAGAGAGGAGTGAGGCTTAAAAGATTTTAGTAGTCAAACATCGAAAAAGTGGAATGAGACTTTGTTATGTTAGAAATTTGTCTATTTCCTCAGTTATCTAATTGGTTGGCATACAATTGTTCGTGGTATTCTCTTATAGTCCTTTTCATTTCTGTAAGTTTCATAGTATTATTCCCTCTTTTCCTGGATCTAGTAGTCTTTCATATGAGTCTACGTATATGTTTCTTAATTTTCTTTTGCTGGCTCAAATCTGCTGTGCAGCCCCTCTAGTAAAATTTTTATTTTACTTATAACACTTTTCAGCTTCAAATTTTCTGTTTTTTACAATAATTTCTCTCTTTACTGACATTACAAATTTAGTGAGATTTCACTCTATTTTCCTTAGATTCTTTAGAAATGGTTTTTCTCAGTTCTTGAACATATTTTAGACGAAGCTTTGTCTAATGTCTGAGCTTTCTAGGGGACTGTTTTTTTTTCTTATGTATGGGCCATTCTTTCTGGATTTTATTTTTTGCATGTTTCAATTTTCTGTTGAAAAGTGGGCATTTTAAATAATATGATGTGGTGACTTTTGAAATCAGTCTCTCTCCCTCTCCCCAGGATTTGTTGTTGCTGCTGTGTGTTATTATTTATTTCACTCTTTAGAAACTTTTCCAAGCTAATTGTATAAAGTCTGTATTTTGTGTTGTGTATGACAACTAAAGCCTCTGTTTGGCTATCTTAGTGTTCAGCTAATAGCTCAACAGTAATTTCCTCAAATACTTGAAACCAATAAGTCTTCCAGTCTTTGCTGAGGGGCTCTATGTGAATATTGGGGCACACCATCAACAATCAGCCAGGTAGCTGACAGCCCTGCCTTAGCTTTCTGCCTGTGCAGAGCCTCAGGGTCAGCCTGAAGTAAGACCTTATGGCCTGCTCAGATTCTTCCTGAGCCTGTTCACAGCCATGGGCAGGCACATGGCCCTATACATGATTTGGCTTTCTAGATTCCCAGTAATACGTTGAAGCTTTTCAAAGCCCCCCAAAATGTCATTCTACAGTCTCCTTTTTAAGCTTTTTGTTTAACCTGTTGTGAGCCCAATTGCTATCCATTGCCTCGGGCGGCCACAAAAATAATCAATTGCCTCTAATTGTTTTCAACAGGGCTTTTCACACTAGGCAGTTTCCAATTAGGTCAAGTAAAGATACCTTTGCAAGTGGGGCCTCCAGGGCCTGACAGACAGGTCAAATAATTACCATTCTCTGGGTATTTGGTTTTCAAAGAACTTCAAATCCCATTCTACCTCTCCCAGTGACTGTCAGACTGCTGGTGCTTATCATAACTGCAGGCTGTTGGTTTCAAGACTTCTATGGAACTGGAGAGGGAGATGAGAATAGGGCAAGTTACAATACGACAAGGCTTACTATTGTCACAGATATTCAGTCTTTCTCGTCAATAAGTACTCAGACTGCTGCAAGTCTTTAGGTAAATTTCCAGAGTTGTAAATATCTGATTCTATTTTTGCAGACTTCCAAAGATTTTATGGAGCAAAGAATTTTCAATGCCTCTCACTCCAACATTTTTGCTGATGTCCTATTACATACTTTTCTGAAACCTAGAACGTATTTCTCTTTCCAGTCCCACTACCTTGTCAAACCCTGTCCAGATATTATCTCCTAGGTGTGCCTGTGATTTTTCTGAGGACACTGTCTTTTGGGGACTTGCCACTTTTTTTTCCCTCTAAGTCCAAGGAGGCCATGACAAAAAGAGGTGGCAAAGAGACTTTGAATGCTTCAGAACAGGAGTTCCTGATGATGCCATCAAGCATGATGTTACCAATACAACTTCAGGGTGGCCTTGATCATTAGATGCAAATAGTCAAGACTGGATCTGTTTTTAAACTGATGCACTCTACCCTTAAAAGAACAAACTGGTAAGTTGAAAAATCTCACAGCTTTCCAGTGTTTAAGGGCATAGGTGCTGTAGTAAGACAAGAATTCACTATTTCCTAGCAGCGATCATAATGGTACACACATTGTTGAGTCACTACGAAAATTAAGTGGAAAATAAGGATTTTAATCCTTGACAGCGTCTGGCATAGGCATTTTCATTATCACTGTTAGAGCACCAAAACGTAGCAGCAATCCTGTATTGCACACCTAAGTAGAAAGGGACCTCAGAAATCCATTCATTCAGCTGCATAACCAGGGCAATAACTCACAATGTCTCAAATCCCTATCAAATGATATCAAGTATATATTTTAATATTTCCAAGGGAGTTGACTATATCTCAAAGATAGCTCATTGCATTGCTCAATCACTCTCATTATTAGAAAGCTCCTTCTTCTACTGAGCCCCAAATCTTTCTCCCCCTTTTCCCTTGAATACCTCAAGAATAAAGCTATTACCATTTCAGCGCGGCGATTCTTCCACTATTTGAAGGCTTCTCAGAAGCATTTTAACTCTTCTTTCTAGCTCTGGGGAAGAGTTTGGTACTTTCTACTGCTCACCAGCTTTCCTCTACCTCTATCTGCCATTGCCTGAGGTGTCCTGAAATTAAGTGAGATCTGGAAAGTGTGAATGGAGGAAATAAATTCCTTTTCAGATCACAAGAGATCTCATGATCTATTTTCTACCTCACTTCCCATGACAAATGAATCCCTGCCCCAGCTCTATCCTGTGAACACTACCAGTGAAACAAACACTCAAACAGAGAAGAGGTCCAATTTATTGGTTGTTCTTTGGGAAAGGTTATATATAACATTATTGGGGTGAAGTTAAATTCTAGTTACAGATTCATAAAACTTTGCTTTCAACCAAATTAGCTTTTATGAGACTACCAAATCCCCCCCTTATCCTCATAGACAGCAAAGGACCTTGATCATAGTCATCATAATTCTGTTTTTCAAATGATTAAAGCAGACATAATACATAATGCAGTTGATATTAAATATATTGAGAATGACAAATCAGTAGAACTACTTTCACTCTTTAGCATTAACTTGTCATTTATAAATGTTCTGTACATACATTTTTTTATTTTAGATTTTCTCCATATAAGGACTTGTGGACAATTCATTATTATTTGCTATTAGTATATGCACATTTAATTTTTCCAAAATAACATTTAAGATCTCTCTTAGGATGCCTCAGAAATGTTAACCTTTAAGGAACATTCAATTATAAAAATAAAAGCTCAGGTCTTGACTCTGTAAGCAAGTTCAGATGTGTCAAGATTTTATTGTTTCCCTCTGACATGATAAAAACCTCCAACAACATACAATGTGCCAGCTTCTTCTTTGCTCAACTCAGAGGAAGTCATATAAAGGAGAAAAAAAAAAAAAAAAGCTTGAAATCACAGTGACCAAAGGATTTGAGTTAATAATTACATTAAATAACCATAACTTTTTGTTTAACTATTCACATTCCACACAGTGGAAATTATCCTTTCCTCCAGATTATTCGCTTACATTTTTTACTTTGCAGAACTACAATAACAAAAAACAACTTACAGGCGCAGGATGTGTGTTTTTCTCTTTTAATGCCAAGCACAAAGTGTACATCATAAAATTCATATTTGGTGTTTGGCATTATTTTAATAGGAAAGATCTAGATCACAAATATCTTGCCATAAAAATTCTCCTATAGTAATGAAAAAAACATCATTACATCATCAGTGACTCCAATACAATATTAACAGATATGGCACTTTCAATAAATGTTGGAAGATGCATGGGACTTGGGCTAGTTTTAATATAGGCACAAAAGAAAAGCAGACTTTCCCTTCATTGGATAGTGCTGTGATTTTAGGGCAATTACGTTGCTTATTATCTCAGTGAAGTTCATTTTGAGCAAATTCTCTTCACTTAAGCCAAATCCAACTTACATGCAAAACTGTGGTACAAGCTACTAAAAGAAGATTCCTGCTGCCAACTTAAGGCATCTCTTTTTAACAAAATTGCAAGCTTGTGGCAGTTAAAACAAGAGAGATTTGGTGTCTGCTGGTTCTGAATGTCATTCTTCCTCTCTAGTGTGGTTGTATATTTTCAGCTCCTCCTTTCCTCTCTCCCACCCCCAAAATTCTAGCTTAGTATTTGCATGCTTAATTAAATCCATTCTGTGCTTTATTGTTGGAGGATGTGGACGATAGAAGGATTTGGGGCAGGGGCTACCGTGGATGTGAAATGCACAGACTATGTGTTAGCACAAATTCTCCTAGTGTAGAATCATCGGTAGTGAGTTTCAACATTTTAAAATTAGACTCAATATTTTGGGTGTTCAAGATGACTTTCTGCTTCAAAGTATGGTTCCTATTTAGTTGTTAGTGGGGAGAGCACTGGACCAAAACAAAAATAAAATAAAAGCAGCCTCTTTAGTTGCAATGATTCTTTGAACGCTAGAGCCTTCATGGGCAACCTAAATGCAAGCCCATGGTGTTTGTTTCCCATGTTACACGTGACTTGGCTGGTGAGACAGAAGATTGTTACACGTGACTTGGCTGGTGAGACTGAGAAGATGCAAGGCAAAAGGAGTACAGGGGTGGGGTGGTTTACATATAAAACCTCAGGCTTGAAGAAAGCAGGTTGGCCAAATCCAAAATGCAGGAAGGTTTCCCCACCCTGCACTTTGGCCATTAGATAAATCCTAAATAGGCATTGCAAATAACCCAAGTTTAATCAGGGAACAGCAACTACCAGTAGGTTCCGAGTGGCTATGTTACATAAATCCTACCAGCAGTAGGACAGCTAATGAACACAAATGCTCTTGATTTCTTAACTGGAGTTTCCCTTAGATCCTCAGAGGGTGAATGAAGAAGTGCAGGTCATACGCCTTACATCTCCTCCCTGCCTTTTAACTACTCCTTAGCCAGAAGCAATTGCCTTCCTTTCTTTACTCTGCTCTGCTCTCCAGCTCAATCTCCTGCTGCTGCTGCTGCTGCTGCTGCTAAGTCGCTTCAGTCGCGTCCGACTCTGTGCGACCCCATAGATGGCAGCCCACCAGGCTCCCCCGTCCCTGGGATTCTCCAGGCAATAGTACTTACTGGAGTGGGTTGCCATTGCCTTCTCCGGCTCAATCTCCTAACGATGGTAAAACAGACCCCGAATGAGTGGAAAGGAGCAGGCCCTAAACTCTCTTATTTCAGCCAGGTCCCTCACTGTCACGTACTCTCAAGAAACAGTATCTTTATCCAACAGGATTGTGGTTCTCAGATGCACCACACAGAAACAATGAACCAGGGAAAAGGAGATGATAATCCAGCCAAAAGGACAGATAATAAGACCTTTTGCTTATGAGGTTTTTGTCTTTTTCCTATTCCTGTGTAGGAGTTTCTGAATTACATCTTTTGTCCATCTGAAGGGCAAAGCAGGAGGGGCTGTTTTGGTTTCACTCACTTGGTTCTGAAAACAGGAGTGGTCAATATTTATGTTTTAAGTTTGGTATTGAGTTACAGCTAATTTCAACAGTCACAGTGACTGCCAAAGTTAATGATTTTTTGGCAATTCTATTTCTCTTCTTTAAACATCAAGGGAAAATTTGCTAAAGCATGGGTCTCACTGTGTTTGGAGGTTGGCCTTTCTACATTCTGCCCATCTCCTGTCTGAATTTTGCTGGACAAACTGGTCCTCACCTGCAATCTTTCTCTTCTCTCAACCCTCCATCCTTCTTGCCCTTGCACCATCAGCTTCCTCCAGAGTCTGAAAGGTCTTCCCCAGATAGGAAACATTTGCATCTATGATCAAGCAAGTTGCTTTAGAACCCTTGACGGGGAAGGTGATGGACAGAAATAGTCACTAAGATCCTAAGAGGGATGGACTGTGAGAGGGAAGAGGAAGGAGGGAAGCAACCACAGGGTAAAACATCTTTTCCAAGGCCAAGGCAGAACAGAACAGGTCTCATGCCCTCAGAGAAGCCTCTCCATTAACATTCATTTGGAAGGGAGAATCTGGTCCCCAGGAGGGCACGTGGAAGACCGAGGCAGACCCAGACCACAGCCTGCCCACCACCCCCTCCCCCCAAAGTGCCTGGGGTAGTAGCTTGGGTTTTCTGTGTCATCCCGAAAGGAAGCAGATACATTTACATACTAGGAAGTGCCCTCTAGCAGAGACTGTGTTTCCTCTGGTGTCTGCAAACACCCACAGGCACCCACAAACACTCAGGCACACAAACTAGCACTAGCAGGCTCCTGGGAGGAGGCAGCTGGTGGTCCTTCTTGCCTCTAGGTTTAAGCCAAGTAAGAATCAGGTTGGTTGAGGTCTGTCTCTGGGCCCGCCTGGGGCCTGCATACCAAGGACAGGCTGGGTGTGCCTAGCTTTAATCCAAATCGATGGATATGCAACGACACTGCTTAACACGCGTGACCCTCTTCTTCTTGGTGGGTGGCTGGAGTTCAGGACAGTTGAGCGTGACCATCATGGTGGTGAATTTCTTGGGCTTGCAAAAGGAGCAGGACTGAAAGGAGCCCTCCTCCTTCCGGATGTGCCTGGGGATGTAGAAGGAGTTGCACTGGCCGTAGCAGAAGCGGTTGATGATGGTGCGGCTGTTGCAGCCCTCCTCGTGGATGGTCTGCTTCAGCGGCTGGGTTTTGCACCAGTCTCGCTTCAGGTATTTGCGCTCGGTCACATGCAGGGCCTCCTGGCTGGACTCCAGCACCTCCTCTCCGGGCATGGCAGTGCCCCGCCCCTGGCCCCGCCCCCGGTTCCTGGAGCCAGGCTGCTGGGGAGACTGAGTCTGCTCGGAGTCATTGTGCTGGGCCTTGTCTGGTGGGGGGATAGCCCCTTGGGACCCCTTCTTTTTCCCCTCAGCAGCTGGCAACAGGGTCCCCAAGAGGAGAAGCAGGGCTCCCACAGTGTAGGCTGTGCGGCTCATGCTAAAAAGAGGAGACAGAGAGAGGAGGCATGAAAAATGGAAAAGTTAATTAACAAAAGCATTAAAAAAAACAGCCAGTATTTATCAGGCACTTGGTAAACACTCGATGTAAGTGATTTCTTTTGTTTTCACAATATCTCCAGGAATTAGGTACTGCTATTCTCATTACCCTCTGACCCATGAAGCCATGAATTAGCTCATCCAGAGTTATACAGCAAATAAGCCAAGATATGGACTCAACTGGGAATTCTAAGGTGGCTGAGTGGTAAAGAATCTGCCTGCCAATGCAGGAGACTCAGGAGACACAGGTTCAATCCCTGGATAGGGGAAGATCTCCTGCAGCAGGAAATGGCAATCCACTCCAGTATTCTTGCCTGAAAATCCCATGAACAGTGTGTGTGTGTGTGTGTGTTCACTCACTCAGTCATGTTGGACTCTTTGCGACTCTATGGACTGTGGCCCACCAGGCTCCTCTGTTCATGGGATTCTCCAGGCAAAAATACTGGAGTGGGTTGCCATTTCCTCCTACAGGGGATCTTCCCAACCTAGGAATGGAACCTGCATCTCCTGAGTCTCCTGCACTGCAAGGAGATTCTAAACCACTGAGCCACCAGGGAAGACCACCAGTGAGCCCTACAAAAAGGCAAAAAGATACGACACCAAAATATGATTCCCCCACATCTGCTCAGGTCAGAAGGTGTCCAATAGGCTACTGGGGAAGAGCAGAGGGCAATTACTAATAGCTTCAGAAAGAATGAAGTGGCTGAGCCAAAGCAGAAATGGCTCTCAGTTGTAGGATGTGTCTGGTGGTGAAAGTAAACTTCATTGCTATAAAGAACAATATTACATAGGAACCTGGAATGTTAGGTCCACAAATCAAGGTAAATTGGACATGGTCAGGCAGGAGATGGCAAGACTGAACATCAACATCTTAGGGATCCGTGAACTAAAGTGGCCCAGAATGGGCAACTTTAATTCAGACGACCATTATATCTATTACTGTGGGCAAGAATCTCTTAGAAGAAATGGAGTAGCCTTCATAGTTGACAAAAGAATCTGAAATTCAGTACTTGGGTGCAACCTCAAAAATGACAGAATGATCTTGTTTCATTTCCAAGACAAATCATTCAACATCATAGTAATCCAAGTCTATGCCCCAATCACTGGTGCTGAAGAAGCTGAAGTTGACCAGTTCTGTGAAGACTGACAACACCTTCTGAACTAACACACACACACATGTCCTTTTCATCATAGGGGATTGGAATGCAAAAGTAAAGTCAAGAGGTACCTGGAATAACAGGCAAGTTTGGCCTTGGAGTACAAAATGAAGCAGGGCAAAACCTAACAGAGATTTGTCAAGAGAACATGCTGGTCATGGCAAACACTCTTTTCCAACAACCCAAGAGATAGTTCTACACATGGACATCACCAAACGGTCAATAATGAAATCAGACTGATTATGTTCTTTGCAGCTGAAGATGGAGAAACTCTATCCAGTCAGCAAAAATAAGACTGGGAGCTGACCGTGGCTCAGATCATGAGCACCTCGTTGCAAAACTCAGACTTAAATTGAAGAAAGTAGGGAAAACCACTATATCATTCAGGTATGACCTAAATCAAATCCCTATGATTATACAGTGGAGGTGATCAATAGATTCAAGGTATTAGATCTGGTAGAGTGCCTGAAGAACTACGATTGGAGGTTCATAACATTGTACAAGAGGCAGTGACCAAAACCATCCCAAAGAAAAAGAAATGCAAGAAGGCAAAATGGTTGTCTTAGGAGGCTTTAAAATAGCTGAGAAAAGAAGAGAAGTAAATGCAAGGGTAAAGGGAAAGATATACCCAAATGAATGCAAAGTTAGAGAGAATAACAAGGGAAGATTTAAAAAAAGCAGGGGGTGGTGCTTAAGAGAAAAATACATATAAATAGAGGAAAACAATAGAACAGGAAAAATTAGAAATCTCTTCAAGATATACAGGGAACGTTTCATGCAAGGATGAGCATGATAAAGGACAGAAATGGTCAGGACTTCCCAGAAGCAGAAGAGATTAAGAAAAGGTGACATGAATACACAGAAGAACTGTAGAGAAAAGGTCTTAATGACCAGGATATCCATGATGGTGTGGTCACTCACCTAGAGCTGGACATCCTGAAGTGTAAAATAAGCGAATGGGGGTGATGGAATTCCAGTTGAGCTATTTAAAATTCTAAAAGTTGATGCTGTTAAAGTGCTGCACTTGAAAAAAGTTGCTCAGTCATGAGTCGTGTCAGATTCTTTGAGACCCCGTGGGCTGTAGCCTGCCAGGCTCCTCTGGCTATGGAATTCTCCAGGCAAGAATACTGGAGTGGGTAGTCATTCCCTTCTCCAGGGGATCTTCCTGAGGTCTCCTGCATTGCAGGCAAATTTTTTACTGTCTGAGCCACTAGGGAAGCCCCCAGTATGTCAGCAAGTTTGGAAAACTCAGTAGTGGCCACAGGACTGGGGAAGGTCAGTTTTCACTCCAATCCCAAAGAAGGGCATTGCCAAAGAATGTTCAGACTACTGCACAATTGTGTGTGCTTCACATGCTAGCAAGGTCACTCTGCTCAGAATCCTTCAAGCTAGGCTTCAACAGTACATGAACTGAGAATTTCCAGATGTACAACCAGGATTTAGAAAAGGAAGAGGAACCAGAGGTCAAACTGCCAACATTCGTTGGATCATAGAGAAAGGAAGGGAATTCCAGAAAAGCATTTACTTCTGGTTCATTGACTATGCTAAAGCCTTTGACAATCTGGATCACAACAAACTGAAAAATTTTTAAAGAGATGGAAGTACCAGACTGCCTTACCTGTCTCTTGAGAAACCTGTAAGTGGGTCAAGAAGCAACAGTTAGAACTGGACATGGAACAACTGACTGGTTCTAAATTGGGAGAGGAGGAAGACAAGGCTGTGTATTGTCACTCTCCTTATTTAACTATATGCAGAGTACATCATGGAAAATGCTGGGCTAGATGAATCACAGGCTGGAATCAAGACTGCCAGGAGAAATAACCTCAGACATGCAGATGATACTGCTCTAATGGCAGAAAGTGAAGAGGAACTAAAGAATCTCTTGATGAGGATGAAAGAAGAGAGTGAAAAAGCTGGCTTGAAATTCAGCATTAAAAAAATAAAGATCATGGGATCCAGTTCCATCACTTCATGGCAAACAGTAGGTGAAAAAGTAGAAGCAGGGACAGATTTTTCTCTTCCTGGGCTCCCAAATCACTGCAGATGGTGACTACAGCCATGAAGTTAAAAGATGCTTGCTTTAGAAGAAAAGCTATGACAACCTAGACAACATATTAAAAAGCAAAGATGTCACTTTGATGACAAAGGTCCATATAATCAAAACTATGGTTTTTCCAGTAGTCACCTATGGATGTGAGAGTTGGACCATACTTTTGAATTGTGGTGCTGGAGAAGATTCTCGAGAATCCCTTGGACTGCAAGAAGATCAAACCACTCAACCCTAAGGGACATCAACCTTGAATACTCATTGGAAGGACTGATGCTGAAGCTGATGCTCTAATACTTTGACCACTGAAGGGCTGACTCACTGGAAAAGACCCTGATGCTGGGAAAGTTTGAAGGCAAAAGAAGGGGCTGGCAGAGGATGAGATGGTTAGAAAGCATCACCGACTCAAAAGACATAAATCTGAGCAAACTCTGGGAGACAGCGAAGGACAGGGAAGCCTGGTATGCTGCAATCCATGGGGTTGCAAAGAGGCGGACACAACTTAGCAACTGAACAACAAATACCATGATATACTTCCAAAACTGACCAAAAAGGAAAAAAAAAAGGAAAGCAAAGATGGAGAGAGAGAAAAATGAATGGAATGAGGAGTGTAAATCAGAGAAAGGAAGACTATTTTAAAGCAGTATATTCAAGGAAGGTGGGGCAGACAGAGAAGGAAGAACAGGAGACGTTTATTTTTCAAAAGGAGGGTGCAAGAGAGAAGCATCAGAGGATTAAGATTCTCCTGGGACAGTACTTCTCGAACCTGATTTTGCAGACAATCATCCGGGGATATAGTTACAAAGCAGATTGTCATTCAGTGGGTCTGCCTTTCTAACAAGCTTGGAACAGCAAGGTCTGTGGTACCCACAGCTATGTGGCATGGATGGTGCTGTGAAAATGTGAAAGGATTTTCTTTTCAATGAGCACAGTTTCAAATTCACAGCCTCCCTCCTCAGGCTATAACAGCGAGCCTGATGGATCCTGAGGCTTCCCCTGTCTTGCACCGCCATTGTGGTTCTGAACCCAAGGACACAGCTATGAAGCACCCATTTGCCTGCTCCCTTCTGACTACCAGGGTGACACATGATAACTACTAAGTGCAATTGAATAGTAACCTCATCACGCCCCACCTCCCCCCGGAACAATACAGGCTAGAATTAGTAGCTTCAACAGTTACCTTTCAAAGACAAAGGCAGGGTAGAATCTATATCCTCTAAGGGGCAAGTCCGGTAGTAAAGACCATGAAACCCTAAGGATAATGTCAAATTAAGACAATTAAATATGAAAATCAAGATATTCTTAAACGGCACCTTTTAAACACTAACCTAACACTTTTGGGCAAGTTCAAGTTTGCAGCTGATGGTGACATTTCGCTCATCTCTGACTGCAGACTCCCTGCTTTTGTCAGTTTATGTTACAACATCCCTGTTCTTTAAACAGAGCCTTTTTGGCCCCAACAACAACAAAAAATTAATTTCCTTGTTTTGTCTTTAAAAAAAAATTGCTCATGAGGACAATCCAGTTATAAAACAATCTGATTTTCTCCAGAGACCAGGATAACTTGAGCCATGACAATCCAGTCTCCTGAGCAAATACAGTGTGAATTTGGGAAGCTTTCAAAGTTTCTGTTCTTCACTCAATTCCAGGCTAGGATCTAAACTAAAATTCAGTCTGTGCCCATTTCCAAGAGGAGCACATAAGACAACCTTATCTTCCCCATTGCTCCTAAAAGGGGCCTCCAGAAAAACTGAAGCCTCCAGAGCAAGACTGCAGAGCCAGCATCACAGAGGCCAATCTGAGACTTGACCAGGAATGTATGATGACTTCACAGGACAGGTTTGAGTCATGGGGGCAGCCCTACCTACAAACATCTCTCCAAAAAATGCAGTTTTCTTTCTCTTCACCGCTTAGGACCTTCTTTATATTTATCTGTTCTTATCTGGCATTTTTCCATCTGTCATTAAATAAAACCAAGTTTGAGAGTTCTAAGGGCTTATTCATTACCTCCTCTTTCATTCCTGGCAGAGCGGGCTCTCTTTTATTCAATGATGATTGTCATGGACCACATTGACCAGCAAAACTTCTGTTCTTTGCATTTAAAATGCATTCCCACAAGCTGATGAGCAGAGCCAACTTTTAATTTCTGTCTCCTTCTAGCCTTGGGANAAAGCTATGACAACCTAGACAACATATTAAAAAGCAAAGATGTCACTTTGATGACAAAGGTCCATATAATCAAAACTATGGTTTTTCCAGTAGTCACCTATGGATGTGAGAGTTGGACCATACTTTTGAATTGTGGTGCTGGAGAAGATTCTCGAGAATCCCTTGGACTGCAAGAAGATCAAACCACTCAACCCTAAGGGACATCAACCTTGAATACTCATTGGAAGGACTGATGCTGAAGCTGATGCTCTAATACTTTGACCACTGAAGGGCTGACTCACTGGAAAAGACCCTGATGCTGGGAAAGTTTGAAGGCAAAAGAAGGGGCTGGCAGAGGATGAGATGGTTAGAAAGCATCACCGACTCAAAAGACATAAATCTGAGCAAACTCTGGGAGACAGCGAAGGACAGGGAAGCCTGGTATGCTGCAATCCATGGGGTTGCAAAGAGGCGGACACAACTTAGCAACTGAACAACAAATACCATGATATACTTCCAAAACTGACCAAAAAGGGAAAAAAAAGGAAAGCAAAGATGGAGAGAGAGAAAAATGAATGGAATGAGGAGTGTAAATCAGAGAAAGGAAGACTATTTTAAAGCAGTATATTCAAGGAAGGTGGGGCAGACAGAGAAGGAAGAACAGGAGACGTTTATTTTTCAAAAGGAGGGTGCAAGAGAGAAGCATCAGAGGATTAAGATTCTCCTGGGACAGTACTTCTCGAACCTGATTTTGCAGACAATCATCCGGGGATATAGTTACAAAGCAGATTGTCATTCAGTGGGTCTGCCTTTCTAACAAGCTTGGAACAGCAAGGTCTGTGGTACCCACAGCTATGTGGCATGGATGGTGCTGTGAAAATGTGAAAGGATTTTCTTTTCAATGAGCACAGTTTCAAATTCACAGCCTCCCTCCTCAGGCTATAACAGCGAGCCTGATGGACCCTGAGGCTTCCCCTGTCTTGCACCGCCATTGTGGTTCTGAACCCAAGGACACAGCTATGAAGCACCCATTTGCCTGCTCCCTTCTGACTACCAGGGTGACACATGATAACTACTAAGTGCAATTGAATAGTAACCTCATCACGCCCCCCCTCCCCCCGGAACCTGTCTCTTATACACATCTAGATGTGTATAAGAGACAGCAATGATTCTTTGAACGCTAGNCCCTTCTGACTACCAGGGTGACACATGATAACTACTAAGTGCAATTGAATAGTAACCTCATCACGCCCCACCTCCCCCCGGAACAATACAGGCTAGAATTAGTAGCTTCAACATTTACCTTTCAAAGACAAAGGCAGGGTAGAATCTATATCCTCTAAGGGGCAAGTCCGGTAGTAAAGACCATGAAACCCTAAGGATAATGTCAAATTAAGACAATTAAATATGAAAATCAAGATATTCTTAAACGGCACCTTTTAAACACTAACCTAACACTTTTGGGCAAGTTCAAGTTTGCAGCTGATGGTGACATTTCGCTCATCTCTGACTGCAGACTCCCTGCTTTTGTCAGTTTATGTTACAACATCCCTGTTCTTTAAACAGAGCCTTTTTGGCCCCAACAACAACAAAAAATTAATTTCCTTGTTTTGTCTTTAAAAAAAAATTGCTCATGAGGACAATCCAGTTATAAAACAATCTGATTTTCTCCAGAGACCAGGATAACTTGAGCCATGACAATCCAGTCTCCTGAGCAAATACAGTGTGAATTTGGGAAGCTTTCAAAGTTTCTGTTCTTCACTCAATTCCAGGCTAGGATCTAAACTAAAATTCAGTCTGTGCCCATTTCCAAGAGGAGCACATAAGACAACCTTATCTTCCCCATTGCTCCTAAAAGAGGCCTCCAGAAAAACTGAAGCCTCCAGAGCAAGACTGCAGAGCCAGCATCACAGAGGCCAATCTGAGACTTGACCAGGAATGTATGATGACTTCACAGGACAGGTTTGAGTCATGGGGGCAGCCCTACCTACAAACATCTCTCCAAAAAATGCAGTTTTCTTTCTCTTCACCGCTTAGGACCTTCTTTATATTTATCTGTTCTTATCTGGCATTTTTCCATCTGTCATTAAATAAAACCAAGTTTGAGAGTTCTAAGGGCTTATTCATTACCTCCTCTTTCATTCCTGGCAGAGCGGGCTCTCTTTTATTCAATGATGATTGTCATGGACCACATTGACCAGCAAAACTTCTGTTCTTTGCATTTAAAATGCATTCCCACAAGCTGATGAGCAGAGCCAACTTTTAATTTCTGTCTCCTTCTAGCCTTGGGAGCTTCTTAGTACTTCTCTTCCTTTTTCTAGGAAAACTCTAAATGCTCACTACTTTTTACCAGGTCCCTGGAGAACACCGTAGGGTTTATTTTCCCATTGAAGCCATTGGATTCACTTGGGCAGAAACCAAGAGTAAAGCAGTAAATTCAAAATTAGTCAACTGTGGTTTTCTGTTTTAATTTGGACCAACTTCCTGTTCCTATGGGAGTGTGCAAACCCCATAAGAAAAAGTGGTCTAGAGTGACAGATTCTTTTTAAGAAAAGTAAATTTTTCTCAAAATAAGATTATGTGTGAAAAAATATTATGAAATGGCTACACAGAAATTTAAAGCTTACTCTTAAATATCTTCAGCTTTTGAGTTCTTAAATCTTATAACTAGTTATTTGGAGACAAGGAAAAAAAAAACACTTTATGAATCTCAGTCAACAGAGACCTCAACTTCTTAGAGCAATGCTCTGAGAACTCTGCATGTCTCACATGAGTAAGGTGGGGGGTGGGGCACCAGGGGGATGAAAACTATACTTAGTCAAGTCAACCTCCCCCCACACCAAATGATCTTGATCATGCATTGAAGGAAATAGGACTGATGTGTTCTTGAAATTCCAATTGTATTGTCACTAAATAATTTACAATCTGTAAATATCTAGAGATGAGGGAAACCAAGAAAATGTACATTTCTTGCAGATAAATTCTTCACCTTGACATCTAGCAGAGTGCCCTGTTATAAAAAATAGAAGCAAAGGCCAACCCAGATTTAGGCCTTATGGATTATCACGCATATTCAACCATGAGCTGAAAACATTTCTGGTAACTTGCATTCTGAAATGATCCACTCACATTATTAAATTAAAGCTGCAACTCATGGACCCAGAATGCATCAGACACCTACAAAGATCTCCCTTATTTCTCCTTTGCAGATAATATTCTTCTTTCCAAAGGCTGCCCCTCAATGCATTTCTGCTTCACCATTTCATATGATTATATTTTCATGGTGAGTTTTCTGTGCAACTGTTTCCCACCAGCAAGACCCACCCACCCTTACCTTTTTTTCCCCTTTACCACTGTCCTCCCCTCTAATCCACTTGTCCCAGAGGACATAGATACTCTCAAAGTATGTCTTCTCTCCCTGATGCTTTCCTTCAGGTTACCCTGAGTGATCAAAAGCAAACATCTGCCCAGAGATAACCCATATCAGCCACCATTGTCCTGTGCGGGTCATGGTGATTTATTCTAACCTTCACCAGGCCATAAGAATACAATCATCTAATTCCTGGGCATGAGGAATAAAAGTGCTATATGTAACCTGTTTCTAATATCCTCAGTGTCTTTGGGAAAGTTTAGACCAGTTCCTTTCAGCACTCTTCTCACCCTATTTCTCATTTTAGCTAACCAACCTGCTTGTAATCAGTTAAATGGAGTGCTGAGTGGGATTAACAGTGAGGAGACAATGATCAGCAAGCCAGATGTCTGTGGCTGAATGTCTGATCAATGTTTTAGAAAGCTATTCGACAGGCGTAACAGCAAATTATTCACCAGCATTAAAAAAAAAGAAAGATGGAAATGACAGCAAAGGCTCTAAGTGCAGGCCCAATTATAGAAGAACCTATTTCTTTTTCTTAGGATTAAATCTTTAAGGACAAACATTTTTAATTGGATCTTTAATTTTTAGAAAGATAGTCAAATTTTAGAAATTGAGCAGTGATGTTCTAAAGAATCTACTGGGTTGATTTTCTGTTTTCAGACAATTTGTGCCAAAATGGTTGGCAAACTAGTAGAGGATAAATCCCACCTGTGTGTACTGCAAGCACACTAACTGCATCTTTTCTATGTTGAAGACCACTCAGGCTAAGTCAGGCTGGGGCCCAACATCATAGAGGGCGTAGAGAAGCAACTCACGGGCTCTCCAGGCTCTTGGAAGATTTTTTTTGGTGGAGTTAACGATAGTATACAAATTTTTGCGGTCAACAGGAAACAAGTTGGAAAGTAATGAATGTTAAATGTTTACTAAGCGGCACAATTGAGAGACAGCCAAATCATAGGTTCTATGTTGTAGTAAAAGGTGTGTGTTGATCTCTGTGTGACCAGGACTTGGGATTTAATTTCAAAACCATCTTATGGTACACCTTGAGGTCCTAAAATGTTACTGCCTCTCCAAATGCCACCACTCATAATAAGAGCTACCTATATTTTTAAACCCTATGTGAGGCAATATACTCAATTCTGACAGAACTTTATAATTGATTTTTCACAACAAAACAGGAGGTAGATAATACCGTCTTCCTTTTACCGACCAGGGAATCTAGACTCGTGGGGAAGTCGGGGTTTGAGTCCCATTCTTCTGAGCCCCCAAGCACATGTCCTTAAGAACTATTCTACACACACACAGCACAGTATTTAATAAGGGGCACGTGGACTTGTTTCTAATGCAATCAAATTTGATGAATATTGTAACTCAAATAATTCTCTGTTTTGCTCATATGTGAAGAAAAAAATCTTTCTGATCCCAGGAAATACTGTTGCACTTCACATTGCTAAGAGCGTATGTTAAAACTAAAGACAATTCCTTGCAGATGCAAGACATAGGCTGATAACACTGGCCTGGTCTGTGCCTTTCAGTTGGATGCTAAGTCACCTCCCCTACCTGTCCCATGCCTTTTACATAGAAGGTTTAGGTTTTCCATCTGTCCTTCACTTTGTTCTGCACTGCTTTGCTGCTGACAAGCATTTCTTGGGAGAGGGGTTTGTGGCATAAAATTTCTTGGCATTATATCATTTTTAATACTTCAACCTTAAGGGCTTCAGTATAAAGACAAGGCAGGCAGCTTCCATTCAGAGATGTGGGGATGTAATAAGTTTCTACTCTCCCCTGTGTAACCACTAGGTTAGCCAACTTGAATTTCCCATAGATCGTGCATGGGTTAGCAAAACATTTCACTCAAAATGAACTTTTAAGAAAATAGGAAACCTGTGAAATTACAAAGTTTACAAAACACTTTAATTCCTAGAATGACCTGGGGGTTAAACACACACACACACACACACACACACACACACACACACACACTACAACACGACACCCAGCATCCAAGTTCTAGAGAGCCCTTAAATAATTAATAAATGCTAACAATTTGGAGTGTGCAATTTATTCAGTGATGGTTACTGGATCACCTACTGTCGTAAGCTGGAGTGTACCAGAGAGGAGAAGAGAATCTGTGGTTTTCTGAAAATATTTCTTTCCCTCGTTGCTTTGAAAAGTCCACCCTTTCAAGTCCCCCTTTTTCAAAAAAAAGCAAAAAGACGTGGGGGCTGAAAAGCCCTGGGTGAAAGAAGGCTGCTTGCCCTGGGATGGGGGTTATCTTAAACACTTCTCCGCTATTTATTTATCTTGTGTGTACAGTCAGAGAAAGCCACTATTCTGGGGTCCCTGGGGCAGTTTAAATCCCTGGTGACCCACTTAACACAATAGATTATTTTAATCAACTCGTGTCCTGGCACCATCTCGAAGAGGAAGGTAAACAGACGCGCTCACCGCTTGGATCTGCTCTTTGCAGCCGGAGATCCAATTTCCTACCGATGGTCGCCTCTCTGCCCTTGTACCATTTAAGAAGAGACTTTTAACCCCTAATTTCGAGGTTGTATTTCTGCCTAAAAGAGTCGGGATTCAGAGACGGAAGGGGAGGAGAAGGCAGCAGTCACCAGATTCTAGCCGGGAGCCCCTTCGGGCCAGCTCTGGGCGCGCTGGCAGGGCTTCCCAGGAGAGACTCCTGTCTGCCCCCTGCCTCGCCCGGGGTACCTTATCAGCGCCCCGCTCTAGGAAAGGCCTGTCTGGGGCGCCCCCAAAGCGGTGCTGGGATCCGAAGACAAAGCCAAGTCAGAACGGTGGCGCGTCTGTTTTTCCCAAGCCAGAAAGGTACAAATAACTCCAACTGGCAAGGTGACGGCCCCCGACGCCCTACCGGCCACTGCCCCTGCCCCTGCCCCGTGAGCTGCATAGCCGTCGGCAAAGTGGCGGGTGAAGACGAAGGGTGACCTGGGCTTCCAAGCCGGGGACCAGCCTCCCGCTGCCGGTGCCGCGTCGTCCGCGCAGCGACACGCTGCAGGGTCCACTCGGACACAACTCAGGGCGGCACTCGCGGAATGAGGACCCGATGGATTGTCACTGCCCAGCGCCTGACGTCCGCGGCTCAGTCGAGTCGCGCAAGGGGCAGGAAGAGCCCTAGAGGAGGAAACGCGGCACCCAAGAGTGCGCAGCGCGCAAGGACTGGTGTGTGCTACCTGCGGTGTGAGCGCCGCGGGCTCGCGGGTCTCGGCGTCCCGGCCGGCTCACCGTACCTCACCGGTCCGGTTACCTGACCCTCGGGTTTCCGCCGCGGCTGAACTCCGCAGCTCCGCCGTTGCACAAGTCTCCATCTCCCCTTGAGGATAGGCAAATGCATACATCGCTCATTCTCAGGATCTTCCACCCCACGCAGGATCAGTCACAGCTCTCCGACGGGCACGCCCTGAAGTCCCCAGACCCAGAGTTCCGCCTCAAACACAGGGGACCCTCTCGTTGCAACTTTTCCCGTCGTCTGTGGTCGAGCCGAAGGGTCCTGCTGCTCCCCACTACTCCCCGGCGCTCGTTCTCCCCCTGCTCCTGCGCTCTGGACGCACGGTCTCCGCGCCCTCACCCAGCGGGCACGCATAGCAAGCGCGGCTGCCACGCACACCAGCAGAGCATTAGCGGAGCTCCGGGAGGTGGCCATGGGATGCGGGGTTCTTGCTCTTAACCTCCTCTTTCCCAGCCATGCCCAAGGTGAGGTTAAAGCAGCCAAGACCCCGTGGTTCTTGAGGGTTCACCCAGGGAACGCGGGGCCTCGGCCTGCGCGCAGGCAGGGCTGTTGCGCACCGAGCGGGACGCGGGAGTCGTTTCCCGACCCCTACACACACACACACACACAC